>CM068824.1:78546698-79034198 GCA_028554795.2 Sinohyriopsis cumingii
ACATTCAGTGTCTATTCAGTTTGGTTCTTCACCCTGTTATGAATATACCGTTTTCTTTATGCCCAATCTAGATTTAATACGCTCACTTGCCTGCTACATAACGTCACTTCGACAAACATTAGCATATATTTTGTTTCAAAATATCCACTGTCAGTGCTGTATAGATCAAGTTTAGTTCTTCACTTTATTAGAGAAATACTATTTTCGTGTTTGTAGCCCTAGATTCGATATGCACAGTGAAATGTTGTTTATTGTAATATGACGTTTGTGAAAAGAGAGTGAAACATTACTAAATTATCAAATAGTATCAGAGTTTATCGTAAGATATATGTTTAATGTACATTAAGGTTGTTTCACCATACATTATTCTGTTACTTGACTCATTTATTGAGAGAGTAAGAGGTGAAAAGATAGGGTGGCAGTACTACCCTGTCAAACAAGGTAAGAATTTGGCATGATATGCAGTTTCCGTGAGGATCTAGAGAACAAGTTTCTTTAAACAGCAAATATAATGCGAAAACCTTATTTCACCTCGAATTCTGTCATTCATTGTCAATATATCAAGGTCTGCATAGTGTCATTTTTTCAGCATATCGTCGCAAGATGTTAATCCAATGGACTAATGATAAATTTCCATTTCCATCATGCCATCTCATAATATTAATCCTATGGCCGTTTTTCACATTACGTTTCCCTTTGTAGCTAGAGCACCCCTCCCTGTTCTGCCTATGGACGTTTTTCACATACCATTCGCCTTGAGTTCAGAGAGTCATACTAATATTAATCATATAGATTAGTGTTCATCTCCTCTTGTCAGCATACAGTCTTGCTAAACTTAATTTAAAAAAAAACTTGAGTTACATTCCTCTTGTCGTATATCGTCTCAGTGCTAATTGAATGGACTAAAGTTAAATTTCCACATCCCCATACTGATTCGCAGTGTTAATGCGCTGGGGAATTGTTCAATTCCCCGTTTCGGCATAAGTTCATAATTTCAAGACTGCGGGGTAATGTTATATTATCATTGCATCCAGAGTGTCTTTTCTTTTTTTAACGCCAGTATATCTCCCATTACTAATCATACACGTGAATTGATATGTAATTTTTTAGGAATTTTTTGAAAGTGCAATTTTTGGAATTGTAATTTAAATTCATATAATTCTAACAGTGATCATCTTTGTTAAAAATTATATGAATTTAAATTGCAATTCCAAAAATTGTACTTTCTAAAAATTCCTTTAAAAAATTACGTTGTAACATAAATATTTTACAACTCGTAGGTTTATGATTTGCTATATGCTATGATAGATACATATTTGACCCACCACATGTCACTCTAAATGCCTAGATTTACCAAGGAAAGAACGTTCCACTATGTGGATAGAAACCTTCTTAGGTCTTGATGCAAAAACGTGCACTCGAGAAAGGGATATAAGTAATCTGAACGTTACGTACCTCCTTAGGAGTTATTTATCTTGGAACATGTATTCGTTAGCATCACGATGGTTTTAAATATTGCAGTTTTGATCTTTCTGTCTCTTAAAATGTTTTTCTTTGCCCGTATGGAAAGCGTGTAGAAAAGGTTTTGGAAAAAAGAAATCCATAAATAAAATCTTCTAGAGACATTAAAAGCTTCTAGTATTTCCTTTAGTTTAAAAGGAAATTTAATACACATTCTTGCGACGACGTTCTGGAGACGTTTTAAACAAACTTCTAGTATTGCCTTGTTTGTTAAACACGTGTCCCCACGTTTCCCCATTTGGACCTTCACCATAAAGTGGGTAGGTCCCTTAGGGTAAACGAATGTCCAAAGGGCAAATATCAGTTGGGTATACGTGTTTGTCTTTTCATACCAAGTAAGTATGCATATAAGCAATGTGTGTGGATCTCGATAATTTTCAAGCTATGACCCAGAGTCTACGTCCCTTGGGGAATAAAGCTGGACCCCGGGTTCAATGTCAGTTGCATGTATTAATTTGTCTTTTATGACCAGTAAGTGTGTATAATAATTAAAGGAGAGGAGTCCCAATTGCCTCTATGTTATGGTCCAGCGGCTAAGTCCCTTGGGATATCCATGGACCATAGAGTTGATGGCAGTTGTATTTAAAATTCTGTCTCTACGCGACCAGTACGTTTATCGTTTTTCAGGTCAAAGGTTATTGTGAGTGAAAGAAAATATTATTAGCTAACTGTACCTCTTCACTAGTCAGCACGAACATGTTGGGGGTGTCTCCTCCAAGGAGTGAAAATCATATGAATCGGAAATATGAGAATCAACAGAGAATGTTGGTTACGTATTAGCATAATTGTTTTCTTATTCAAGCGCGCATCGTTCTGTATAGTAATAGCCACAAAAGAATAAACATCCATATCACAAATACAATATGAATGCAAAACCTTGCAAGTTAACACCTGTTTCGTCACATCACCATGGTAACTTGACTTCATTCTGACTTAATGACAAGGCGGAACGGGTGTAAATAATTACGGGAAACAGTTTGTTACTTGAAGTGATAATAAATAATTATTTTGCGAGATTTTTTGCATAGCATCAATTTTATGTAAACAGGTTGGTCATCAGTAATTTATACAAAAAATCCTAACATTATTGGAGTTTCTTTTTAAGATCCAGTTTGTGAAAACAAAATTGCTAGAAAATGCTATTTCCAACAATGGTAAAGTTACAAAACTATCATAGGCATATACATATAGACAAATTTTATTTATTGTCGAATTTACAGAAAAGCATATAGAACACTAACACATATGTACTAGGAGAGTGAACAATTTACCGAACACTAACACACCAGTGCAAGAACAGTGAGCATATAGAAACACTAGCGCCCCATCACTAGAACAGTAAACATATAGAACACTAGCACCCCATTATTAGAACAGTGCACATATGGAACACTAGCACCCCATCACTAGGACAGTGAACATACAGAAAACTAGCCCCCCATCACTAGGACAGTGAACATATGGAACACTAGCACCCCATTATTAGGACAGTGAACATACAGAACACTAGCACCTCTGTACTAGGAGAGTGAACAATTTACCGAACATTAACACACTAGTACAGGAACAGTGAGCATATAGAAACACTAGCGCCCCATCACTAGGACAGTGAACATATGGAACACTAGCACCCCATCACTAGGACAGTAAACATATAGAATAATATCCCCCCCCCCATTACTAGGACAGTGAACATACATAAAACTAGCCCCCCATCACTAGGACAGTGAACACATGGAACACTAGCACCCCATTATTAGGACAGTGAACATACAGAACACTAGCACCTCTGTACTAGGAGAGTGAACAATTTACCGAACATTAACACACCAGTACAAGAACAGTGAGCATACAGAAACACTAGAGCCGTATCACTAGGACAGTAAACATATGGAACATTAGCACCCCATTATTAGGACAGTGAACATACAGAAAACTAGCACCCCATCACTAGGGCAGTGAACATATAGAATAGCTCCCCCCCACCATTACTAGGACAGTGAACATGTGGAACACTAGCACCCCATCACTAGGAGAGTGAGCAATTTCTACCGACTTGTGAGAATCAACATTAAGTTTTGCATGTTGTATAGAGTAAACATCTCCGCTAATGAAACAGAGTTGATCACACCCATTCATGTGTTGACTAAAATGAGATGATAAGAACTGGGGATAGGCTACGATATCAGACGTTCGTTGCTAATACAGGCTGCTAAAAATACCTATTCGCATTTGTACGGTCTGGACATTATATATATATATATATATATATATATATATATATATATATATATATATATATATATATATATATATATATATATATATATATATATATATTAAGAGGTAAAACTGTACACCTACAAGTCGGTCATCTTGCATGTAAAAATTAAGCGAGGAAATAATTTATTTTAATTAATATTACTGTGTGACGTCAACACTGTTACACCCTTGCAAATGTTGTTCGGCACAACCAACATAATACAACACTGCTGAGCAATACCAGACGTTATCTTGTGATGTCACTTTTCCTTTAGAAACCTAAATACTTCCGAACGTATTTTCATGGGCTCGTAAATATGAGTTCGCTTTCAAAACAAGACGATGTTTTATCGAAATCTTACATGTGTTTGAACAAGATGGTACTGTCCGTTTAATTTTTTCAGATATAAATACTAAGATAATTAAAACTGGATGTGAACAGGAAGTTTAAACTTTATTTTGTCTGTTTCGTTTAAGCGTATACTACTACTACTACTAATAATAATAATAACTAAAATTCGACAACGATAAACTGAATTGCCATTGATAATTCTTTACGCATGGGAATAGGGTCACATGATCTCACAAGGATTATTGATTTTCATTGGTTCTTACATTTGGATCCAACCAACGGAATTTCAGCTAGCATAACTGCTTTGATAAGTCCATCAGGATATTGCTTTCTCTTGTTATTATCCGTGCACTGTTTCTTGCAGCCAGCGCAGCTTTTTTTCAGCGAATACTAGGTAAGTTATTCCAAATGTTACGTTCTCGCCTCTTAGCTAAATGTAAAATACCCCGGATCTTGGGACCAGCGATTGGGTAGTTTGTGAAACACGGCAAGCATCAAGGTGTATTTACATGTCAAGAGGGAATTTTAGTGATAAGTATTGCTTGGTAGACTCGTTTTCAATTAAGTTTATTTTTACCCGGTAGCCTAATTGATGTAAATTTAAAAACGTCACGAATTCTCTTTGATGGCGATTGACGCTATATATCGTGGTTTTTATTTCTTTCTTGTATTAAATTTGAAAAGACAATAGTCTGCTAAATTTCATCACGATCTGTTATTTGTTTGATCCCGCCTTGGCGGTAGTTCAACATAGCTATCACTTTAGTGTCCTTTAGATTACCTGCCCCTTTCCATCTATTCTTCGGTTTACATCAGTGTTATGTTTTAAACTATATACCGCACAGTGGCGGGGATATATTTAGTAATCCTCGTGTCTGTATGTCTCTTTCCTTCCTTCCATCAGGCAAACGGGCTTGTTGCTTTCATTTACCTATAAATCATACATGTGCTATACACAAGGGAGGACCCTTCTCACACGACCAATTTATGAAAATAATTTTTTAAAATCAATATCTAGCTCAGACATTTGACTTTTTGTACTGACACAAGGTTTGACTTAAATCACACCTGTAAGGTATGCCACTTTCACATGATACTGGTTAACATTGTCATCATTGTGCCTTCTTAATATGCAAGTGAACGAACCAAATGGAATACTGCCTTCACATTGGTTGACTGAAAATGTCATATTACACCTGATTTTTAGTTGACTGAATTTAAGGCAATGTTGATTCTTAAATAGGTCCCGTGTAGTACTTCATGCATGATTTATAGGTAAATTGTAAGCAACGAATGATACCAGCCCCTGTGATCCAGCGCATAATCTTGTTAGAGCAACATGCAACATTCCCAACTAGTCCAGCAGTTTTTGATGGATTACCATAAACCTTTGTAAATATTATCATTATTTATAGTAGTCTGAAAAATTGGACCCCAAATCTGTGTTGATACTGATGACTGATGGATGATTTTGCCATTTAAAGAGACCATCAAGTTTTCTTCGTTTTTTTTTCTTTCTTCCTGACACGACTGGTGGTTGAGAACAGCTCTCTTAGAAATGATTTGTGATGGAGTGTTGATGAGGCAGATTATTGTGCCATTTGCTACTAATTAATAAATTTATTTCAACTGACCTTTTTATGTGGACAGCACTTAAAGGACTCACAGTACTAATTCAGTTGCCATAGTAAACCTATGCAAACACCATGGTATTAAAAATTCAATTGCTTAAAATGTCTTAGTACTCATGATCAAACCTATATTTATCAGTATAGATGAAACCTGGATGTCAGCTTTTGTGTAGAAGAAAGGATATGAGCCATGGCATTTTCTGGACCTGCATGTGTTTGAAACATATGCTTTCAATTCTGCACCAAAGAGTCAGATGCTAATTTTAGTAAAGAATGTTCCAAACTCAAGACTGTTAAAGGACTGAAATTCCATCAATAAAACAATGTCTTTATTTTTTTCATTTACAACTAGGATAAGCTCTCAAAAGATTCTTTTTTCTGAAACATAACTTACATTATTTACCAATCATGGTCAGCCAAACCCATATATACTCTATTTTATGTTCACCCATTTCCAGGCTGGTGCCCATACTTCCCATACCATCTGTACTGTGTGTCCTATAATCCCTCTTCTTTTGAGCCTTGGCTTTAAATCTGTCAGAACACTGACTTTTTTATTATTAACTCCTGTCAGAACAGAACACCTTTGTATCCATCTGCTACTGACCTCAAAAGCAATATCACCCCAAGGCAAGAGCAACGCGTCATAACCATGACACACAGTAAGTTTTCAGTCATATAGGTTTTGCTATCAGTTAAGATGTTTAGTCAAATCCAGTATTTTAACTTGTAGTTAAAGGTACATGAAGCCTGTTAATCTTTGGAGACTTAACCAGATCTTGTTGAATTTGTTAACTGCAAGTTGTCTTTTTATTTTTTTTAATTCTTTATCATTTGTCAGAAAACTCTCTTTTTTTAACTGACCATAGGCTGCCAAGGCATGATCAGTCTCTTCCAAAGCAAGAAGAAACACAGCTGGTAGAACATGTTTTATTGTAGTAAAACTTTCAGGCTTATCAAATGTATTTGACAGTTGATATTAGTACATGGTTTTAAAAATGGTTGCATTCACAGCGATCCATACTGACACATATACAATCATTTATATTGCAATATATTACATTATGATTTCAGCTGGCAGTATTCACCCCTAATGAACTTGTGATGATAAACATTTTAAAAAGTATAAACTATCTTGTCCCAATGTGCATGATTGTGCCTCATAAAGTACACTAGTTCCAAGCTCCATGATGTCAGTATTACTCATGATACACCAAAGTGGGTGTTAATACAGAAAAGGGAAAAGATGTAGTTCTTTAGTGATACCAACTAATGTAGACATTGTAGTCATATTAAAAAATAAAGTGGGAAAAGAGAACAATTTTTGAGACCATTTTTGTTTTAGCTCAGAAATGTCCGGTTTCGGGACTGGAGTTTGTGTCTGGATTGTAGACTTTTTGTCATTGAATTTAAAAAAGACAGGCCCAGACTGCACATGGAGAGATCAATCATTGCTAAAAGTAGGGTAAAATTTGAGATTTTGAGCAAAAAGGGGGTAAGGACATAAAAATCATGGATCCAGTAAAACACAAAACAACAACCCACACACAGACCATGTCCAATTTTCACGTATTTGTACACATGTGGGTGAAATAGCCATTGAAAACAATGTATTTATACATTTAAGCATCTGGCAAAATGAAAATCTCTTGGAAAAAGATCTATTTGGAAGCAACCAAGAAAACGTTTCCATCCCCCATTTAAGGAGAGAAAAAAGGATCTCATGGGGAAAATGGGTTAATTTACATGACATCACAAAATTCAAATAATCCTTATTTCATATTTTGTGTATTATCATTACCCAGAAATTACAACCATTAGCCAGTCCTTGGTGATTTCTAAAAAAGTATTTTTTATAAAGCAAATCCCTCATAGATATCATTGAGGGTCATGCATGTTACATTTATGCTTTGAGGTATTACCCAAGTTCTGATCTCTGTGACATCACCATGATTCATAATATGCCATAGTGTGTGGTATTGTAGCAAAGGCTGAAGTTGTACTTTTAAGGGGTATACCAAATAATATAGACTTTTTAATTGTATTGAAAAAATACAGTTGGGAAAAATATTGTAAAGACCAACCACTCCAGTCTGCCTCGGATGCAGGTCATGGGATTGAACCCTGGCAGAGTCATACCAAAGATATAAAAATGGTACTAACAGCTGCCTTACTTGGTGCTCAGCATTAAGAGGATAGTGGTTGACCTTGTGTCACGATAATGTGACTGGGTGGGACATCATACTACATGTAATTGGAATAAAAAAGAGGGGCAAGGACATGAAAATTGTGGGTCCATTTAAAAAAAATCAACAAAAGTGCAATTTCACCCTTCTGCACATGTGTAGGTGATATAACGAATTGACAGCAACATCTTTTATACAACCAAGCAGTCAGAAGTAAACAAAAGCATACATTTTCTACCTCATTTTCAGGCAAAAATGAGAAGGCTCTCCAGGGGAAAATGAGCTAACATAGAAGTAAATGGAGATTTTCTAAATTTGGCAATCATTTGGTGCATGGATGCACATTACTTAGCTAGGCTTCATCTTGACATGTCTTGAATTTTAAATCAGAATTAAATAGTGGAAATTAAGGAATAAACATTTGATCTGGGGGTTAATTGAAAGACAATATATGCTTAGAAGTAAATACTTTTTACCACACTTGCTGTAAACTACCGCTGATTGTCTGCACACAACAGATTATCAATACCATTCATGCAAACATCCCAATCACAGCAGCCAACCAGCAAATGAGGACTTGTGTGGCTGTTGAACTTCCAGCATACACATTAGCAGATAGCTATGGGCAGATTACATAGGTAGCGAAATTTCCAACTACTACGAAACTATGACTTACTATAGTTAATCTGCCAGTCCTACAATGCTGCTAATCAAAGAATAGCGGTCGCATGCTGAAGCAGCTGAACGCTGACATACAAATATTATGCAGCATTGATATTGGCATGCCAGCACCAGCAATGTTACCCCTGGATACCCCAGCTGCTTCAGCGTGCGACTCGCAGCCTGGTGCTTGCATCCAGCCAGCCACATGGACAACTTAGTAGTAACTTACTTGATTTAAAACATTGTTTCAAGAGCACGAAACAATTGGATTATTAGTATTGACTAGCGATTGTCCACTATTAAATATACTACCAAGCCTATGCATAATGTCGAACTCGAAACACTCAAGTTTAGTTTGGAATTACTTTAAAGTAAATTCAGTTGACGAGTCCAAAGCAAATTTGTACTCTTTGCAAAGCATGCATTTCCAGAGGTGGAAAGGATTCTAAAAACTATATAACATCAAATCTTGTCCAGCACATCGTCGAACATGGTCTGTTTCTGGCAGATAAAAAAGAAAAGGATGCTGTGAAGTTAACCTCAGCAGCTGCAGAAATCCTCGTACTCTGACTAGCTATTTGCATGGCTACCCAAGAGCTATTCGTTGGCACAAAGCTATTGCAGAGTTCATGACAGTAGATGTGCAATCATTTTCCGCTGTTGGAGACATTGGATTTCGACGTCTGATGGCCAAGGCAGAACCGCGCTATAAAATTCCAAGTTGGAAGTACTTTTCCACATCTTTGATACCTGACATGCATAAAGCGATACAAAGCAAGGTGCGTGATTTAGTTTCTGCCCAATCTGACCTTAGTTTGGCATCTGATGCATGGTCAGATCCATCCATCGGCGTAGCCTTGAGTCTTATAGAACACTGGCTGATGCAAGACTTTCAGCGGAAACAGGTGACTTTAGCACCAACGCCTCGAGATAAATCACACACAGGAGAATATTTGGCGAGAAACTGGACAAATTATGTGAGGATTACACCATTTCCAAAACTCATATCCATGTTTTTCTCTGTGATGGAGGTGCAAACGTTAAAGCAATGTGTCTGGCTGAAATCGACAGCATCAGCTATGTTTCACACACACACCGCAGCTCGTTGTTAGTGGTGGCATTGTCACAACAAGCTGTCAAAGATGTTCTGGTGATCTCACGATCAGCTAGTTCCGGCACTCCATCCTGGCACAACAGCAGCTCGAAGAGCAGCAGGAAAATTTGGTGCTGCACATAAGAAACTAATCCAGGATGTCCAGACTCGCTGGAATTCTACATACAATATGTTGGTTTCATTAAATGAACAAAAACAAGTCTTGTGGGCTTACGCTACTCTCTATGATATGTCTAGCATAACAGCCCAACAATGGGTCTTGATTAACAATACTGTGGACACGTTAGGCCCATTCACAATCATTACCAAGGAAGTAAGTGATAGCCAAACATCAGTATCCGTCATTCTTCCTATTATGAAAATGCTCCGAATGTTGTTGGCTTGAGAGTATGAAGCAAGTCAGAGTATTCAGACAATGATGTCACTGAACACACACTTTGCTAACATTGCCAGCAACAAGAAGCTTGTCTTTGCCACCATCTCGGATCCATGATTCAAACATCACCTATTCAGCGAAGAATTACTTGTGACCAGATCCAAAGAGTGGCTTGCATCAGAATGCTGACAAGCAGGAAGAACCCCAGACCAGAAAAAGAAAAATTGCAACTGAAACAAACACCATTGGACCATCTCTGGGATTTGTTTTTTGTGTCCTGTGATGAACCTGTCCATACCATCAATGAAACAAACCACGTGGATGATGTCGTTGACGTGATGCTTGAATTGTATCTGGCCAGCCCTCAGTTGCCACCAGAAGAAGACATATGTGGCTGGTGAAACACTCACAGTTTTCAGTTCCCCTACTTGGCTAAATCAGCTAGACACTATTTGTCTGCACCAGCTTAAAGCATTCCGAGCGAGCAGCTGTTAAGTGGCACAGGCTAGATTTTTTCGGATTGCACTGGATTCTTACTTGGCGAGAAGGGAGAAATGTAACTCTTGCTTAATCACAACATACCTCAACTAGGCTTTCAGTATTAGCTGCAGCCAGCGTACAGTGACATTTAACTTTAGTCTTAAAGCATGCATATTATTAATTTTAATTATTGGGGTATCATTATTTATTTTAAAAAATTTCATTTATGGAAATCTAGTAATGGCGACCTGCATCATTGAACATAAGTTCAAAGACTAGCTTAATACATTTCATTCATTTATATCCTGAATTGGCAAAACATAAGTTTTATCAGTCTTAGTTTTAAAGTTTTTCAAGTTTTATGTTTGTGTGATCATTGTTTTCTATAAATAGCAATGTACTTCTTATTTGGTTTCTGTTTCTTTTTGTATAGAAGTTCAAATTCACTTGCCGCATAAACAACCTTGTTATAACTCACACGTCAAAATACCTGCTTGCATTGCACTAATAGGTTGATGTTTCCGAACCCGTCATTGTTATAAAACAAATAATAATGAAATAATCAGTCTCATAATCGGTATCAGCAATTTTAATAATTGGCTATATGCGGTATCGGCATAATCAGCAAAAAAGTGACATCGGTACAGCTTTAACCTGTACACAAAAACTGGTGATTGGTTAGTCAGTCATCTGGTCATGGAACCTGTTTGATCACCCTAATTATCACCTGAATTATATGGGTGACAAAGGAGTCATGCACATTAATTCTTATTCTGACTAAAGTGGATTAATTTGTGTGATGTAAAGGATCTAAATATTTATGACTATGAGTGTTATTGCTGTATCTTTGTTTTTCTGTTTTCCAGTAAATTGAACTGTTTTGACATTTATGTATGATAAAGGTGTAAACATCTTCAACATAGGAGTTTTACAAGTTCTTGTCCCAGTTTTACTTGTTGCTTATTTTCTGTTTATGAACTCCTTTTTATGTATTTGGCTTTCATAACTACCGTATTTCATGTAATTTTTCATACACGAAAAAAAACATTATTAATTTCAGTGTAACGAAAAATTATGTAAAATAAATAATTATCATTTGCAGTTCTGACCGTGTACAAAAACTAAAGGGATCTTACCTGAACAATTTCTGTGGGACACAAGCTACTCGACAACCTAACGGTACAAACGTACAAAGTAAATGTATATTTTCTGTCTCATTTTGCTCTCAAATCAAGAATCTATTTACAATAAAAATAAAAGTACTCAAAAAGATTTTTGTTGTTATTAGAATTTGTTATAAGGACAAGCGATCATACACGTTACTTGTTATTCGAACTCGCCAATAAAGATAATAGAGGGGTATATCATTGAATAGATTTGCAATAAAATGTTAATTATATCCAAGTGAAAACAGAACAACAAACGCTTAAAAGATGGTATATGTATATATCCGAATAGATTTAATGGAGTCAGTGACTTTCAAATTTAGGATAGAAAATGACAGAGTTTTTATATTTTACATTTGTATCACTATAATGAAACAATAAGACTAGTTGACCAAGGGTCTGTGGTCTTCACTTTAGCATGTGCTGAGATGCAATTTTTGTTGGATAAGAAAACATCAAGGGGCTTCCAGACTCATTTTAAAATGCACGTGGTGTTTTGTTACAGTGACGGACTTCATAAGGAGAACTAATTAACAATAATGTTTAAAGGTATGGTCTGTGAAGTCCTTTGTCAGTTTGTTAATAAACACCAGTAGATATTCTAATGACAATAAGAGAGCTTATGCATCAAACATTGTATTGTCTCACCAACAATTAATTATTAATTTTTGTAAAAGTAAATGGCAATACGTTATTAACGATCTTTTTTGAAAACATAAATCTTCTTAGTAGAAATTTTATGTCTGATAATTTAATGGATTTTTTGAAAAATACAAAGTGATATGTATGAAAAATTATGATCCATTTAAATAATTATGATTTTGATAACTGAATTATGTTCAGAAAATTAAAGGGTATGAAAAATGCATGAAATACGGTATAATCAGAGCACATATAATGGTATTCCATATTCTGAATCAAAGTGATTTGGCTTCATTATGTACTTGGGGAAATCATCGCTGTGTTTCGTGTTTTAGCGATAAGGGTGCTTCCAGCATTTTTTATGGTCACTATGGATTATCTTTAAGATTTTCAGAGGTGGAATAATATGAATAGCTGTATATTATTTCAGTAATACATTATGTCTTTAAACAACCTTTGTTTTATTAGAAAATATCAATAACAGAACTGGGTCACATTCATTAGACAAGTTTCAAGCATGACTTACTGCCAACAGTAGCATGATACACATATCACAGATTTGGAATTGTCAAGTCAATATCATGGATGTGGACACAGGGAGCAAGGAATCAGGTGTCCATTATCGATGATGTATGTCCATTCAGTCTAGTAGAACTAAACAAACTGATGGGAGAAATCTGGACACCAGAATCCTGTCCATATCAGGTGTCAGTTTCATACCTTTACCTGAACAAAATATACATTTCTTATGGTATTTTGTAGTGGCGTAGGTAAGTATATTCACAAATATGCACCATGTAGACAAAAATACTATGTTCTAGATTTCTTGAATATGCCACCCACCCTTTCCACATGGTAGAGCCAACATCACATTGCCTAGCTACAGTTTACATCCCTGCTGATAACCTCTCTGGTGACCTAGTGGATAGAGTGTCTGCCTTGAATGTGGGAGGCTGCAGGTTTGAACCCTGGTCAAGATATACCAAAGACTTATAAAAATGGTACTAGGAGGTGCCTTGCTTGGAACTCATCATTAAGTGGCCAGTGTTAGGACTGGTCGGCCTGGTGTCAGAAGAATGTGACTGAGTGGGACATCATGCTACATGTCTGCGGCATGGTGCCCCAGTGCTAGATAGCACTATAAACTGTCACACGGCAGACATCGTAGTGATATGACTGAAAAATTTGTATAGCTACATTCAAAATCCAAATCACACACTAACAGATATTATATCAAATTGCTCAAATGGTGTTAAATCAATGGGAAACAAAACTAAGTTTAAAATTACTTGAACAAATGATGTGCTCTAGAATTAAAAGCAATAATAATTCAAGGATATATGCCTAAAAGGTTACATATACACAGGACAAAAAAAGGTTAGGGACACTTAGTAATTGCTGATAATGCAATATTGATTAATTTATCCTGGAAATGCATTTATCATCATCATCTTTTGAAATCAAACTGAAATGCCTACCATTATGAAAACTCATTTGTAAAATGAATTCTATTGTATTTAATTTGTACTGTAGTATGTATAAGCTGAACTCATCACGTCTATTGATAACGCCTTGTGCATCGCCTGAAATTCTCTAAGCTGCGTATTTAAAAAAGCTATTAAATCCATCTCTTATTGTACCTGCATCAGTCTCTCTTTTAATGGCTTTAACAGGTATCCCTAGATGAACTCATCTATTCAGAACTGGATGTGTAAGAGGTTTTAGCTGCAATGGTTGTAAATCTAAATTATTTCCCCATTTACTGTGTACCTCTGCTATTAGTTCTGGGTTCACAGCAAATATTGTTGTGGTTCATGTGATTACTGCAGCAGTACTGTCTCATCTGACTCAATTTCTTATGCTTTTAGTTCATTTATGCTGCAGTTGGACCATGGAACCAAACCATAAATTATAAGAAAAGCAAGTTAATAACCCAATTAATTATATGCATTCTTTCTAAAATATAATACAAAATACACCGCTAAGCAGCAATTTACTAATTTACTTCTGAGCAAAGAGCCCTATCAAAATTGTTATTTCTAAATTTTGTTGAAGGACGAATTCAGCAATAAAGATAATTGCAACACATTTTAATAATGCATGCTTTCTAATAGTCAGTATCATTTTCTGATGTACAAATGAAGTTGTAAATTAGGATGCACAATCTCTCTCTCTCAATTTTCTATATAATGAACTCATTTTATCACCAAGATAAGGAAGATACATTTTGATGAAGAAGAAAATGAAAGCTTTTAGTGCAGTATAGCTTTCATTAAACTTGTCACAGCCTTGTGTGGCTGCAACAGACTTCTCTATTTTATGCACTACATCTAAAAAATTAAGTCTTTGGTATGATTCTACTGGGGATAGAACTCATGACCTCCCACATCTGAGGCGGATGCTCAAACCACTAGGCCACCAGAACAGTCTATAATTTCTGTAATTTCATACTGTTGGTTTCAGTGCAAAAAATAAAGACATATTTAGTAAATGTTTTTTGGGCAACAAAATGTTTTATTTGTTTTTATGATACCTTGTGGAAAAGTGAATTCCAGCGATTTATTTATTTATTAAAACAATATTTACTTTAGCTTCAAGAACAGTTTTGCAGTATGTTTATTGTGGACTGAAAGAATGCGCAGTACTATACGAAATGAAGTCATATTTGCATGAACTTAAATTTTTTATACAAGTGTAAATCTTACCTAAAACATTTGAATGGTCATGTTTTTAAATTTTGCCATTAAATTTGATAATATTAAACCCAACAAATGACAAAACCAGCAATGTAGGTGTATATATATATATATATATATATATATATATATATATATATATATATATATATATATATATATATATATATCTGTTGGCAAAAGAATACAGAAGCACGTACTCAGCAGTGTTGGCATAAACCCCATCGGACAATGTTAAAATAAGTATATCTTGCTCCTAATGTTTTGGGAAAATGTGTTGTACAGGTATGTACAAGTATATTTGGTGTGGAAGTGCTATAGTCTTGTGTAGAGGTTGCATCTTGCATAACTGTATATATATTGCATAGTGTGGAAACATTAAGCAAATAATTTTAAAGTGACTGTGAAGAAGTACCATACATTGTTCTTTGTTTTAATAATTGAAGAAACAGTCCAGGATACATATTGCATCGTCTTCTTATATCAAGCCACTGATGATGTACAGTTTGTGCAAGTTTTCATTTAACCATGCACTGGATTGGTGGTGGAGAGGATTAAGAAAAGTCTCTCCACCATCTCCCAGCATATTCTGAGAGAATTGCCATGGTTTCTTGTGGAGAAAAGCTGAGCGTGCCATGCTTTCTTGCAGTCACATACAATCACCACCATGGAGTCAACATCATAATTCATATAGATAAAGTGGGCATGATTGACTGTTTATGACCCCTGCAAGCGTGCACTTAAAGAGTTTCATTAAGAGATGGAGCATGGTAGCTCTGTGTTATGTATATTGTTGCTCTTGTAAATTACCGGATAACGAATATTTTTTATTATCTTCATCAAAATCAAATTTTATACAACACCAATATTATCAATTAAATATAAAATTTTCAAAATACACACTGAAAAATCATTGTGCATTTTATAAATTATGATCAGCTGGAACCCAGCCAATTCCAGACACAGATATGGAGGGTGGAGGAAACATACCACCATTGACTCTTGAGAATTTTCAGGACTCTTTGCTTGAAAAACCCCAAGGGTCTCACTGCAAGATGATTAGCTCTTCAGGTCGGAAGATGACTTTCGGGTCCCAGGGAATTATGGGACCAGCCTTTTTGGAGATAGGTAATGCACCTCCAGAAGGATGGATTGAACATTTGAGGAGTAGATTGCATCTCCCCTCCCACCAAATAATTAAGAAGCCAAACACATTGCATATTCAATGTGTCGTGCCCTCCCATAAGGAAGAAGAAACAATGCATGTGTCACATCCTGGGAAGTGTGTCACACACTCCTGCAAGGGAGAAGAAGCATGACATCCAACACTTCCAGGATAGCTGATTATTCACTGGTCATCACTCAGATGGATCATGTTATGGGGTTAGTGACAGCGTTCCCCCCTCTCTCTACCCTACTGTCACATCCTGTGCAAAAAAATGAGTGTCTGCCCACCTGGTTCAGACTAAGGAAGGTGATTAGCTCTGTATCCCTGTTGTCTATGAATCATTACTAGATATGTGGTCCACCACCTCAGTGGAATTGGCCCTGTATACCTCAGTAGTCACCTACATGGACTACTGACCCAACACCCAGAATAAAGTTGATGATACCACGATCACCTCATCAAGTGTCATCAGCTAGGAAGACTGGAGGCATAGCATCATCTGTCTTGTCTTCCCACTGGAACTTCTAGTACACACAGATCCCCAGCTCACAACAATGAGCATCAGGCAGAGGCACAGAGTGCTTCTGTGTCAACATCATCATCATCATCATTGTCTAGAAAGATCAGCTGTTAGTCTTATGCTGACATCTTCTGGGCTACATCATTCACTATGCTGAATGCCTTATTCAGTGGATCCAGTGTTTGCTGGAAACTATGGCCAAAACCTCCCATTGTGCACTTTCTGTTTCAATGCCTTATTGGCTAAACTTCTGCACATTTGCCATCATGTTATGTTGCACTCTTTGAACGGTTACTTAACCAAAGTAAAGTCTTTATAAGGTCTGCTCCTTTGTATGCCAGGACCCTCTTCGGAGGACTTGTTCCTTCTGTGGCTTCATAAGATCTGAAGGGCCATCAGCACCGATCTTTACATCTGTTCGCAGCCAACTGCAGTTGTCCAGGAAGTGTGGTAATGGGATTTACCCCCCAGGGACCATCCATAAAGTTCTTTAAACAGATGCAGCCTTAGAGCAGTCCTCAACCTTAATTTATACCTCCTCCACCTCCTCAACAGTCAGATTCAAGGGATAATTCAGCTTCTACCATCTCGCAGTAGATTGTCTCTACCATCAAAAGAGCTTATCAGTCCCTTACTGATAGAGACCTTTTATTAATGAAACAAAAAGAGTGTATTTTAATCATTCTTCATTGGAGATCATGAAGGCAGCATTTTGGTGTTTGCATTCTGCCTTTTCCTCCTTCTGTCTTCACTCTTTATCAGAACAGAGTGTGGACATATGGCCCAGAAAGGCACCAACATTCAGATATAAAAAATGACTGTTTTGCAAAAGAGCACGAGTCAACCATTTCTTATGACTATCTCCACTCTGTGTAATGATGTCTTCACATGAAACAGACAAGGTTTTTCAGTAAGGAGAACTCTACACTGTAGGGATAGTATTACATAATTAAAATTAGTCCCCCCCCCCACACACACACCTGAAGACTACATTTCACAGCTGATATATAAAAAGATCATGATCAAATTGGTAAAACATGTTTCTCTTAACAGTCATGCCTGTGAAGCAGATGCTTTGACATTAAAAGTTTCATTGTTGGTGAAGATGGCCTTAGCTTCATGCATATTAATATATTTACTCATATATTGACACATATTTTTAAAAGAATAATGAACTATAGGCTAGATTCATAAGACAGGGAGAGAGAGGGTAGGTTGTGAGTGGTTGCTGAAAAATATGCTGCAGAACATTGATTTACATCTAAAAGTAAATGTCATTATTTTAAATTAACCATGACTGGGAAAAGCTGTAAAATTAAAATGTGTGAATAACATCAGAAAGAGCAAATAGAAAATGAAAGGATAAAAGGGGAAGGGTTTTAAAGGTCAACATCACGTAAGTAGATTATAAAACTAGATTGCATTATCATCTTAAAGTTAACTGAAAATACCATTTATCAGATCCTCAGACATTTTGGTTTTTTTAGAGATATACACCTGTATACAGAATTGCCAAAGACAGATGACAACATGGCTATTTATTTTCACTACAGCTTGATAAAAAGGTACTAAAACAACCTGCATTTTAGACTGGAATTTTGTTTTCTTCATGTTTGCAAAATCAGAAAGTTTACATCATTTAACATACCATTGGTTTGATTTGATATTGTATAGCACGACCCTTTATTTCATGGCATGGTTGGATCTGTGTTTTTCCCCCAATTGAAATCGCTGAGTTTCATGTTCCAACACAGTTACAGATGGCTTGTCCCAGAAAATGGCACTTCACACATTTTTTTGCATCAGAAAAATGAACAAATTCAGATTTTAATATCAATGATGATCGACAGTACTATATCTTTTATAGCTACACAAATGATCTTTCCTATAATAAGTAAACAAAATAAATTGGATTTTTTGCCGCAGCATGAGAGAGAGAGAGATTTTAGATACTGAGATCTAGCAGTCTTGAATGGCATATAATGTAATTGATGCCAAAGCAAGAAAATGCAAATAAGCAAAATATATTAATTGATAATGTGAGTTATTTCCCCCAAAAAAGTCTGAAAATCTTTGATTGCAAATTTACTATCACAGATAGGGAGAGAGGGGTCAAACTTGGAATCTTGACAATCTTCCCACATCATTCTTCATTTCACCAATAAATTTAGTTCAGTTTAATCATGGACAGTTAACAAACTTAAGTTTATTTTGGGGTTATAGTTTTGGTTGTTAAATATAATGCAGTAATTCAGGTGGCAATGTGTGACAAACTATATGGTTGGGGTGGGGTGCTCCCAATATTTTATTTAAGCTATTATAGAAGTCCCACCCGGGCTCTGTTTTGTTGGATGTTAAATTTAGTGAAAGATAGATGTAAAGCTCCAAGCCCCCAGTCAGCAATGCTGACAGTTAAATATTAAAAAAACGGTTGAGATTCAATGAATAACAATTCAATAATCAGATGATTCAAATTTCCAATTACACTTCTTCCGCTCGACCCTTTAATAATTTTATTGCATCACTTGATTAGCAGTTTGAAATTGATTTCCACCTGTCTTTGTATTTCTACTCATCTGTTGTATCCTTTCTCTCTCCAATTTCTCCCAATTCCTTCTCTTCCTCCCTCCAAATTCCTTCTCCTCCTCCTCCTCAACTTTCTCTAGACTCCTTCCTAACTTTCTTCCCCACGACTACACTTCTGTCAACTTCGACTGTCTCAGCCAGTCTCAATTCTTCTCCAACTCTTGAAGACTAGGGACCCAAGTTCTTTGTCCCCTAAAAAGCTTCCTGTGAAAACACAAGGATGGTATAATCTTTTCCTTAGCCCTCTCATCTCACGCTACACACAGCCTAACATCAGATAATGGCTATTAGATTTCTTCGGTCATGCATTTGTTTACATCAAGATACCCATATGTTCTTGTATGGTAAAACAAACATCATAATACAGCATGGTATCAGTTACTTCTTATACATACATAAATAAATTCCGTCACATCAGTAAATATTCCTAATCCTGTTATACTATACAATATCACAATAATCAGATGCATTTCTTTACCTTACAACTCATATAAAGTACACAAATATTCAAATATCCATGCTCTGATATATGCATACGTCTATAGTAATTAATCTTACATACTTTCCAGATTCACAATTCAAACATATGTAAATTCTAACATAATGCATTCATAAATGCACTGGTTTACTACGAAGTAACCTAATAGAAAATTACAAAATTAATTCTGTCCACAAGCTAACAATGTAGATAATTCCGCCTTGCATCTAATAATTCTGTACGTAAGGCTCAAGCCCATTTCTCAAATACGCATGTAAATGAAACACTACAAAGGTAATTCTACATACTAAACTATCCTAGTATTTAAGTGTATATACTACAAATAATTACAATTATGATGCCGTAATATTCTGCAAAATTTGAGCAAATTATTTACTGACCTTTTCGAAGCTTTGTCTTTCCTTAGAATCTGCCTCTAAGTTCTGCCACCAGATTACAGGTGGCTTCTTTCTCAGAGTAAACCCTATTGATCTGCAATCCTTCCAGGAGAATACTAAATTACCCTTACGATTTCAGAAGGTATCATTCAGGTCTGAATTGTAATCACACCCTCTATCTCAATTTTCGGTTGGCTATTGCTGTGGATCGAACCAATCAAACTTAGCGGACAATGTCCCTCTTGCTGTCTGTCAATGTGTGGACAGACAAGAACATGCCCCGTTCACCCCATGGGAATCCTTTTGATCCTTGAATTAACCTTTAAAATATAGGTGTGATAACGGCAAGCCTTTGTTAAGTGAAGTGACTGGTCACCTTTGCTGACTCAATTTTCCAGTCTCTGGCTGGTCATGGTAACTTTGCATAGGAGTTGAACACCAACCCCAAAGCAATCTTTAGAGATCAAACACAAGCCCGTGATAATATTCCCAAGACAGGTAGATTATAGCTTATACATAACTTTAGTTGGGTGCTTAGCAAACATGTCACCATGTGTAATATAAATGACATCTTCCCAAGCAAAAATTAACAATTGTTTAATGCTAATTCTTGTCAGTATTTTATAACAGTGTTAACAAATACTGCTGTTTTTATTTCTGTAGAATATACACTGAAATGAAGTCTCTTTTCTAGACAGGCCATTCGGTTTCCAAAGGTGAAGCGGGAAGAAGTAATAGGGATTCTTTATGAAAAGCTTGAAAACAATTGTCAGTCTCTGGTTTGTGTTTGAGAGAGAGAGAGACTCTTACTCTGCACTTCATTTTACTAGAAAATTTCTTTTTGCTTGATGCTAGCTGGCTCAAAGTTTGTGTATATCTGTATTCAACCACACGAACATTTTTTGCTGTTGTTGACAGTATGTTCTGTCATTACTGCTCAAGAACTATGCATGTGGTTTGCACTTCACGATAAATTCCGTGTTTTCTGTTTTGTTCTTTATTTTAAATAGCATTGGTTGTCATTTAGTATTTAACTGTCTATATCTGATCACTTTCCCTTTCTAGGATAAATGTATGCTTCTCAAGGGACCTAAAAGGAGTGCCATTCATCAGGTGCTTGATATTGTTAAGATTTCTTTGAATAAGGTAAAATCAATCGGAATTCCTAGAGGTGTCTGAGATCTACGTTCCATGTATCATGATATCAACTTCTTGGACTACATTGTTTTAACTGAATCGGGGATGTACTTAAATTCATTTTTGGACAGTCCATGCAAATATAAGTGTATTGTACAGAAGCTGATCAGTCTGCTCTAAATACACATTAAATTACTAGACTCATGTGAAATGATTTTTTTTGGTCGCTTATATAATCAATGTCAGGATGATTTATTCTTTGTATGGTTAAATCTCTCTGAAGCATTGGCAATTGTAATGTCGGCCAGGCCCCTCTTTTGGTGTTCACAGCCTGAAAATAGTTCCATTTGATGTTTCACAGCCTGAAAATAGTTCCATTTGATGTTTTGGACATTTGCTATTATTTAATTATACTGCTGTGACTTTCCTTTCCATTCACATTGAGCTACTTATCATTGTACTTGCTGGGCACATTAGTACACAAGAGTGACATTAATTTTCCAGGAAAATAATTCAGGAAAATTTTACTGTACACCAGTTGTTACAAGAGAAAAGTAATTATTTCTTAGTGTCGGGATATTTAAGTTAGTGATGGCGCACACACACACTAACACACACACACACACACACACTCACACTAACATTGGAATGTTTCACTATAACTAGTTAAATAAATTACATTATAATTTCCTTTACAAATGTAAAACAAAATTTGCTTCAGTTGTTTAAATGCATAAATAAAGATGCAGTGGTACTGTAAGTTGTCCTGTCAGGAATTTCTGATGGCACAACAGAGATATTTTGGTGTGGCATCAGAGCAGAGGTGGTAAGAAGCGATTCTTTCAAATTAAAAAAAAACAAAAGTGAAACAAATGAATCCATTTGTTAAATATTGATAAGTCTACTGTTCTTCCCAATCTTTGATATTGGAGTTTGGCATTGACACATAAAAACATATGCATACAAGTATGTACTGCCTTACTGTGTCTTAAATATTACAATGTCCTAAGCAAAAACTTTGAGTGGATTTCATCAAAGAAGTATTTGTGTCACTTGGGTTTGGATTTTTATTTAAAGTTTATATCTCATGTACTCTTCATGCTAGATATCAGACTAGATGATCATTCTGCATGTATGTCTGTTAGTACCACCGCTATACAAAAAAGAAAGCCACTATGACCTACATTTTGCATTTTACTGGCTTAAGATAAGTCTTTACATTTAGCTCGTGTCCACATAGTACAGGTAAGCTACTGATTTGCCAACAATGGATGGTCCGGCACCTCTTTTAATCCGGACAAAATTACAAGAGGGCACTTGAAATTCTCTACACTGCCAAATTAGTTCACTGCGTGCACACTAGCTTGGATTGTTTAGAATGCAGTTGTTGGTGGTGATACTTGTATTTTGTAAGATTCTTAGCTTATTTTACTTACATTTAACCCTAGCTATGGCTTCTAAGAAAGATGCAAGTGTCAGTGGTGGTGTCAAGCGTAAACACCAGTCAATATCGATACAAAATAAAGTAGAACTGTTTAAAAAAACTGGACTGTGGTGTTTCCGTGCAAAAGCTGTGTGACATATGGTATTAGTTCATCAGCTGTTTATGATATAAAGAAGCATAGGGACAAACTATTTAAATTCTATTCAGACAGTGATTCAAAGAAGCGAATGAACATTGGAAAAACTGTGAAGGATGGTAGGTGTACTGAGCATGACCAATTGATAGAATGGTTTTGACGTTGGAGTGATGGAGTGGAATTGCAGGTCAGGCAGGTAATGGACCAGGCTCAGTCTTTTCATAAAAAACTTAGACTATAGTGAAGGATGGCTTCAAAGATTCAAGAAGCGTCATAGAATTTCCATGCATAAAGTGTGTGGAGAAAGGAGCTGCCGAGTTTCTGTACAAATTTCTGAAGCTTATAGTTGATGAGCACCTCATTCCTGAGCAGGTGTATAACACAGATGAAACTGCATTATATTGGCGATGTGTGACCTTGGTTGGTCTGGCAAAACTGTTAATCCGGCAAGGTTTTGGAACCAAACTAGGTCACTGTGACCCATATTTTTGCAACACTTTTGTTGAATTTTGTGTTTGAACTGTTTGTCCAATATGACACAGATCTTGGCTCCTGTCCATGGCACGTTTATGGAGGGGTTAAGTAAATGAAAATTCACTGCTTTTGTGAACATTTGTGTTAACTCTGGCATTGACCAGAGTCACTAAAGGCAAAATAAACTATTTTAATACTACTCCCTGGACTTTGAAAACATACAGGGTTTGTAGTAGTTTGCTGAGTTACAATGTATAGTCAGTCTGCTATTTAAACATATTTTTAAGTTCAAATTAAAAACACTGGAGTTAATTTTGGTTGTGAGAAATAAACAGTTTGGCATTTAGTCAATGAATGAGTGATTTTCTAGAAGAAAAATAAGCATGAAAACATGGGAATTATTTTAATCCACTCCTGCTGGTATTGAGTAACCAGTCAAGATAAATGGCAAAATATAGTTTTATGGGTTACCATTGCACTTGATAAAATGTTTATAATAATAATAATAATAATAATATAAATGTCCAAAGAAAAGATGTTAGTGCAATGCAGATGACAAAAGTTAAGGTGGCAAACTTGTCAAGGCAAGATAATCTTGTTTTTCTTTTTACCACTACTAGTACATGAGTACTTTAATGTAGCTAGTATTTTTTGTTGTCTTTCTACCCACCTGTCCCCCCCCCCCCCCATCCCCGAGGATTAGGGTCTACAGCAACACCTGCCCTGGACCTGGGTACATTTAAATGTACATGCTACATGTACTATGTCTGTTACTTTAAAACTGAGGAGACGCATCATGATGGGTATTACTCATTGCAGAAGGAGGTTATTATGGCCCATATTTTATGCTTCACTGATTTTATTTACATTGTATGTTTTTAGTGTTCATTTCCCAAACACTGTCCAGGTTGTAATTGTAAAACTGACAGTGAGATTGAACACTGTCAGCATCAGGCACTTTCTAAAAAAAGAAGTACTGACCAATATTTATACCGTAGAACTTCGATTATCCGTTAGGGTGCTAGACCGAGACCATGACGGCATAGGGTAGCCATTTACTAGCTGGCCTAGCAAACTTTAACAAACTTTCGCCGAGATATACCTGCATGAAATCGATAGGAATATGACTAATTTTGTCAGATATTGCAAGTAGAGCATTTGTTATATCTTTAATCCGCTGACAGACTAGCCTGAACAATAGCATTGATGAAATTTGACCTGGAACTCGCCATTTGCATTCCGAGTCACATGACTACACAAATCTCACGACCTACATGTCAGTGACTCAGAGTTCAAATAGTCATGTGATATCAACAATAAATCATTTCTAATGTTGCTGCAAGAAAACAAATCACACATATAAATGAAAGTCACGTACTATTTACAGAAAAATGAAAGGACATAAACTTCTAAAAATATTTATTCTGAGAAAAAAAACGACCAGAAATCTAAATGTTGCAGCAACTTGGGAAAAAAAACATTCAGCAAGTGGAGAGCACAGGTCAGTGCGTTAGTCACGTGATACCAACAGATTTGTGTGCTTGTGCAGTTTATGACCAGTGACTAGAATAAATAACATAGACCCAGATTTGCTGGTTACCATCATACCAAATTTGTTTTGTTTTAATAATAATAATAATAATGAGGACTTTGTATAGCACCTAATCTTTAGAAGCTCTAAGTGCTTTACAACATTAGACAAAACCTATAACATAAATAAACCCACCATGAAATTAGGAAACATTATTAGGTCTTTAAGTTTGTTCTTACGGTTGAAATAAGTGAGTTTTAAGAGCACTCTTGAATGGGATCACTGTGCCTTTGTGTCTAAGTTCAGTGGGCAATTCATTCCAGATTGCTGGGCTCTGGTATTCAAAAGAACGTTGTCCATATGACTTTCTTTTCATTGTGGGAATAATGAGTATACGATTGTCAGAAGAGGAGCTTAACTATCTTGCTAGTGTGTACACATGGGTGAGGTTGGATAGGTATGTTGGACTGGAGTCAGTTTCAGTGAAACATATCACAAAGAACAAATTTTGTGTTTGATTCTGGATTGATTGGATAGCCAGTGTAGGGTACAGAGCATTGGGGAGGTGTGATCTGATCGTGGTACTCTAAGTATGATCTGAGCAGCTTTGTTTTGAACTTTTTGAAGTTTCTGGAGTAGATATTGAGATGAGCCAGACGGAATTGAGTTACAATAGTCCAGTCTTGAAAGTACTAATGAACACACAAGTGCTTTAGTGGCATCAACTGAAAGATATTTGCGAATGGAGCTGATGCGTCTCAGCTCAAGATATGCAGCCTTGCATATGTTCATGACATGTTGGTGCAATGTGAGAGAAAGACTTTCTGCTAGCTGCATATGCCAAAGGTTGATGTATAACAAAGTGGATTAACAACCCTTGCCTAGCAAATATGGTCAGGATTACGTATTTGACTAAATAATGGAAATACTTTTCAGAGTTATTTTGATTCCGAATGTAATATTTTAGTGCTTCAGAGGCAGAAATTATTACAAGGAATCCTCTTCATGAAAAAATGAGTTTTTAAAATCTTGCATCTTTTGTAGTTTTGTATTGTTTATGAGTGTGGTTTTGGAAAATGTTCTGATTTGTGTTTACTGGTACACCCATGAGAATCCTTTTGGTCAGAGTTTAGCCACTGATGTATTTCACTGTTGTCCATATACAATTTTAGGAGGAAGCTGTACCTAGCCCACCCCCAACCTGCCAGGTGGGACATTTTCATCGTTGGGTGCACCCTGCCCACCTTGGCAGTTTGCCTATCTTAAATCTCCAGACTTTGAATGCGTTGCATATGGTAACATTCAACCTGTGCGTTGTGTGCATCCATTTGGCATCATTTACCTCAAGATTTTTTTCACATGTGGTGCAGATACTGAAATTGTGTCTTTGGGGAGGCTTACAGACATGCATCTTGTGTATAGAGGTGCCCTCATAAGAGACTTGATTGGTTTAAAATGCCCTTTCAGGCAACCAGCAGTGACTAGTGGTTGTTGGTCTTTTCTAGTGGGCAGTTCTGGCACAATAGTCATTCTAGGGCCTGTCATTTCACCCCGATACACAGAAAGTGAAGTTGACTGCCTTTTCTCAAGTTGATGTCTTCACCCCACCATTTTATTTGCCAGTGACTGCTTGATTTTTCTGAGTTAAATATCAACTTTAATTTCAGTTTAAAGTACAATGTAAAACAGTTATAGTACATGTATATTCATGCTTTTGATCAACTTTTTTGTTAGTGTAATGATTATTTATTTGGGCAATCACATTTAAACCTGCAGGATTTTTCTGCTGATAATTTGTACAACAAATTTTTACTTTGAAACATACCTATTGAAAGTTGGTAAATGTTTCTTGACAGAAAGTTTGCTCTTACTCTGTTCATATAAATAACATGTGTTACTAGATAGGTACAGTATTTTACTTTTTTCCTTTCCAGGAGTCATTTTTGATCGTACAATAGTTTGGCATTGCTTTCAAATAAATATAATATGTCAGGGTCCAGGCCGGACCCAGATATCTCAGGGACAAATTACCTCTCCAGCTGGAATAGGAGAAGATGTCAGTATAGGGTGAAGGAGGTGTTTAAAGTTTTTAAAAAATAGTCACTTTATGCCATTTTTTTGTGTATTTTCATGTTAGATTATGTAAATGATTAGGAAAAATTATTGAAAGTTTAGTATTAAAACTTTTCTCTATTTGCTTCACCTCAGTTGTTGTAAAAGAGAAAATAGGTTATAGTGCAACATACATAACTCCTGTTTTCATATGCTTTTATGATCAAATATTGGATATAATGATTAATTTTAATAGTATTGAAGCTGGGTATTCCCACAGCTATAATTTGCTTCAGATGCAGGCAACATTAATTCAGTTTTTCACTTGTTAAAGTTTTCTGTGTGAATTTTCTGCAGGAATTTCATAGAAACCATTGTAATTTGCAGTATTTAGGATCATCAAATTAATGCCAAATTTGACTACAGAGCATAAAACTTCTTTTTCTGTCTTTTTGCCTTCCTCTCTGAATGGAAAATTGACTTGATGCAAAAGTTGACAGTACCTCAGTTACAAATGCATCTGTTTGTATGGAAACAAAATGGATGGAGTAAATGTCATTAAATCAGTGCATGGTAATGTGAACTTAAGTTATTGAGCCTTGTTAGATGGAAAGGTGACTATTTTGCCTGAATGACCCTTTCCATGGACCATGTAAGTATTGGGATTCTCCAGTATAGATACATTGTTGTAATGCTGACAAGAGAGCAGACAGCTCCTCATTTCCATAATGAGAGATATGTGTTCCATCCATAACTAGAAAATGTTTGTTTGCTAGCTGTTGGAGAGCTGACAGTATATATTGGCAATGGTTGATAAACACATTTTGTGCTTTAAACTGCTTGTATTCAATACCTGGCCCGAGATTAATTTCCAAAAGTATGCTTGGTCAGGTGAAATGTTCCATGACTTTTTGGCTAGTGGTACAGTACTTGAAATGAACTAAAATGATGTTTTTTTTCCTGTGATATTCTATTTAAACTTTACTCAGTATTCTAGCTTGTTCACTTGTGTGCTTGATAAATATGCTGCAAAGATTCCTATACTTTAAAACAGAACTTTAATTTGATGTGAAACTGATAGTGCCTTGTGATCATAGACGACTTTATTTCCAATAACACCTCTAAGAAAAAAACAGAATCATTATAAAGTAGTCTTAATTTTTTATTATGTTAGATGAATAAATTAATTTATTATATACATGTACTTAAGTGTGAAACAGAAAGTTACTGGCAAATTTATTTCCATATTTTTCTCATTCCTTTATTTTCACATGTGTAAAATATATCCTTATATTTTCACATGTGGTAAAAGAAGATTTTGCATCGTACTATGTGATGTTTGATTGTCTGTGCCTACTAAGTAATACCTATGGGGAAAAAAATGAGCACTTTGTGAGCTAGAATAAATAAATAAATACTATTACATTTCCGATACGAAAATTAATTATTGCTAAAGAAATTTGAACAGATACCATTCATGTCTCTCTATTAAGTTATTTCCCCACAACAATGATAAACCTGCTACAATGCATTGCTGAATTAGACTTGCTTTGTGGTTAAATATGATAAAATAGTTTACAAAGTGTCAAAAATGGTATTTACTGCAACAGATTAGGTCCAACCAATCCTATCGCTCTTTTAAGTCATTATATGATTAGCCTATGAAAATGAAATGTATTTTAAGAAGGATGTGGGGTGTTGTGCCGAAGAGTGAGTTTGATACACTGAGCTTTGACTCTGGAGCAAGTTTGGTATGTACTGAAAGGAAAATATTCTTTTCCTTTGTAAATACTAGATATATTACATCTTGTTCCAAGAAAGATACTTGTATATTTTGAACTAAAGTTTTTGGTACCACATGTTAAAATATATATATGACATTAACATAGCAAAGGAAAATTTTCTTTATACATTTGTTGGTTATTTTAAGGGACTCTTTGCATAGCAAGAACAGGCTGAATGAAACTTCTGCTACAACTACTATTTAAAAAGGCAACTTTTCTATTTTGCACACACTCATCCCATGGTTTACTTAGTCCTAAATGAAAATTTTGCTGCATGGACACCAGTCTTGTTATTGTTACTCCTTCTGAATGGATGGCAATATCAACATGGTGTTTTCATTAAAAGAATGTATAATGTCTAGCTGGTCCTACACAGAAATGGTGTGAGTCTATTGTCCATTATGGTGACAAAGGGAGCCATCTTGAAAATCTTATTACTATGCCACCAATGTGGATGGTTATGTCAGCATGGTTTTTTAACTGAATGACTTATGGTGTCTACGTGGTCCTAAATGACAGTGGTACCGATCCGACATACAATATGGCTGTAATGGCAGTCATTTTTTAAAATTTTGTGATTGCTATTCCTCCAGAATGGATAGTCATATCAACATGTGGTTTTTACTAAAAGACTTCGTATGATGTCTAGTTGGTCCTAAGTAGAAATGGTACTGATCTGACATACAGTACTGCTGCCATGGCAGCTATCTTGAAAATCTTACTGCTTCTTCTCCTGAATAGATGGCTGTATCAACATCCTGTTTCTACTAAGGGGGCAGGGGCCAGTTTTTATGTACAAATTTAATGCCGCAATCAGCGACCTAGTATAAAAAAAATCCTTAAAACATCAAATACACAAGTGAGGTGAAAAAGGTCCATATTATTAGATACCTATATAAAACAAAGCATAAGAATATTATCCAATAGACCAGAGAAGTCAATGGCAGTTCATAGCAGAAGAAGTTTATGTTCCCCAACCCCTATTTTATACATGCATTTTTCACATCCGAAGGCCATTTTTGACAGCATATGGTGCTCACAGTGCAAACGCAAGCCCTTTCCCTGGATGAAAATTGTGAAAAACATTGTCTACTAAATAGCTTGATGCAATTCAGTATAGTTGTCATCCAAGCCATTTTTTTTATAGATATTCTACTTGTCTTGAACACACGTGTCTACTGCTATGGGAGGCTAGCTCTTCTTCCTAACCAACTCTTGGTATTTCACTAACAACATACTGCAGAGCAACTATGGAAGGTGTACATGCCTGACATCAGTTTCAAAAACAACACAAGCCTGAAACACCTAGTTCACAAATATAGCCATATCTATAAATAGTAAACAATAATAGCTGAAAAAGTCACACCATAGCCTTAAGTTAAGAAATTTGCCAGCAGCCAATTTATGAAACTGTACCCTGCCACCTTAAGAATTTGGCTGAAAATAGTTTAATAGAAAACATTTTGTGCACAAAACTAAAAATGGTATTAAGCTTTTAGAAAAGGGACTACTTTGCAGCAAGAAGCACTGCATTATTTACATCGTGAGTTATGACTGACTGCATTTCTTGAAAGATTTCAAATTGTTTGCAACCTACAATGCTTTTCATCTTTGTTTACTACCATAACATCAGTACAGATTCAAAATTCCTTTACAGTGTTTCATGAATGTCAAGAAGAGATCTGGAAGTTATAAATATTAGGAAGGAGTGACAGAAATGCTGTGTTAGGGTTCAGTGACAGAAGTGAAAAGGTTCTATAAACTCTTCTAGCAAACTTAAAGGAATCACACATTTAAGTAAATCATGTGCTTTAGAAGTACTTTTAGACTGATATAAAAGAAGCAGTTCCTAACTTTTCATTATCATTCTGGAGATGCTAATAGCAGCATCAATGTTGTGTCGGTGTGTGTTTTGTGTGTAGAGGGTAATCGCGACACAAGTCTAGGTAGTCTTTAGAAGTCAAATTTTAATGAATTAACATTAGACAATGTTGGAATATAGATATGCTGATGTGTGGGACCCTGATAAACTTGCAAAGTGACATATCAAATTCATTGATACATAGCCAATGAAATTGACCATACATACAATTACTCAGTACAATTTAACAGAGAAATTTTTTCTCAGACACCAGTTTACTTACAACTGTGTGTCTGTATTGAAATGTGAATAATATTCATAGAAATAGGGGTGCAAACCTTGACAGCTACAGAAAGAGCAAGACAAAACATTATGGTCACCATTTTGTTCCCATATTTAGTAAGTTAAGTCCAAAATATGATACTTTGTCATGATATTCACAGTTCTCACATTGAGGTTCAAAACACAGTTACCTCCCTCTCCAAAGAGCATTACATACAACACCAAGTTATATATCGAAAAAGGAAGAAAATATAATGAAGCGTATGTATAAAAATTATTTAAATATACACAAAGAAACAGAAAAGTATACTGGATGTGGCTGACTTCACCATACAATTTTTATCGATTTTCCTTAAGAGGGCAGGGGCCAGTTTTTATGTACAAATTTAATTGCGCAATAAGCGACCTGGTATAAAAAAAATCAAATACACAAGTGAGGTGAAACAGGTCCATATTTTTAGATGCCTATATTAAAACAAAGCATAAGAATATTATCCAGTAGACCAGAGAAGTCAATGGCAGTTCATAGCAGAAGAAGTTTATGCACCCCAACCCCTATTTTTTATACATGCATTTTTCACATCCGAAGGCCATTTTTGACAGCATGTGGTGCTCACAGTGCAAACGCAAGCCCTTTCCCTGGATGAAAATTATGAAAAACATTGTCTACTAAATAGCTTGATGCAATTCATAATAGTTGTCATCCAAGCCGTTTTTTTTTTTTTTATAGATATTCTGCTTGCCCTGAACACACGTGTCTACTGCTATGGGAGGCTAGCTCTTCTTCCTAGCCGACTATTGGTATTTCACTATCAACATACTGCAGAGCAACTATGGAAGGTGTATATGCCTGACATCACTTTCAAGAACAGCACAAGCCCGAAACACCTAGTTCACAGATATATCCATTTCTATAATTAGTAAACAATAATAGCTGGAGAAAAAAAATCATACCATAGACTTAAGTTAAGAAATTTGCCAGCGGCCAATTTATGAAACTGTACCCTGCCACCTTTATCCTTTTATAATGCCTAGCTGGTCCTAAATAAAAATGGTGCCAAGACCTGGCAGCCAGATGTCCACCATGATTGACATCTAGTTTTCTCCAGAAGCCTTTTTATGATGTTCAGCTGGTCTCATTTGAAAACTGTGCCAATCTTAAATTCATTATAGCTGCTACATCATTCATCTTGAAAGTATTGTTACATGTATTTGTAATCCTCTCCAAATAGATGGCTATATCAACATGGGTTTTCGCGAATAGACCTTTTATTACACCTAAGTGGATCCAAAGTGAAAATGATGTCAGTCATATTTCCAACATTGTTGCAATGATAACTGTAATACAATTCTTGCTGTGACTACTTCCCCTGCATGGATGATCAGTATGACATGGGTTTTACCAAAATACTTACACTGTCTGTTTTGTCCTAGTTGAAAATGGTGGCAAGTTGACATCCAATATTTGTACCACAGCAGCTATTTTGAAATATAGATGGCTTCAGCACTTGACAGTTAATAGGACGAAATGGTCTTATTTTTAATTTCTGGGAAATTGTTTTTGCCCAATAGAGCATCAGTCCTTTCGAAGGACTCTTGCTTTATCTGCCATAAATGGACATCAGAAAATAAATTGCATGAACTTTATGAGTGATGAGATTGAGGAGGTTAGAAACTATAAATTTGTGTTAGAAATTTCCCCACATACTAGTTTGAGGATGAAACATTTCATGTTTTATGGACTGGACTAACAAAATTCAGTTTTTGGAATCCTGCATGTGGACTGATTGTTATTAAAAGTAAACAGGTTAATTTCGTATTTCATCCTCTAAAACTAGGTAGAGGGGACTTGTACTCTCTGTATCGTCCATTTTCAGTAGTAACTGCTTTTTTAGGTTACCATCTTTTGCAAGTCATAAAACTAGTTTGCTGTGTCATAACTGCTGTAAAAATGAACATATTCATACTGTTTCATGGGTATTTCTTTTGTTTTTACACTTTTGGCTCTAAGTTTAATAAAACAGCTGTTTTTAAGCAACAGTTTTAAAACCTACAAGATTCGGACCATTTTACGCGCCTTCCTACGATGTATTTCACCCTATGCTGGCAAGAGAAGAGTTGCTGATTGGTCGTTAAAATACATTCCGTCTCTATTGACATTTTGAAATTTACTGTTTGCATGGTTGCTCATGTTCAATAATACAGTCAGTGGCTAGCAAAATTAAGTGGATTTGCAACACGTCATTCCTACTTGTGAACAATATTTTCTTCTGTAATAGCTAACATACATGTACGTTCCAAAATTGCATTTTCTTATGATTGTAACCATATATTACCAGATATACAGTTATTCCACATTAATTGGGCAAATGATATGCAACTTTCATGGTCTACATATTTCGTTATGTCTGGAGCTCAAATTCAGTGATTAATACATTTATGCCTTTACCCTCAATAATATATTTTATACACCAGCCATAAAGTGCAGCATATTCTGTTGTGATATTGTCTATCCCTCTGTCTGTTACCAATTTCATTTCTAAATAATAACTTTTGAGTTATTTACCATTGACAGTTACCAAACATTTTGGATGGCTTAAGGAAATGTCATATCAGTTTTTGGTGTCAAAAGGTCGAGGTCGTTGTGATCGAAAGAATAAAAATGTTCTACATCACATATCTGGACCAACACCTTGTTAATGGCTTGCACTTGAGGTCAGGAACAAGTCTTTCAATTTTGGGTTTTAAAGGCCAAGGTGACTGTAATAATGAAGGGGAAAAAACTGATTTCTATACGATAACATGTTGTACATCATAGGCCATCACCAAGCTTTTTGACAGGTTACTCTTGGCCCGTCTTGGGGTAAGGAAAGAAGCCCATCAGTTTTCAGGCAAAGGTCAGTTTTCACAGTGACTAAAATAAGAGAAGTTGTTTCTGCACAAAACATGTCAGTTATCTACATAGTGGTCTGTTAAACATTGGGCTTGTATATTAATGTGCCTTTCACAGTGCTCTTGTTTGTTTTGTGTAATTGATTTTTCAGGCAGCAAGAAAAACAGAATGCTGGAATTTCTGAAATCCTCCCGAGTCCAGGTCCAGGTGACCTATGTACATGTATACATTTCTGAAGAAAAGACTCAGACTGCAGAAAGTTTGTGACAGACAGTATATATTGTAATAGATGAGGGTCTTCATCTTGATTTCTAATGTGGAAATATATCTCGATTGCATTTTCGACCAGGTTCAGTGTTTCGCCAAAATGCACAATTGCTAATTCCCGCTAAATTTAATGAATTCCTTTCTGCGGCCTATGCATGAAAATTGCCCACAGTCAATTTGCCTCGAGCATAACGAAACCTGTAACATTCATATGATCATGTAAATGCTTGACTTCAGGATCATTCATCATAATCAGGTACTTACTAAGTGACTTATTGCAATTGAGGCATGAGATGCACTCTTGATTATTTGGTGTGAAAATCCTGGAGAACTCACTGGGTTTTGTGTTCCTAGATAGCAGGCAAAGCTTTGTTGGCATTTAACACATCAGAGTCGTAAACACCAGCACACAGAATTCACTCATAATAAATTTTGTTTAAACTGCGAGCTGTTGAAATAGAGAAAATGCTCTAAACTTACTTGTAGGATACGGCCTTTTTTTAAGCCACTGATTTACTGTATTACTGTTGAAAACTGGTTAAGTTTACAAAACAGTAGATACTTCTCAGTGTGTTACTTTGCATATCATTTTTAACCATTTGCAAACAGATTTAAATGGTATCATGATAAAAGCTATGATAAGAAAAGCTTCTGATCTGCGAATTACATGTGTGGAACCTGTCAAGATGAACTTTTGTTACGGCTAATCCTTCTAAATGGATAGGCATATCAATATTTTATACAGACATAACTAAAATTAAAATGAACATATAAATGTGGTTTTTTATGTATTCAGCTGATACAAAATGTTATTTGAAGTATTTAGTCTAATGTTTATCTTGGTATAAGCACAGTCCATGTTATATTATAGCGCATTTGATTAATAGAAACTATGCTCATGTTTCATATTCCGCATGTTACATACATGCTTGAACTGATAGTACTTTATTCTTGTGAGAACTCTCATTCAGGTAGAACCATATGCTCGAATGCACCCTGATATAAGGACTCAGAATACGACTCATTGTACTATATATTCTCTACATTTGTTTCTCAGTACTGAACTTTCCACTGTGACAGGCAATACAAATTATAATCTTAAATAAATTCAAAGATGACTTCACTGTGAAGTTCTTTTATAGGTTCACCGTCATTTCTTAGAGAAGCTGAACTGTAGACAAAACAACGTGCAATTGAACACGTTTCACTTCAGGATCATCATCATGGCCTTATTGCTCACTGTTACACTCTCGCCGAAACACACACGTACAACCAGACCATAAGCTTATATTCTAAAGATTAAACAGTTACCTTTACCAAGAATGCAGAAATCTAACTCTTTGTATCACCACCAAAAGGAGACCGGGGGGGGGGGAATGCTCTAAAAGTAGACTGGGACTACATTTGTAGTACACAGAACTAATAATTGCGATCTGATTCAATATACCTGGTGACTATTCCCTATAATGTATTTAGAAAGGGTTATGAAAGAGTAGACCACACTGCCAGCTTAGCCCTATTTTAGCAGCCATCTGATTTTAAAATACTATACAGTGGTTTTAAGCCTGCTATTAAAAAAAGTCCCTATTTAGTAAGTGGCAAGCACCATGAAATGATATGTCAGTATTTAAAAAAAAAACTCAATATGGTCAAGTTCTCCTTAGATGAAACAACCTACTTCCTATATAACCATCCGTAAGGACGAGGTAGTCATTGCACGAATTAGAATTGGTCATACATATATAATCCACTCCAACATAGTGGTTAGAGCGTCCGCCTCGGATGCGGGAGGTCGTGGGTTCGATCCCCGGCCGAGTCATACCAAAGACTTACAAAAATGGTTGATGTTGTTGTTGTTGTAGGGTTTAACGCCATTTCTCAGCACAAGATAGGCTATACATGGTGGCCAGTATAACTGGTGGAGGAAGAACCCTGGAAAACCAGGGAAGAACCACCGACCCACGAGAAGCTACTGGCAGGCTTTCCCACGTACCCACGCTAGCCGAACCTTGGACTCGAACCCACGCAGACAGACGTGAGATGGCAGTGATCCGGAACGGTGAGCGCATTAGACCACTCGGCCACTCGGGGCCCCCTACAAAAATGGTACTGACTGCTGCCTGGCTTGGCGTTCAGCATTAAGAGGCTAGTGTAAGGACTGGTCGGTCTAAGGCGTCAGGGTAATGTGACTGGGTGCAGCTTGATGGCCCACTGCTAGACATCACTATGAACTGGGACACTGCAGACATCGTAGCGATATAACTGAACAATTGTTAAAGCTACGTTAAAATCCAAATCACGCACACACACAACATGCATGTATTATTAGACGAAGATCCACCCAAATCCATTTCGTGCAACAAACCCTTTACATTGAAGCTCTTTCTGATTATCGATTGTATCGATCTCCAGCCAACACGTGATCGTTACTACAGTGTTCTACACATGAAGGAACTTTTTGGTACAGTACAAGTGTCTTTTTAATTTACATATCTTAGAGGAGGTTGACATTTATTCTGAAATATAGCTGTGTGCAACTCATTTTCATTGATTCTTATTAACCACAATACTTAATGTCAGTCACCCTAAATATACTTTATTATCTGTTTATTACCTTTATAAATGATTTACATTCTCCATCAATCGGGAACCTTTATATATTTTCTCATGATTTTGTTTTTGTCTTTTTTTATCGTTGGTTGATAATGAGCCATATTTCATACGTAAATTATTAATCATCTAACATTTTTTGTAGCGCTATTTTAGTCTTACGGTGCTGGTACGCCGTAATAGTACAGTCAATCAGTCAGTAACATCTGGGTCATAATGACTACGGCTAGTAATGAACACACCCTGATTTAGTCATGGTCACTAAGGCATGTAATGCATTCATAAAGGCATGATTAACATCATGATGATAAAGACTCAGTTTGGTTGTGGATGTACCCTGATTTAGTCCTGGTCAATAAGCCGTATGATGCATTTGAAAAAAAGACATGATTAACATCTTCATGAGAAAGACTTAGACTGGTTTGCATATGCACGTGTTGATTGGTTGTAACAAAATACCCCACCAGGTTTTAAAACCAGGGAGTAAAATACCCACTTTATGAATTCTTATATAGAGCTCTTACATGTGTAGTCAACAGTACTGGGGAAAAAATCGACATAAAATATCCTATTGACCCAGAGTTCTTGGCCGGCTGCTCAGTTGCTGTTGCATTTGGCTGTGAGGCAGATGCTGGCCAGGTTAGTGATTTCAGGCCTCCTTGGGCCACTTATTCCTTTAAATATCGAGACATTTTAAGTTACTCTTCTGTGTGAAATTATTTCATTTTTATGTTTTAGAAAATGAAAATCAAGTCATTATGTCATGTAGTAGCTCTGGAGCTCCAGGCACAAAATATTTTGGACACTGATTGTTTCCATTGGGACCATTTCTTGTCAAAGCAATTTCTTTGCAAGTCTTCCGCAGAAACCGTGTAACTTAGCTTATTTTCCATCCATTCCTTCAGCTGGGGAGGTTTTACTGTTAAGAATCCAATCTTATGTTCAGTGTAGGCTTACATTGTAGCTTATATAAGAGACTACCTTTGAGGTCCCTGGTGATATCAACTTCCCAACTGAACATAAATAGTTCATAAAGTCCCATTTGTTTGTTACTTTTGACTTGCTCTATTGTTCATAATCATATTATATTTTTTATAGCCACGACTTTCTGGCAGAGAAAGGTGCTGTTGTGTGAGCAACATAATCAATAAATAGTTTTCAGCGAAGGTGTTTACATTGAAATACCTTCTCTCTCAGGTTTTGTATGCAAATGCTGATTCTGTAGTGCTGTTTCCCCAGTGACCACCTGGCTTAGTTGATTAGTAATAAGCTGAGAAATTTGGTTGTCTGTACTTGAGATTTCTCCCAGTCTAATCAGTGATTAAATAGACTTGTATAAACGTTTTTCTGTTGGCCCGTGGCTTCTATGAAAAAATATATAGTGCAAGGGCAGTCTTTGATATATGGTCATGATGTGCCCGTCCTGGTCATTACACCATTTATTTCAGTAATATGACCTTAAATGAGCACAACAGAAACTATACATTACGATTAATTGTTAATAAGGGGTGCAGTACCTAGACCACACTATTGTAATTACAAATCTGTATAAATGGTGAATCAAGCAGCGTTATATATATATATATATATATATATATATATATATATATATATATATATATATATATATATAATTTTCAAAACTTCACCAAAAATTGACATAATTCAAAATGATTCATATTTAGCTTTGAATTAACCCCTTAACCCCATAACATGTAGTTGTCAATTTGAGGGTACTCGCTTCGTAACAGTATTGACCTTTATGGTTTGAATAGATGGACAGTATTTTTAAGACACCTTTGCATGTGTTTATAGGGGTTGTTTCAAACAAATTTTGAATATTTTTGACTTGTTTTCTGGTGGCGTTTTAGAAACTTTAAAAAAAATCTATTAAATTGCTTGTGTAAGTGGCAGTTGATTGCTTTTGTACTTATTTATAATTGAAATACTGTAACCTAAATCCTCATGTCGGTTTTTAAAAAAAATAGTTTTAGTCTATGGTTTCTGCTGTGATCATGTGAAATCGTATGGCCAGAATACAAGTTTCATGCTGTGATCATGTGAAGTCGTATGGCCAAAATACAAGTTTCATGATCAAGAAGGGCGCATCAACATTGAGATGAAAGGCTTGGCAAAACCAGATACATTTATTTCGCTATCCTCACACTTTTAGTTCACATTTCCTGTTAATAGTTTCATAGAATTTGACAGAAAACATCCATGCACAGGTGGTTTTTAAATTTGCTCAGATGATACATGTCCCCTATCCGATACGACCAAGATTATAAAGAATATACAAAATCTTTAAATGAATCCAATCAACAGAATTGGACCATATTGATGAAAAGTACGCGTGTACAAACTCTTTAATATTTTATACAAATGATGTCCGTCTGCATTCAGATATGGCTGCTGCTGCTAAACAAAAACCCACAACCCCATCACCCAGAAAAACCTTGAACAACAACTTCTCCAAATCTTCGCAACATAATTTGACCAGATTTGACACAACAAGTTCTAGTATTAAGGTTTTTAAATTTATACAAATTCTGCCAATCCTCCATGAAACATGGCAATTACTGTTAACAATTACCCAAATATTGTAAACATTTAAACAACACCCCACCCCCAAAATTTTCTTTTGCTAACTTTGATAGAAAGCACCCTGGCATGACGGAAATTTTGTATTGGAAAAAAATTGTTCTGGTGTGGCATCAGTTATGGATCAAAATGACGTACCCCGCTCCCCAAAATATTTTTTTTCTTCATAAATGTAACATATCCAGTTAGCAGTACTGGAATGTTTTTAAATAAATTCTAAGGACCTAGATTTTTGGGCCACGTGATTTTTCATTTAGTTTGAAGTAGATGTCAGCCACATAAGTAATCTCATTCCCATTTGGGTCTCTTGTTTTTTTTATGAGCCGTGTAATCTCTATAAAATTATTTCATATTTATGTTCACGACAATATAGAGCAAGTTATTGTGTCGTAGTGTACCTTAGAGATCCAGACACAAAACCTGTTGGACTATTTTCTTTACCAGGCAAGTGATTAGCAAGCCTCTGTATAGACCTTGTAAACAAATTTGGGTGGGGTGGGTGGTCCAGTCATTCCTATCTAACTGCGAGTTTTCTTTTCTGCGACCGCTCCGGTGACCTGAGTGGTTCATAGGTCCGCCTCGGATGCCGGTGGCCGCGGGTTCGAATCCCGGCAGAGTGATACCAAACACATAAAAATGGTACTAACATATGCCTTTCTTGGCGCTCAGCATTAAGATAAGACGTTAGTGTTAGGACTTGTCGGTTTAGTGTCAGGATAATATGTTTGGGTAGGACATGTCTGCGGCAGGATGCACCAGTCACAGACATCACTATAAATGCGAAATTGCAGATATTGTAACGATATGACTGAAAAATTGTTAAAGCTACGTTAACAATCCCAAAAACAGACATACTCTCTCTCTCTCTCTCTCTCTCTCTCTCTCTCTCTCTCTCTCCTGCAGTCAGAAATTACGTGGATGCTTATATTAAGATTTAGCCTTTGTTGTGAAAGTTTTTTTCTTAAATCTGTTACACAACAATAGGGGATAATTAAAATTGATATCTGAAACTAACTTGCGGGTCCCTGAACACACCAACTGCCAGGCTGAATATAAAAGTGTCATTAAATAGTTATGTTGTCCTTTGTCTGACATAAGTCATCCGTCATGCATTATCTTTTCACAATCGCCGTTGACAACTCTGTGAAAACTACTTAGCTAAATTTGACCAAATATGAAAAAAGCATCCAGGCATAAAATTCTTTTACAGTTTTTGAATTGTTGCTGATCTTCTGTTAAAATTAGCCATTATTACATAAAAAATTATGTATAAAAAATGAAAAGCTTTGAAAGACTGCTTCAACAGAATTTGATCAGATTTAATAGAAATGATAATGGCACGAGGTTCCTGCAGATCTGTTCAGATGACGCCGATCAGTTGTCAGATATGGCCACCATTTTTCAGAATAGAACAATTTTTTTTGTACGACTTCTCAAACATTACTCGGTAGCTTTTTATCACGTTTTATTGGAAGCGTTCTGTCCTGAAGTTCTTTCAGATCTGTTAAAGTCATGCCTATCTTCTATCAAAATATGACGACCATTACTAAAAATATGAAAACTTTTGTTTATAAAAAAAAAAGACTTCTTAAACACTGCAAAACGGAATTTGACAGAAAAACATCCTGACATAATGAAGGTCTTTCAGAGATGTTCAAATGATGCCCATTCGCCATCAGATGGTGCCGCGATTACTTAAAATAGAAACACCTTTAAACGATTTTCCCCAGAAAACGCGCAACAGAATTTGACCAAATGTGAAAGAAAGCGTCATGGCTTAGATGACTTTTAGTGTTTTTATATGATGCTGATCTGCCATCAAATATGACCACCAGAAAGAAAAATCCAATGGTTTATTCTTAAACTCCACTCAGCAGAATCGATACAATTTAACAGCATTCTAGCATAAAGGGATTTCAGATTTGTACAGGGGACAACGCTGACTGTGTAAATGGCTTGTCTCTTTTATACAGAAAACGTGAACACACACACACACACACACACACACATATATACACACACATACACACACACACACACACACACACACACACATATATATATATATATATATATATATATATATATATATATATATATATATATATATATATATATATATATATATATATGGTGCATGATAAAAGATAAATCACACCAACATTAATGGATAGTGTACATGTAACAACTTAATGTTTCAAGCTTTTCTTTCCCTCTTCAGTTTCAGTGTGTGTGTGTGTGTGTTTATATTCACAAGCTGACATGTCAACAGCAAAGGTGAGTGATATCAGGCTCACATAGGACTCTTGTTAATTGATAATGGATTTCAGCACAGACAGAAGATCGATTTTTATGTATAATCACAAAGCTCACGCAGCATATTTGCATACTTTCGGCAGACAAATCGACTAAACTAAAGCACATAATTATACATTTAAAATGTAGTCAAGTAAGTGTTTTGATTTTAATTATTTGGTCAAGTGTAATGAATATATTGTTCCAGGCATAAGTACAGCCCATATGATATGAAAGCGTATTCGATCAATATCAATTATTCTAGCTGTTCGAGTTCCAGATGTTCCGTATACGTTTGATTTGATAATGTTTGATCACTTTGAGAACATTTCCACCAGTAAATAATTTAATGCATGCTGAATTTGCCTTGATCACTAAACCATTTGTCATGTTCAGAAACACATAATCAGTGTATGGTAGCGCAAGTTTGCATGTCCCGGGCTTTGGACTAGGTACACAACTCTCTGTATGTGTGTGTATGTTTCCCCTACATTTTCTTTCTAGAACTGAGATCTACAAATGTGTCCAAATCCAAAGAGATTCAATAACAAAGTGTCTTCCTTGTCAAATATGCAGTTCTAGTCATTAGTTATCAATCATTTTTGCAGAGCATGAACAACTAACGGAGCAACCATTCATGGATATCAAATTTAACTGCCGTGTCAAAATCTGGCCATAAATAAGGTCAGTGTCCGTTACTCACTAAGGAGAGAGAGAGAGAGAGAGAGAGAGAGAGTGTGCTTTTTCTTTAAAAAATTAGGACTATATTCGTCGGTACTGACCAGGGCGTAGGGATTGGGATCTAAGACCTTATTTATGGCCAGATTTTGTCAGACTGTTTTATTTGCATTCCACGCATAGTTCCTAGTCATCAGTCGAATTGCATTACAAAGTGAACAAGGAATGTCAGGAAGTGTGTAGTGTTGGTGCGCGTCAAGGTGCTTTTTCTGGACCATTTGCTTTTGAGACCACGAAAATGACTTTGCCATATCTTTCTGAATTATAGGAATTTAGGAGTATAGTAAAAACTTATTTCTAATTCAAGATCATTTATCATGTATCTAGTATCGTTTTATGGCATCTCAACACAACAGTGGCTGTATGATGGCATTTGAAAGTAATGTTACACACATAAAGAAAGACAAACCCTTCTCAATAAAAGTAACTAAGAAGCACAAAAAGATATATTTATTCCGTCTGAAAATATATTTGAAATGGAAAGGTACTTCTAAATTATTTTTAATTGATTTTGACATAAAAAAAATTTCAAGAGTTTTTTAAACATAAATTAAAGTTACTTAGCACCTGAAACAGGCAAGTTGTCGACAGCAAAGTTGACCAATAAATTATGTTTTCAGACAAGTGGTAGTTTCTTTCTGTACAGCTTGTGACATTTAGTGCAGTTGTTGTGAAGCATATGGATTTTTAAGGCTTTGTGCTTGTTCAAAATGGTCGAGGTGTACACACTAACGAAACGATGACATGTTGTGTCAGGCACTCAGCCGGTTATTAGAAAAGATATTGGCACACCCAAACTTCCCATAGCAGTACGATGTTTTGTAGCCAAAATGCAAAGCGTTTCAGTATGGGTTTCCACGAAACATAATTATATAATATAAGGACACAGTCTTTAATATGTGGTCATGTCTTACGATGAAATGTTTGGCCAAACACATTTTAGTTTAACTGGACTTAAGGCCAATTTAGCATGGTTCTTTGTCCATTTTGCATCAGCCGTCTTGAGAGAGTCATCATCCATTGTGCATTGTCCGTTCACAATTGTTATTTGCAAGTTGGTATCCAAAATCGCTTAACTAATTTGCACTTGATTTTACAAGAAGCAGCATGTCATTACAACCTTTCAAATTCGCACGGGGTTTTCGCCAGACGTTTTCGAATGGTGTCTAGTCCCTAATAAAAATGGTCCTGACCTTATGTGCATTAGATACGTATTAATTTGTCTGTGTTATCGCTCAGGAATACCAGAGATGGTTTATACCCTAAGCAGTTTAAAAGAAGAAGAAAAAAATAGTCTTGAATTCCTGAAATCCTTTTTGGACTTTAAATCGTCAGTACCTTCGATGGACTTTTGGTTTAGAAATACTTTTTTCCGGGGACATGTAAACAAACTCGGTATCATCGAAGTGTCTCAAGTAGGCATGTGTGCTTCATCCTGCTTCAGGTGATCTTGCCACTAACACCGGACCCATCAAATGTCCTTGCAGAATCTGCCCAGCGTCCGTAAAACAAAATCAACAGGAAGCGTCATGTGATATTTGCGATTTCTGTTAATACTTAAAATGTTCTGACATATACATCCTAATCCACCGCACCCCACGTATTAACGTAGGTATGAAAAAACGTCAGCCTTGAATTGTAGTGTACACTTTCAATGACGCCTACGTTTTTGTGGATAGCTCCTCAGCTGATCAAGAATTTAACTCGGCAGCTGATCAACAATTTAACTCTGCGGGATTCCCAGCAAGCCAGTAAGTTTGAAATCACACTGACATCTCAAACGCTGTTTGAAATCTACTCTATACTACTATAGGTTTTAAAGATGCACACACTGGTGAAGATGGTAAGCTGGTCCACTCTGATGAAATCTTTCAAACTTATGTAAGCTTAAAACCCATATTGGGTTTGGGTATATTAACATCTAAAATAATATAATTCACGAAATGATCTGCAACAGAAACAAGTATTTTGTTAGGTGCTTTACAGCAGAACATTGCATGCTCCAATTAATGGTAACCTTTCTGACTGGAAGATCATCATTACTGGTGTTCTGCAAAGATTCATGCTAGGACGATTTTTGTTTGTCATTTATGCAAATGAAATAGAAGCCTCAACATATATGTACACAGACGATGACGCTTTTGTCTTTGCTGACAAAAATGTCGACAAAACAATATCAGTTTTGAAGCTTGAGTTTAACCATATATGCGATTGGTTGAATACCAGCGATCTAAGTCTCTACATTGCCAAGAATAGTAGCGTGCTCATTTGTTTATGAAAAAAAAAGACGAAAACAGCACAAACATTATTGAAACTTTATTCAAAAGACTGTTCCTTTGACTTAGTTCGACAGCGGGCATCCTAATTTAAAGGCCTTTCACTACTTGACCAATGATGTAGATGTGCACATGTAAGCAAATATGGATGAATACTTAAAATATCAGCCTTGAAATAAATGGTTTTCAAAACATTTGCATTCAAGAGAAATAAAAGAATTTTCAACAGAAAGCATCGTACTGGTCCAGATTTCTTGGTCAACTGGTTATTAGCCAGATGCCAGCAACGTGAACGATCTCAATCCCATTTGGTTGTCTTGTCTAACTCGTTGGACTTGTTGATCTTTCTTATGGGCATCCATGTTTTATAAACACATACATAGGTTGTTTGCTAGTGTCCCCAAGAATATGCGTACCCTTCATCATCATTTAAATTATAGACGTTTTCGCCCATACGGGCATGTACGTCTGTTAATGTCCATACGCGGACTATTTAATTGATCCTGGGAGGAAGGAATTAGAGCCTCATCCCCCAAGCATTACTGTGCATCAAAGGCACTATTTAATTGAGCCGTCAGGTCTTGGGTCAATATGACTGGCTTCATAGACCCAAGCGACCTGAATGCAAGGCTATACTTGAGTGGGGATAGACCTAGCACACACTAGAGTTAAAGGTATCAATTCAGTCTGCATTAGCTGCGCTAGGTGTCAACCAAGCAGTATGTGACGCCATCGGTGTATATCTTGGTGTACGCTATGTATTTTTCTTCTAGCTAGGCTAATATTTTTGTCTTTATATCATGTACCTGGCCTTGTTTGTTGCCATAAGTAAGGGGTATTGTGTTACAATTAGGGTTACCTCCCGTCCATGGTGTTAGGTCGGGGCAACTGCATTGTTCAGCTTGTAGAGTGGGTAGGATAAAATCTTTAGTTAGTTCATGAATTATTTTGCACATGGTGATTGTGGTTTCAGTTTTTTAATGAAAGGGATTTTACTTTGTTGGATAATTTTCCCGGTGGGGTAGCTTGTTTTGTGGATCGAAACTCGTGCGGCATATCTTAATATGCTTTCGTTTCTTCTAAGTTGCAGTGGTAGGTCTCCTGTCAGTATTTTGAGCTCTTCTAGGGAGGTTGAGTTTAGTGCTCCAGTGCAAATGATTAGTGCCTTATGTTGTATGGAATCTAGTTTACTTAGTGATGTTTGGTTAGCTGATGCATAGACTTTGCATCCGTAATCTATTTTTGCTCTTATAAGTGCCTTATATCTTGTTAAAAGCGTTTGTTGGTCCCCCCACCACCACCACCACCATGTAGTTCTCTTGAGCTTTCTTAATAGACTTAGATCAGCTTTACATTTTTGGGTGAGCTCTTTAATGTGGTGTTTCCACGTTATGTTTTCATCAAGGAACATTCCTAGGAATTTGGCTATTTTGACAAATTTTAGTATTTTCCTTTGTATGTGCAGTTTAGCGTCTTCTATGGTATCTCTATTGTGTGGCGAGAACATAATGGCTTCTGTTTTAGTGTTAGATATTTTAAAACCCCATTTATCTGCCCACCAACCTATATGGTTAAGACTGTCTTGTATTTGCCGTATGACTGTTTTGCTGTTTGGATTGCCTGCTTTCCAAATCCTACTATCGTCAGCAAATTGGGATAGATCTACCTTATTTTTGTTAATTATAGTGTCAAGGTAGTTTAATATGATGTTGAATAAAGTGGGGCTAAGCGCGCTACCTTGTGGAGTACCGTTTTCTAGGTTATATATATATATATATATATATATATATATATATATATATATATATATATATATATATATATATATCTGAATATTGATCCCATACTTTTGTCAGTATCTTCCAATCTGCTAGGAAGCCTGCTATCCAGTTATGTACGCGGCCAGTTATTTCGTATAGATTAAGTTTTGCAATAAGACCTTTTGTCCAGACCAAATCGAATGCGTTTTGCATTAAATGCTAGCTTGATGCTTGCTTCGAGTCTGAACAATTGGTCCATTTGTGGATCTTTTGTTGCGAAAGCCGCTTTGTGTTTCTGCGATGTAGTTGTTGCTTTCTAGATTGTATTTTAGTCTGTCATTAATCATTGTTTCCATTATTTTGCATATGTTATCATTTAGAGATATGGGTCTATATGCATTGATGTCATTTGGGTTTTTGCCAGGTTTGGATATTGGAATGACGATAGTTTTTTTTTCCCAACTTTTTGGTAGTTGGCCCTTCCGCCAGCTATTATTAAGTAGATCTAGTATGATTTCGGTTGTTTTCCGGGATGTGTTTGTATATTTCATAGCCAAGGTGGTCTTCGCCTGGTGATGTTGCCTTTTTCTTAGCAAGTACAGATATCCATTCTGATATTGTGAAGTCTTCGTTTAATTTAGATTGTTTGGATCCTAGATCGAAAAAGAGGTTTGGATACTTGTGTTCTACATTTTGGCGGTGCTCTTGAAATTTTTGGGTATGGTTGGAATTGCTGCTCATGTTTGCAAAGTGTGATGCCAAGTGGTTTGCCTTTTCTTTGTTGGTTAGATTTCCAGTTAATTTGGGAGTTGGTTTTGAAGTTTATGTTAGAGCAGAACGCTTGCCAGGATTTTTCTTTTGCATTTTGGACTATTGTTTTCATTTCTTTTTCCCTATTTTTGTTAATCCTAAAGTCATTTGAGATCCCTGTATGTTTAAATCGATTAAGGGACTTTTTAAAAAATAATTTTTTGAGCTACTTAACATTCTTCGTTCCACCATGGGACAATGGGTTTAAATTGTCCTCCTGTTCTGGGTATACATATTTTAGCTGCCTCATTTAGGGAGTTCATTACATTTAGATTGTATTGATCGATGTTTTCATTATAAAAATCTGCTAGAGTTATTGTAGAGAGGGCGATTTTAAATGTATTCCAATCGGATTTGTCACACCTCCACTTTGGTATGTTGTTAGTTGGGTATGTTTGTGTCATTATATTGAGGGTGAGTAGGATAGGGAAGTGATCGCTTACAATGGTGCTGCTTTGATCATCTTCCCAATCTGAGATTTGGGCCAATTTAGGAGTGACGATGGTGAGGTCGATTGCTGATAGTGCACCTTTGATGGGGTCTAATCTTGTTCCTGCTCCATTGTTAAGGAAAATTGGATTGGATTCGGTTGTCCATTTATCAAGATGTTTTCGCTTTAGGTTTTGCGTTATTACTCCCCATCTTACGTTATGGGCGTTAAAATCCCCGCATATTATAAGATTTTCCTCTTTGTCAGTGGTCATTTTCGTATAGTGATTGATTGCTGTTGGATTAATCTCTTGCCATTTGAGGGTCCCATTTGCCCTTATCTTATCCATACTATTCTTAGACGCTGTGATGTGAATACGTTCAAAATAAAAGTGAAATATCATTGATGTTGTAGTTGTAGAAACCAGAGTGTTTCGTTTAAACCATTCCCAATTTGTATGAAGGCGTGTCCATGACTTGAAAATGCATGATATGATGATGTTGATTATCGGAGACGTTGTTATTAGATTATTTACTGACACTATGTTTGTTGTGTGACCCAGTTATCGAGTTTGCTTCACTTAGACCATACAATAAATATGAGCTTAACTAATGTATATATAGCGCATGTACACCTTTAATTTTGTCAGATAACATATTTATGATATTGTAAATTTGCTCCACAGCTGGCTTGTTGCATCCATTTAGTCTTTAAAGATAGTGGCAAGGAAATTCTTATTTGCACGAGTAATATATGCTGATAATCGTGCTAATTGTGGTTGTCAACTTTATACTTCTCCTGTAGATTAGCGGTCACAAACTGGTTTATATCTTCTTCTTGCCACTTCATATGGAATTCATTGACCCCTCCCCATATTTAGCATAATCGTTTTAATTTCATCCGATCATAAGCAAAGTTAGCTTATGGTAGGGTCCTGCGTCTGTCGTGCATGCATCATGAGTTGTTAATTGTAAACTTATTCTCAAAACCCATTGGATCAATTTTGATCAAATTCGGGCAGGGAGCATCCTGGCATATAAGACTTTAAAAATAAAACAGATTTTGCCAATCCGCTATCAGACATGGTTATCATTTTAAAATATATAAAAATCATAAAACGATTTCTTTTCAAAAACGGGTGAACATAATTCGATCAGATTTGATACAAATCATACTGGCCAGAATACCTTTCCGGTTTTACAAATGATACACATCCGCCTTTAAATATGACCATCGTTGCTAAGAATAGAAACGAAACGCTAATCATCGTTCAACAATCGGTAGTTTCTACTTCACAACAAAACTCATTAACCCAGATTAAACTAAACTTGGCACCGGCCATCTTATCCTAAAGGACTTTAGTATGAGGCGCCGTAGCGGACAAAAGCTGGTCCAATGAGAAAGTTGCAGTTGAAATTTCGATGTCTTATGTCGAGAAATCCAGTATCACGTGTTGGATCAAATTGCATGTCCATAAAGTTCCATTTTTTAGATCGAAATTTTAAATGTTATGTGTTGAATTATACAGTGGTGGTTTAAAGTTCTATTTCCTGTGTCGACGTTTTACCGTGTATATTTTGAATTACACAGCGGTGTTGAAATTTCAATATCCCTAATTCTCACGTTGAATGTAACTGTTTGTAATGAAAGTTCCATTTCATATATGGCCAGTATTTAGATTTCATCTGTTGAATTTCACAGCAACGAGAAGCAGCCTCCTTGTTTAAAAATAACGCGTTCTTCACTAGAGCGACCGCTAGCGAAGAAATTCATAGTAATTCTCGACCTGTGAATGGTAACTTTCAAACTGTAAATGCATGAAATGTAATGGCGCCTCATAATTGAATACACCAATGATGTATCTTAATACTCGATATTATTTTGAATTGTTAAAGTGGATATTATGTAATGTTACTTTTAACACCAACACATCATTTCACCATATAAAAATAACAATTCTGACAAGCACAATAAAATGTCCAACCACCAAATGTTATTCAACATATGCAGTCTAAAAACTCAACATACGAAATGGAACTTTCAGCACAGTCAGTGTGATTCAACATGTTAAATTGAAACTCTGGACATATGACATTACAATTTCAACAGTCGCTGTGTAATTCAGAAGATACAACCATAAAACTCGACATTGGGCATCAAATTTTCAACCAGCGCTGTGTAATTCAACAGATGAAATCTAAATACTCAACATATGAAATGGAACTTTCAACATAAACTCAACATAAACTCTTTGAACCAATGCGTAAATTATGAATTCTTGACGTATGACATTGAAATTTCAACCACCGTCGTGTAATTCAAACGACACAATCTAAAACCTCGGCATAGAAAATATAACTTTGAACCACTACTGTTTTATTCATCAGATACGATCTAAAATCTCGACCTAGAAAATGGAACTTTTAGGACAAGCATTTTTGATACAACACGTGAAATTGGAATTCTGGACATATGCCAACGGCAATGTTCTGATTGGACAAGCTTTTGTCCGCTACGGCGCCTCATACTTTAGGATTTATTCAGTTATGCCGAAACGCCATTAAATATGACCACAGTTACCAAAAAATAGTTAAACGTTTTAAATGGCGTTTTCCCTAAACCCCTGAATAGAATTTTACTAAACTTGACAGAAAGGATCCATCCGCCGTCAGGTATTTCTGCAATCACAAAAAAATAATAGTCTTTAAATGACTTCACCCAGAACTAAAGTTTGATTACACGTAATATGGTCACGTGAGCTTATACATAGTAATCTACGACGCAAATGACAGTAGGCCTCATTAGAGTATATGTTGATGCCATCGCGTTAATTTCTGTGCTACCAAAATACAATCATCTGCTGTTGTCGATGAAATAAAATTCTTTGCGTTCAAATACCAAGTAATGTATTATATTATTAAAACAGTTTTGATACATGATAGCGCAGTAGATAACGCAAACTGTTCGTTATGAAGGGAAATATTCGGGGTCATCTGAAGGTATTTTCGGTTCAGTCTACGATTTAACACCCCCACTTCTCTCTCTCTCTCTCTCTCTCTCTCTCTCGTTAAAGGATGATACTTCTGTGTGTTTATTTCATTTTATGGATGGAAGCAAGGATGATATCGATATATTCTGAACAGATTTTGATAATGATGGGAAAGATCTAAAAAAAATAGGTATTATGAAGGATGTATAGTAGAAGAATTTTAAAAATAATTTTCGATATTAATACCATACGTCTAAAATAAATTTTTATTTAGGTGTATCAGTTTATGTTAAGTAAAATGAATCAGTGCGAGATCATTCGAGTTGTTCGTGTTTCACGAGAGTAATATGATAACTTTTTCCTGTGATAACCAAACATACATCCGTTTTTTTATTATTATCAAATAATACGCTCTTTTCATTTGAACCTATTTTAATAATGTTTCGGACAACTCAAGTTACAGAACATTTTTCATCGTTCTCAAAAGTGTAAAGCATGTTAGAAATTTAGTGACAGGGTGGAACCTAACATCGCAACCTGCACCAAAGTGCATATTGGGTTAGAAATAAATAATTTTTTTAAATTCGCTACATTTATGTCGGAATTAATAATGTTGTTTCATATCCAAAATCAAATCACTAGATACGTTAAAATTGAAGGAAAGTGAGGAAACAAATGATCCAAAACAGTGAAGACGAACTGTGAAAACTGAAGGGAATTGAATAAGCAAAAGACGCTTGACAGCTAAGACTCATTAGTTGTGTTCTTCAGCTTATTTTTCTTCTAGCTTTTCCAAATTGATTTTGATGAAATTGTACGGGTGCAGATGGATTTTTTGTGACATCAGTCAGTATGTTTGAGAGTGTCCAGCTACCCATATATTGCTGATCACTACAATTCTGTTTTGATTTATGATTTAACTGATTTGACATAAGCACTTGACGTGCACATGTGGAGGTAATACTTTAAAATGTGTTATAACTTGAATACAGCCACCATTTTATGACGCTTTTTTATGTACTGTTAAGAATCTTGGAGAAGAGGTTTAAGGTGACTTACTTTTAATGTGAAAGTTTTCATTCTGAGATGCATTCTTATTGTAATTCATAGGTTAACATTATAACTTTAGCACGGACACCATCTTTTAATAGCGTTCAAAATCATGGCAAATATGTTTTAATATGTTTTTATTTTACCGCAGACAGGAAGGATGGACGCAATTTTTAAGCAATTTTAATATATTCTGGAAGTTAGACTTCAGCCTTGTGGCACTGGTAAGCAACACACGTCCATCATAAAATTCATATTTAGTCCAAGATTGATGGTAGTTGGCAAAAACCTTGGGAATGAGACCTCATATACACTTTTGTTTATTTTTGTTGTTCGCAGTAAATCCTGGAAAGTAGGTCACGGTGACCCATTTTTTGATGCATAATACGTGTTCATTCCAAGTTCCCTCATTGTGTCAGTTTTGTGTAATTAAGAGAAACAATATAGAAGTTATAGCATGGTCATGAAAGACAGCTAGATGGACAAGCTCAATCCCATATGTCATATGTTGACATGACAGTGTAAAAAGAAAATACTTTGAGAAGGACACTGCTGTTGAATAAGGGCCACTAGCCAAGGATTGCCTTCCTTTTAAAAATAAAGTGAATTGTATAAGAGACTAAGAACCTTAATTTAAAAATTACAGGTGCAAGAGGCTCAAGTGGGTATGAGATGGCTCATTAGGTTCACATTCAAGTCACATCCACGTTACTCACGTATAATAGCAATTTCCAGGTTAAACTGGTATTCAGATACATTTTTCACCTTGCATTGAACTTAGAAAACGGTTGATAGGAAAAGATAATTTTTGGATTTTTTGACAACGTTTGATATAAATCGCCATAGTAGTTTTAAAAAATTTCGAAGTATGTTTTCCACCTGGTTGATGTAAGCTATACGAAACAACATTGTGTAGAACATATAACATTCAGTATCTCCTGCAAGTTTGATAACATTAAGAGAAGTGATTTTGGACATGTCAGAGTTAATATTTCTCACCTAGCTGTCATCGAAGCCACGAGGCATGTTATTTTTGTGTGTGTGTAAATCATGTCATAACAAATATATTTCCTTCAATTCTCTGAATGAATTTTCACAGGTGTATTTTGGGGTGAAATGTGAAAAATACATTTTATACCTGGTTGCTTTGAAAGTTGAATGGTTGCTATAGATGTAATACAAAACAAAACTTGACGAACCATGGCTGATATTGATAGATGTCAAAAATATTTTCTCGTCATGTTGTTATGGAAACTAAGATTCTGTCACTTCCTAAGTTCTTGCCAAACATAAACGAATAATTTATGATAGAGTACGTGCTATGTCTCACATTCTTTGAAGGTCATAGCACTTGGAACACTCCATATATTCTTACCTTTTTTTTCACAAAAAAGTATCATGTTTAGGTTTCTTTGGTACCAAATTTCATGTCATATCGAACTTTAGGTTTTTTTTATATAAGAAAGAACTAAAGTCGATAGAAAAGCAGTAAGTCAGCATGCCTTTTTCTTTCATGCATGCATAACCAAATACCACTATATCCTCGTGCACAAAAGCGGAAAGTCATTTACATAGCTTTTCTGTATAAAAAGGAAAAAAAAAACGTCTAACAGAATTTTATCAAGTTTTGTCACAAAGGGTTGGGGTGGGGTTATGGTGGGGCTTTCGATAGTTGACAGTTTGCGCTGATGTGCTATCAGGCATGGACAAGAGGGGAAATGAAAAGGCAGACATTGAAACTGTTTTCATAATGTCTGCAATTAAGAGCATTGGAAGACTATCAACGGATATCATTCAACTTACCAAGATTTCTTGATCAACTGCTTTTGCGTTTTGGACCGCTCCGGTGGCATAGTCTGCTTCAGATGCGGGATGTCGCGGGTTCGAACCCCCCCCCCCCCCCAGCCGAGTCATACCAAAGTCTTATATAATGGTACTAACAGCTGCCTTGCTCGGCACTCAGCATTAAGAGGTTAGTGTTATACTCTTTTGAGGTGTGTGATTTGGATTTTTAACGTAGCTTTAACAATTTTTCAGTCATATCGCTACGATGTCTTCAGTGTATCAGATTATAGCACTGGGGCATCATGCCGTACCAGTCCTAAAACTAACTTCTTAATGCTGAGCGCCAAGCGAGGCTGTTGTTGGTGCCATTTTTGTAAGTCTTTGGTATGACTCAGCAGGGGATCGAACCCACGACCTCCAGCATCCGAGGCGGACGCTCTAACCACTAGGCTACTGGAGCGGTTGGTTAGTGTTAGGACTGGTCGATCTGGTATCATGATAATCTGACTGGGTGGGATATGATGCTGCATGTCTGCGGCATGATGCCCCAGTGCTAGACATCACTATAAACTGATACACTGCAGACATCGTAGCGATATGACAGAAAAATCATTAAAGCTTACGTTCAAAATCCAAATCTCGCGCTCGCACACACACACACACACACACACACACACACACACACACTTGCGTTGGGCCATTTAGCAGATTTCAGCGAAGTAAGCGATCTTGTGAACTTGTTTTATTTGTGAATTATTCATTTTTGTAGATACTGATGTTCTGTTCTATTATCTAACGGGTTTGTGCACTTAACCAGGTCTTATAAGCAACCACTGCTGGCATGTGATTGGTTAGTTGTTAGCTATGGTGAACAGGTGAGTGGAATGGAGATCGAATCATTTTACTATTAATATGCCCTTTGAAAGAAAGTTAGTGATTATGTGATCTTGCCGGTCTGGATGTGTGTGCGTTTATGATGTCACGTAACTGTACATTGTGCAATGACAGTGGTAGAGACTTGAAACTTTCAGATGCAGTTGGGAACAGTTTGTGCACAACACAGGTGCTCGACGCGAGCTTGATGTCGAGAAGAAAAAAAAAACAGTAATCTGAAGCAAAAAAAAAAAAATCATACAGAGTGACAAAAATACCTTAGGTTACCCACATGACCCGTTCTGACATAGGACCCTCTCTATCATAATATATCAGAGAGAACGTACGTAACAAATAATTAGGTTCCGCTCATGACCCTCGCTGTACTTCTGCTATTTCCGTCTTTAAAGACACACCACCATACTCTATGGCTGGTTTTACTCCTGAGATAGTTTTCTATTCATCGGGCCATCATTGACGTTTCTGCGTTGTACCAAACTAAGTTATGACTTCTGAAAAGTGCGATTTTCGCGAATTTTGCCTCCTGGGACAAGTGCAAGCTCAGGGGCCCCGAGTGGTCTAAAGCGCTTTCCGTTACGGATCACTGCCATCTCACCTCTGTCTGCGTAGGTTCGAGTCTCGGATTCGGCCAATGTGGGTATGTGAGAAAGCTTGCCAGTAGTTTCTCGTGGGTCAGTGGTTCTTTCCTGGGTTTTCCCGGGTTCTTCCTCCACCATTAATACTGACCGCCATGTATAGCCTATCGTGTGCAGAAAAATGGTGTTAAACTCTACAACAAGTGCGAGCTCATGTGACAACCGGTGAAAAGAGCTACATGTACCATGTTTGCGACTCTACGATACGTCCCTTCTTTAATTACAGAACAGTGTTAGATGTAAAAGTAAGTTTTTACTAACCATTAACTCGATTCAACTTCAGGAATCCTGTTCCATGGAAGAATTAGACATTGTCTTTTTCACTGCACACATGGTAAAAAAGCGATTCTATTTTCAAAACAGGTATACTATGCGGTACACACTTCAACACCGAAATATGATTAGCTCAAGAGGTTATACTTAGAAAACATCCATGTATCAGAGAACCGTTTCACGATATTGACTATTTGTACCCAGGCAAAAATAGGTAATAACCTAATCGCATCATGTTAGGAATCATTTGAATGTGTTAAATTAATGAGAGTTTACATTAAAGTATAACCTTTTGAGCCAGTCATATTTCGGCGTTGACGTTTGTGAATTTTGTTTTAAAAAATTGCTTTATCCCCGAATAAATCCTTGAATATTTTAAAAAACTCCACGAAGGTCCGAGGTCATACATACCTGACTATAACCATAACTAAACACAACTATTTTATGATTCGCAGAGTCCTGAAGAGTTTATTTTCAAGTAATATTTAAGGATATCCAAAATTTATTTGTATAAATATCCAAAAAACTGATTAAAATATATCGCTTTCTATATCAAGATTTGTTTTGGTTGTTTAAAAGAAATAGGATAACATTTTATGGGATCAAATGACGCACAACACCGATAGTTAACAGAGTAACATGGGGAACGAACGCTCAGTTTCTATACGACAATGCTCTTTGAAGTCTTTTGGATATCCTTAAATATTACTTGAAAATAAACTCTTCAGGACTCTGCCATTCATAAAATAGTTGTTGTTATAGTCAGGTATGTATGACCTCGGGCCTGCTCGTGGCTCTTGTTTACAGAAATCTTTAGTTCTTCTTAACTTACAGATTACCAGGCCTGGCATCCTTTTGAAAATCACTCACGATAACTGACAAACTTGAAATTCCTATACATCCTTTGTTTTGAATAGTAATAATCGTATTTACACGAGCTGCCGCCACTTCCTTCAATGTGCCAAGGGATATACTATTTTGTATGTTCCGCATCAATTAAGACTAATCACTTTTAGGACTTCGACTGAGGGTTATGAGCATATTTTAGCTTTATGAAAGAAAGAATTTCAATTTTAGACGCGTTCTAATTTTGCTTTCACAAAATAGATCGAGTTAACTCCCATCAACAGTCACCAAACTTTGTGGCTTGCACTTACGGTAAGGAAGAACTCCATTGATTTCGGGTTTTAAAGGTCAACACGGATGTTAATGTGACTGGAAACCCAACCACCACGAGAAGAAAAAAAATTGTATGCACAACGACTCGAGTTCTCCGCTGTCTACAGTTACCAAGCAGTATATGTTTCTTGAACTTGACGTAATGATGACCATTAATGATTTCGGGATCAGTATGTCAAACGTCAGGATTACTGAAATGAAGAAAAATTGTTTCTGCACAATAACATTAATTCTGGATCAAGCTTTGTGGACGATGTCCACTTGAATTAAGGAAGAACTCAGTCGATTTTGGTTCAAAAAGACCGGAGGTCAAGGTCAGATTGACAAAAGAAAACAAGATTCTGCACACAAATGTTATCAACATGGTACTTTCATCAGATCTGTGAATGAATTAGATGTCAGGTAAGAAAGAAGCTTATTAATTTTGGCGTATAAAGGTCAAAAGACAATGTCATTTTGACAGAAAAAGCAAAATGTTTTCACCAAAAGTTTGTGCAGGCTTGCACTTAGGATACGAAAGAGGCTTGTTAATTTGTTTTGTTTTTTCTTCTTCATCAGAATAACTTTAGTTGTATAGTTCCATGAATGACTTGCACATAATCTAGTAAATAAAGCGGTGTATTCGGAGGTATAAAGATCAAGGCATGTCCGATAAGAACATAATGGTTTCTTCCAATTCAGGTTTACAAAAGACCCTATATCTTGATTGCTCACTGAGACCCCTTGGTCAGTAGTCATCCAGGTCAGCCATACCGTACTCGTTTTTACATAGAGGACTTTTTAACACGGAGTGGCGTATAAAATGCTGTGCAGCACCCTTATATTTTATTTGATGAACAGAAGGCGAGTGGATAATGCAACAGTAAGACAGGGGAAACAAATACTAGTTCCTATGATTTGAATAAATAAATATGCAGGATCCACGGGGTGAATGCTTGTTATAATTTCTTTTACGTTTGTAAAACTATTTTTATTTAGCTTTCCATTCATGTTTGTAGGATTAGTTGAGAAAGATTTTAGGTGTGACAAGAAAAAGAGATAATTTCTCACTTCTAATATCTTACTAACCGAGCGCAGAATTTTACCCAAAGAAAAGTGACACAGCAGTAAGCCAATGCATGTAAAACTACTTTAAAAAAATTGTTTTAAAGGCACTTTTAGGACATTATTTGCTATGTCATTTGGGGGAAATTGGAAGAATATGCCATTTTCCTGGGACATACGTGGCGTCTAACTCATGCTGGTAAAACCCCACGACTCTTGGGCAACGAATCCAACGCTCTGCCAACTGAGCTATCGCGGCTCCTTGCTAGAGCTGATTTGTGAACAACAGATTCACATTGCCTGCTTTTATTCCATTGATAGAAACGAACAATTATATATAAAAATTAGTTGGAAGTATGAAACTTTCAGGACGTGAATTATTATATTTATTGTTTTTAAGTATTTGAAGACAATTTTTTTGGTGTATATTGACCTGATGATGATTGTATAATCGTCACATACTTGCCAGGATATAGCGATAGAAATTCTTGTTGTATCAATGGTCAGGTTGAATGGTGTATGTGTGTGTGCGTGCATGCGTCAGTATATATATATATATATATATATATATATATATATATATATATATATATATATATTCTTATTTATGAAGTTAGAATATACTAAACGCCATATCTTGTTTACAAGTTAGTGAAATACTATTGCGTCTCAGACATGAGGCTTTATATAGGAATGATATAAACAAAATTAAAAATTACTCATTCCTGTTTTTAATGTCTGTCTTTTGGGAATCAATAATGGAAATTTTTTGTTGTGTTCAGATGTTATTTTAGAGGAATCAGTTAATTAAAATGTGTTCATTGAAATTACAAAGTTTTTGTTGACATTGGGAATATTGTGAATTTATTCATTGATATTCTGGGCTATATCGTTGTGACACATCAAGACAATTAGTACATCAACACAAGCAATATTATTGGAATTCGTTCGGAATATTCTATACTTTTGGACATGCGATAGAACATTTAGAAATAATTCACAATAATGTAATCTCCTCTCAAAGTTTCACTTTATAACATAGAAAAATAAATTCAAAAATTATTTTTTTAATTTTACCAGGTTTTGTTGTTTTCGCTTATATCTGCTACTTTCTTTAAGTTATATCCTGTTTCTCATTGAACAACACTAATCTTTTTTTATTTTAATTATATATTTCAGCATTAAAACGAAACATAAATCAAAGCAAATTGAATCCTAATAAAGATAACTAATTAAGAAGAGTACACTGTATTGTCAGCAAGTACAGCTCATGTCAATTGATGCAAATAATTTTGCTTTGCGTACAAGTCCATATGCTAGGACATCTCATCATTTTGTTTTTCAAAAATGTTTGCATTTTGTTCTGCCTTCGTATTGATTATACTAATCCACATGTAGTTGTTTTGTTTCTAAGATGCGTTATGAAAGGAGTGCTTGTGGGGATTGGTAGATGTCGGAAAGTATACTCTGTGCTATAGATGCAGTCAATCATCAGGGGGGTAAGGGGGTACGAGAGGTATCGGTTAAACTGTGTATTGAAATGAAAGATAAAAACTAATTAATATAAAAAGGAGATAATGAAATAGGATGCTCACTGATGAAAAGCTGATTCTCTTTTATCTTATACTCTGTAGCATACGAGTAGATCACAACTTTTTTCTTTGTCCATTCTCTCTCTCTCTCTCTCTCTCTCTCTCTCTCATTCTCTTCTTTTGTTTGTTTGTTTCTTGCATCGCTTTCATTTTCCACTGTCTAAAAGTAGTTTAAATAGTTAAAAGGTACACCATATGACTCGTACAACTTTGAATAATCCTCGAATCTGAGGGATGGTCCTGAAAATGACTTTGATTTCATTTTAAAAGTTGGTTTGTTTTCATTAAATGCCCTTAAATTTAGTCTAGCACATTTATCTGGCGGAATACAAAACGTTTATGTTAAATAAAATATATGACTTTTGAAATTTAGATTTTTTTCGCTCGTGGTCATAGATCAGAAGAACATATGAGATGGCCTGTTGTTTGTGTGTATGTGTAATTTGGATTTTTAACGTAGCGTTAACAATTTTTCAGTCATATCGCTACGATGTCTGCAGTGTGACAGGTTATAGTGATGTCTAGCACTGGGGCATCATGCCGCAGACATGTAGCATGATGTCCCACCCAGTCACATTATCCTGACACCAGGCCGACCAGTCCTAACACTAACCTCTTAATGCTGAGCGCCAAGCGAGGTAGCTGTTAGTACCATTTTTGTAAGTCTTTGGTATGACTCGACCGGGGATCAAACCCACGATCTCCCGCATCCGAGGCGGATGCTCTAACCACTAAGCCACCGGAGCGGTCTGTTGGTTTTGTCGTCCGTCCGTCGCCTGTCTTATCCGTATTTCCTTCCGAATGCATAAGTTTGTTATCGCTACTTGGAGGATTCCCATGAAACTATCACACACATTCGTCCCATGCTTTAGTTGATCCTACATGAAAATGTTGCTGCTCGTACATCTGTTACGACTTGAAGGTCTTAAACTAAGTAACATAAAAGAGCGAATGTCAGCACGTTTTGTAAAATTCAACGAATAATTTATTTCCCTAGAATACAAAGCGAAAATTTAAGGAGAACTTTCAGTAATGCGAATTAAGTCCCAGATAGTCCTAAAAGTTTTATCGCAAGTCCAAATGTATGAAGTTCCTACTAAATTCCATTAGTATCCAAAATAAGTTCCAATGTTTAATATGTTGATGTGCCTGTGGTCTTGAATATGATAACGAGCCAATGGTCCTTAGTGTGGCGATGTACTTGAGTCTTTTAATGTATAACAATATTATAATCCAAAAATGTTCTTGTCTAAATTCACTATAATTCCAAATTAACATTTCAGTCCATGATTATTATTGATGAGGTATTAAAATTTTCAGTGAAAAATAATTTGAATAAATAATTCCACCCAAATGAAATACTGAAAACAACAATAGGACAGATTTTGCTAAGTTTGTTAATGCAAGAATGAGTAATTTCTCAAGTAAAGAATATTATATAGAAAGATAAGACACAAAAGTAGAAGCAGCATGTGGGTCATAAGTTCTAGAATATTCTAAGTCGGCAACGAGACAAGGTCTATTACTAAAATTATAATAAAGGACAAGGGAAGCATCGAGTACAACAGGTTCTTCACGGGGGAACTTCAGTGTCCTAGACCCAGGAACAAATAAACATATTTACATCCATTGATAATGACCCTAATATTTAATCCACACATAGAGAAATATTAACTATGTATTATTTGTTTACAAAATAAAGATGACTGGTCAGGTACACAGTGAACTTGATGTTGGAAAAGGTCAAGTCCAAAAATACAATTATACAGAGCATATAATCATGGAGAAAAATTAACAAATACAAATTTAATATACATAAGACTACCAAGAAGGCCCCCACAGTGAACAATTTTAAAATCTTGCTATATTTGTTCCTACTGACTGGATGATCATATCAGTGTGGTGGTATTAATAAAGACTTTTTACGATGTATTAAAAGTTCCAGATGAAGATGACGCCTGTGTGACGACCAGGATGGCTGCCACATCGGTAACATGAACTTTTAACGAATGAACAATGAGCAATGAATATGTTTGTGATGGTTTTATTAACCCATCTGTGTGTGTGCACTATAGACACACACAGATGCACGTTTGTATGCAATCATAAATTCATATGCTGTGCAATAGGCCTGGCCCTAGGGAAAGGCGTACGAGGCAACCGCCTTGGGCCCCGCACATCCTAGGGCCGGGCATGCTGTGCAAACAAGAGATACAATTAGCATAGTAGATTTTCTAAAGAAAGGAAGTCCGAATTAATCCAATACAAGGGATTATCAGACAGCAAAAGGAATAGTTTTTTGCCGATATTAAGTGCATTCAGATAAAATCGGTGAAGAAAAAACAATCGCAGCTATAACAGCAGTAATACACCACCTGTTAAAAGCTGCGTTGCTTTCTTTTTCTGAGTCCCCAGTCAAAGCTGTATATTCCCACCTCCAGTTAGAAACTGCAGACAAAATATTGGAACGAGCTTTCTGAGGCTTATTCTGGTTTAGTCCTTCTCCCATACTCCGGTCATAGAGTTCAAGCGAGGAAGTCATCGGAGTCTTCCTCCCTTCCTTAAGGGAGTCAATTGGACTGCGAATCGCACCCATTCATGAAACGTCTTCATCTTCCCAGCATCCCAGTAAATGCCTGACTAACCTTCTTTTCAGAGGCTTGCTTGGACATCATAGACATTGTGTAAGGCCTCTCCACCTTAACGGAAGGTGCCTATTGCGTTTCTATGAACCCCCTCCCGTATCGCGGACCCCCATCTTGTGTCACCAGTACCAATTGGTGCATCAAAAAAGCGAGGTGTACACCGTTCTACGGAAGGACGCAGTCGATAAGTGACTAACCACCAAAGTCCGGGACAGCTCCGGTGGCCTAGTGGTTAGAGCGTCCGCTTCGGATGCGGGAGGTCGCGGATTCGATCCGCGACCGATTCATACCATGGACTTATAAAAGTGGTACCAACAGCTGCCTCGCCTGGTTCTCTGCATTAAGAGGTTAGTTTTAGGAGTGGTCGGCCTGGCGTAAGGATAACGTGACAGTGTGGGACTTCATGTTACATGTCTGCGGCAATGACGCCCCAGTGCTAGACATCACTATAGACTACCACACTGCAAGCATAGTAACGATATGACTGAAAAATTGTTAAAGCATCGTAAAATCCAGCACAGAAACACACAAAACACACACACACCAAAGTCCGACTTTCTATTCCCGGATTATTTTATATTGAAAAATATCGACGTACAGTTGACCTTTATTTCTTCAACAGATTCTCTGTTGAAGAATACTTAAAAAGGAGACTACCGGCTTGCTCACGAACGCCATTATGCCCTACGTTTGGGCGATATTCGTAGATCAGCAAGATGCGTTGTTCACATCCTCTTGTCGCCTCACATGAAACACCTGTGGGTTAGCGCAACCCGGACGTATTTCAATTTCGGGCTATCAGTTCGGCCTTGCCTCTGCCCCCGTGGCGTATACCATGGTGGTAGGGGTGACATGTCGGCTTGCGGTCTTTATGTGTCCCTGTACTCCAGTATTACGACTACTGGTTGATGCACATCGTCATCGGAAATACTCTTCTTCAAGATTTATCCCTGTCCCTTGCGCTGGCGAGAGGAGTGAAATCCATTTCTTGTCTGTGAAAAAGGGTTGTTTATTGTTCAGTTATAACTACGATTCGGTTTTGCTTCATTACCTACACAGGCTTCTGGTTGCTTCTATTCCTATTGAAATTCCAAGTCACTGCTGGGGAGGGTCAGGATAGTTTCCTTTACCCACTTCGGTGGCCTCGGTTTCCAGCCGGATTTTCCTCGCCATCAATAGAGCTTACGAGTTCCTTTCCATATCGAAAGGCATCTTCTCTTTCTTGACAAGTAAAGCCCACGAGGTTAGGACTATTGGTGCATCTTGGACCTACTTAAATCGTTACTCTTGTAAGCGAACCGGTTTCTGGCAATCTCGCTCTACATGTTTACCCATTTACTTGTTCTTTGATGCACCAGAGCGAAGGCATTTATTCTTTGGATCCAGCTATGACACTACATTGTGTGGCAACGCCAGCTACCAGTCTACGGTACGAAATGCTCCATTACCACCTACAGTAAGAGCATGTGCATGTTTCTAAACCAGTTTTTGTTTTTGAGACCATCAGCCTAACTTGTACATTGAGCTATGTAATATTATTAGTTAAGAATTATTAAACTGTAGTTTATTTTTGATTATTTTTGGGGTGCGTGGGGTGGGCAGTGGAACCGATTTTAATGATATAATAATTAGCTGCTGATATTGCAGCTATTCTCTCCTTCCTCCAAGTTCTGATATCCTGTGGTATCGGACTTTAATTACGAGTCTAGGTCTTTAACTATGTAACAATGAAACGAAACCAACAAGTTTAGTAAATCATTAAATAATTTATTTCTCTTGATTACAAAGTGAAAATGCAAGAGATGTGAATTAAATCCCAGATAATCATACATGTCCTATCGCAAGTCCAAAAGTACATGTTTCAGATGAATTCCTATAGTATTGAATATCCTGATGTACCATAATGATACAATCCAGACTGTATTTAAATAAGTTTTCAATAATCACCAAGTAGTGTTTTAGTCCATAAAGGCAACGAGCACTTTGTAATTCCAATAAATAATTTAAATAAATAAATAAATCCTCGCAGATTATATCTGAACACAACTGTAAATTATATCTTTGATTTTAAAAGAGGAAAAAAATAATTGTTTACCAAACCTCTATTTATCATTTTCGCTTTACCTTCGTCGCAATAGGATGTTCTAGAAAGCCAATCATTTTCTAACTCTTGAACTTAAATTCTATTAAACATTTTTGTCTCCATCGTAAATCACGACACAACGTCAAGTATGCAAAAATTCCATTCACAACTCTCAATCACAATCATGGCAAAAGTCATATATGTAAAAACTGTCCACAGCCCTCGATCACAGACAAACGTCAAGCACACAATATAAATTAAATGTACTGAAACTGAGATAATTTTCTTTTCAAAGCTTTGGCTTGGGCTGGGGATTTGGCGTCTCCGACAAAAGAAAGCAGTACTGTAGTAGTAGGGAAATATTACGTAGTTAAAATTAATTTTTAACTCATCGCAAAAGAAACAAAATTAAAAATTATAAAAAAATTAAAAAAAGAAATCCGTATGTCCTTCCAGCAACATGCGCATGTCAGTCTGTTTACGCACCGGTGGAACATGTACAGATTCAGGTGTCTTGTCAAATGTTGGATACTGATTTGTAACGTTAGTTATCATCTAGAATCGTCCGTCTAGGTAGTTGTCAACATTGACATGCTGGCATCATGTTCATTATGGTGATCAGGTTCTATGTCGTTTGTTCCTACTAATTCTAGAAAATTGCAAAGATACAGGGTCTGTGTAGGTTGCAGTTGGATTTGTTTTTCCTATAACAGTACATATTCAGGTTCTTTGAACATGCTTTTTTAAGCAAGATTCAGTTTGTCAGATTCTGTATTGTTAGTACACTGCTGATATTATCTCATGCCAGGTCTAATTAATATTATAATTGACAAACAGGAAATAATAGAGATTAAGTTAACAGTTTATGTTCTATTATGTTAGCTTGCAGGATTTTATTTCTCTTTCGTAATGACTAGACAAATGTCACAGTATCTATCTAGTTGCATTCTGGTGTATTTATATGACTTCAAACAGAAGAGAAAAGGCAACCATATTTGCCAGATGTTTTACTTGGTGTATTTTGAATACGGCTAAATACATAACAATCACTGCCACCCGACATGTCTCCATTGGTTCGAGTCTGGGCCATGGCTATGTGGGTATGTGAGATACCGTCAACACTCTTTATGTCGCGAACATTCGCCACATACGTTGACCGCTCCGGTGGCCTATTGATTAGAGCGTCCGCCTCGGATGCGGGGCTCGTGGGTTCAATCCCCGGCCGAGTCATACCAAAGACTTACAAAAATGATACTAACACCTGCCTCGCATGGCGCTCAGCATTAAGAGGTTAATGTTAGGATTGGTTGGCCTGGTGTCAGGATAATGTGACTGGGCGGGACATCATGTTACTTGTCTGCGACATGATGTCCCAGTGCATCACAATAACCTGCCACACAAAGCTACGTTAAAAATATAGATCACACACACACACACACACGCCTTATCTGGCGTTCTTTCCTCTTAGGAAAGATATTTAAAAAATGATAATTTGATAGTAAATGTTAAAAATAATAAATAAAGATGATTGATTAAAAACTTTATTAAATGAAAGTCTTAATATTTGAAAAAAATCCGAAACTTGCATTCTGCGTGATTCAGGGTGATTAAGATCTGTCAGTTTAAGCTCATTTCAGAGGCACATGTCGCTTCTATAAATAAAAAAATCCAGGATTCCCACGCTACCGGGGGGGGGGGGGGAGTCAGGAGAAATTATAATTTTTGTCCCGACCGTGAAAAGTCCTGAAATTTCGCACATATTGATGAAAGTCGGGAAAAACCTGGAATTTCCCGCCACCACATGTCGCCTAAAACAATCACGTAATTTTGTCGTAACTAAACTGATCGTGAGTTAAATTTGTCGAGTTTTAACCAGAATATTCGGAGGGTGCAGTATGGATTATTTGGTTGTTTGCAATAAGCATATATGCCGAGTCGATCCAAACGACCAGTGGATTAGATTCGTCTAGTAAACTTTAATTTTCAAAAGTCAGCTCGATATCCATATCTTTCCTTACATGGAAGGCATGACAACTAATCTAGCATCACAAAAGGCCAACATGCTGGTGGCAAAGCGTAGCCGCTTACCGGATGGCCTAGCAAACTTTAAACATTGCTAGATCGAGTGATACATGCATGAAATCGGTATGAAAATTACTTATTTTCTGAGAAATTTTGAGTATTAAAATCGTTATGTCTTTAATATGCTGAAAAACCACGTTTTTGATGAAATGTGACCTGCTGCTTGCGATTTGCATTGCTAGTCGCATGCGTACTGTACACAAATCTAACAGCCCATCTTTTGAAATGTTGTAGAGAAAGAATTTTTTTAAAATGAAAGTCGTATACTGGTTGTAATAAGAATACAAAAACGAAAAAACACAAAATTCTCCACATTTATATATTCCGAGAACAACTTTTGGAGTATTGTCCTATCACGTGACTACCCCGTTGACATGTGATTTCTGCTTGATAAATCAGACTGGCCAGATTGCTGGTTTTTACAAAACGTATCTGACTTTCATTTAATGTAATTGAATTTCTGTACAACAACATTATAAATGAGTTTGTTGTTGATATCACCTGACTATTGGACTTCCGATGTCCTCATTTGAGATTTGTGAAGTCATGTGACTAGAAATGCAAATGGCTTGTAATGGGTCAGGTTTCAACTACGCCGTAGTTTCGTCCTGTTTGACTGAGGATTAACGACATAACGATTATAATACTTGCCATTTCTGAGAAAATAAATAATTTTCTTATCGATATCATGCAGGCATGAGTCGATATAACAAAAGTTTAAATTTTCTTGTCCCGCAGGTAAGCTATTACCATATGTCGCTACCGCACGGTGGCAGCAAATTCCAAATTTTCGATATGCAGTTGCAGTGACCCCACACCCCAACCTAAATGTCCAAATGTGAAAAATGGGGTGTGATTATTCGGAGGAAACTCGGATTAAACAACGGACTGCTAATCGTTTGGGTGGCGCTCACCAGATAATATGTACTTTTGAGAGAGTGATGTATGTAAGGTGAAGTAGTTCGCATTTAAAACATGCACAGTGGAGAGAATGTTGGCATATCTCTATGCTACATTAATGTAATGTGGATGATATTTCTTTTGGATATTGTACTTTTGGAAATTTTACATGATTTAAGTACACTGCTAACTAAAATGACTGCTCCCTTGTGTTAAAAAATCAGTCTGAATTAGTCTAAAGTGCACTATACATAGCAGCTATTAAAATAGGGAAAATGAATTTTGCCAGACTAGACAATACCAGCTTCTGAAAGTGCAATGAATGAATTACCAAATATATAAAATGTAAAAAAAGTTATCGGCTCTTTTTTATACAATTGACCTCAGAAGTTCAGGAAGTGAAAATGACCAAGTAGAGCTAGCACTTTTTTGAAAGGTGCACATTTGAAGTAAGGCCAAGCTGTATACTCTATAACCCATAGTACACCCATCAATCATACACCAAAATAAAGGGAATTAAAGGTTCTTTGCATTATACCTAAGATATACAAGGTCTTTTTTAAATAGCCAGTGTAACCAGTGAGGAGAGCCGGGAAAATTCTTTTTCTTTAAAATCCTAACCTATGCAAAATGCGAAACTGTATAGCGCCACCTTGAAGCCGAATTTGTAGTCCAAATTGTCGAATCTCAGAGCTGAAATGGGAAATTGTTGTCCCTTGTATTACCATCATATCGGCCAATTCTGCGCGTCGGGTAATTCTGCGCAACGATACGTCATTTCTGTAAACATTGGATCACGTGTTATTTGTTGCCAAAAATTAATTTTGTATCAGGAAAGAAAGATCCTACTTTAATTAAAAAACGTGATACTCATAAAGTGTACAAAAATATCCCACATTTCGACTCGAAATGCATATGAAAATGTGATCTCTAAATGTCAGTATGAAGACCTAATCCATGACCTTCTTGAATCTGTAACCCAGAAAATCCTGTTTACTATGTATCTGTTAGAATCATACAAATAAATACAGTTTATAAAAGATGGAAACGTATACCTTTAAAAAAATTATGCGTCTTAATCAAAGTTTCCAGTTTTGCAAGAAGTTGTCCCACACGTACAAAATCGTCTGCTACCCAACTTGTCAGCTTGCCGCTTGAACGGGATTCTCACAATTTTTCGGCCTATAGTGTGCTTCTAAATTCTTTAGTATTTTTTCACCATAAACGGGACGTTGTAAACACATTGAACCCTATTCATTGTTGTTTCTCTTCCACCTAATAGCTTTAATAGCTTTAAAAAAAATATTGAATTTTCCTTAAAAAAATTACAAGATCGGTTTAGTTGGCTTAATATCGCTTGCCATTTATTGGCATTATTACGTTGAATTTTGTAAAACTAGCTATAAACCTGATCAAATTACTCGACTGAACTGCTGACGAAAAGAGTCCAAAGTAATGTATTTCATTTCTACAGCCCGATGGATAAACATGACATCTTTTCCAAGATGTGCGCAGAATTGGCCGACATATCGCGAAACATGTAAATACGGTGGTGGTATCCCGTGAGTCCAAAATTAATATTATTTTGAACAGAATATTGTGGTGACAATTGCCTCTTTTCAAATGGTAATCGTTGCAATATTTTATTTTCGTCAATCGGTCAAATTCGGTATGCGTTTTGCTTTAGTATTGGAGACGGAAACCTTAGGTGTGCAGAAATGCTCAACAGCATTGTATATATTAAAAAACGATACGAATTCCTCTATCAATACATGTTTTGGGACTAATTTAAGGAATTACAAGAAGACAAGTTGAATTTACAGAAAATTCAGTCCTTGTTTATACAACAGTATATAATTTTGAAGATCTTTGTCAAAATTTAAATCAACCCTCTTGAAGATGTTTTTTAAAAGATGGATTTTTAACCAGATCGTCTTCAGGAGATTAGGTTGTTTAAAGAAACTTGTTTGGGATTTTATTGGCACAGATAAATTCAGGGTTAAACTCTTTTAGTTACAATGCAAGATTCCAATCATTTGCGTTTATTTTGTTATATACTGTAATAGGAAATGTTACTTTCTATGAGATGCATGCTATATATATATATATATATATATATATATATATATATATATATATATATATATATATAATTCGTTAGAGTTAAAGGTTTGAAAGGAAACAAAACATAATTTATGTTCATTCTGTTGTTCTCACTTAGTAACATAATGCAGGTCAGCAAAATAAAGTTGAATTTTTATTCTGTACATTGAAATGACTTTACATACTAATTTATAGGAATATAATCAAACGTGTTTCGTGTGATACATTTTGTGGTTTTGTACATGATCATCTTTCTGACTTCGATGTTTTCGGAGAGTCTTGAAAGAGAAACATCTTTTGATTTAGAAAAGGCATGTTTTTTAATCTAAAATATTCTTTGATTCCTTTCAGTAATGGTCATATGTGAACCTTGAAAAAAAGTAATTTCATCCTGGAAATGACCTGGAAATTTATCATTAGAAAAGTCTGGGAACCATGAAAATCGCATAATTGTTTCGTGATTTTAAAGAAACGTTTTGACCAAGTTTAAACATTTTTCTTCAGTATGTCGAAAAGTAAGTTTGTGCCGTATTTCAGTTGCTTGACCGTCGGACTCGTAATCCATGGGTCGTGCGTTCGATTAACCAGGCCAGTTGCAGCGGTGTTTTGGGAAAAAGCACAAAGCTTCAGCTTCCTTACGTAATATAACCAATACGGGTTAAAAGCGCAGTTAAAACCAACAAAAACCTAAATCACAACCGTAAAGCGTTGAATCAAATGTGACACATTTGTTGACCTCTTGTAAAGGAGTCTCAAATTTTACAGGGAATTTGGGGTGATTTGAAGATTTCTATATATGAATTCTCTTTTGACACTCGTGGCGGATGCCAAAAGTGCTGGAATACACCGAATGCAGTTACAGTTTTAAAGAGTTATTGAAAGACAGCAGGATGGTCTTAATGAAATAAATTTGTGTGTTTAAAATGTCATATTTGTCCACAGACTTTTAGTCTGGCGAATGGCGCTTGGCGAGGATGGTGGTATTATATGGTAGCAGATATATATTATTTTATAAGCTGCAGAACAAGATTATATGTGGCAAAATATGGAATACTGTATGTTAAGGAATGAAGGTCGCTGATTAGCTGAAAATAATTACTAGGGGTGGGGGTGTACGTATTTTTATATATAGCTAAATTGATCATTGTACTAGAAAAGAGTTCATGGAATGACTCCAACGTCCCGATTTTCGTTCGTACAAGTTTGTCATCGCAACTCCTCCTAAATTATTTGGAAGATTGCCATAAAACTTTACAAACACTTTCATCCCAATGTCTGGAAGACCCTAAACGAAAAGGCCGCCCATACATCCAATATTTCCGCCACAGCAGCCATATTGAAAATCTTGTTATCGCTACTCCAAAACGGTTTGTCGTATCACCATTTGGGTTTCACTGGGAGATTCCTCATGATATCTAGTTGTTTTTAAATGAAAATGATGCCGATCGGACTTCATGTATGGCTTCACGGCGGCCATCTTGGAACATATTTGTTATCGGTACTCCTGAACGGCTCGTCATCTCATCATGGGACATTCGTCAGAAGACTTCTTATGATGTCTAATTGATCCATGATGAAATAGTTCCGCTGTTTTTCCTGAATGGATAGTAATAACGGATTGGGGTTTTCAGATTTCTTGTGAAGTTCGGTTGGTTTTAAATGAATATGGTTCCGATCTGTCATCAAGTATGGTATTGACGACATCTTGAAAATCTTGTTATTGCTACTACTGAAGGAACGTTTTATCAGCAATGAGTTTTCACTGGAAGATTTCTTATTGTATCTGGTTGGACTTCAACAAAGCTTGTGCCGATCTGATTTATATATAGCTGAGCGCCATAGCGGACGTATCGAAAATGTTATCGCTACTCTTCCTACATGGAAAGTCAACATTGTGTTTTCACTCAAAAACTACTTATTATGTCGTATCTGATACTAAATGAAAATGGTGTTGAGTTGCTTTTTTAGTGTGACCACTAGTGTAGCCTTTTAAAAATCGTGTTGCTCCTCGTAAATAGACCAACGTGTCAGTATGGGGTTTTCATCAGAATGCTAATTATGATATTTAGTTAGTCCTGAAATTGAATGGTGCCGATCTGACCTCAAATATGGCTGCCACATTAAACATGCTCAAGATAGTTTCTCTTGTTCTCCTGAATGGATGGTCTTAGCAGCATGGGATTGTACTTAAAGCCTTTCAATGGTGTAGTGTTTGTCCAAAATGAACATGGTGCTGATCTAACATCCAATAGGGCTGACACAGCTGCAAATTTTAAAATCATATCGCTCAAGAATATTAAAAGATTGTTTTAACACTCATCAGTTAAAAAAAAATGGTCTTATTTTTAATTCCTATAAATTCTATTTGGGACATTAGAGCGTCAGTCCATTCAAGTGACTTGTGTTTCAAAAGTTTACGACGAGTAAAGTGTATGCAGTAGTAACCTTGAACCTAAATCTATTTTTATTTTGTTGCTGTCACCGAACATGTTCTAGCGGTTGAAAACGGAGAGATCTCACTGGATCGTGTTTGAATAGATGGCACCTACAAGGGAATGTTTTCTTCTCCCAAAATTAGACACGCATCATGCTATATTCATTTTTTAAAAGAAAAAAAATTACTTATTGAAAAATCATGTATAGACTGTATGCATATTTACTGGCCTCACCAAGAAAGTATAGTAATTTTGCAAAGCATTAACATTACAGTCTGTGGGATTAGAATTATAGTACACTCAAGTTGAGCTAATAATACAAGCTTTGGTTTCTTTGGCTGCTGTTTTAAAATAAAATTGAAAATCACATACATACATACATACATACATACATACATACCAAGGAAACAAATTGTACTATTCCAATAGCATGACTGATGAAAGATATTGTACCCATAACTAGATTAAGTAAATTCTGTAAAATGATTTGAAGATATGAAGATTTTCCATGGATTCCAGCACTAAAATGACCGCCATTTTAGAGAATTATTTCCGATTGAAAGGGTTGTTCCAGTAGGCGGTGAGACCGAGATGACGTCATTGTATATGCGATGCAACGGGAACACTCCTTGCGTTTTAATCATGGATACAATCTATTATTGGTTTTATTTTCGTACGCAGAATAAAAATTTTTAAAAAATTGACATAGTCATAGCAAGCTCTACTTTTTGCAAGTCATTTACGAGTAGATTGTATAGCTGATAATATTCAGGTATGTTTGTTTATTGCTAACAAAAATAGCTTATATACATAATTAACTGGTGCGTAACAACGCGGTTATTAGCAACAGTTATAGTTGTATTTGCCCATACAATGATTAAATCAGTTCTGGCCTGTTGGTGACAAACGCGGTTTGCCGGTCTTGCCTCAGATTAATAGTACTTTTGCGAAACATTAACACTACGGTCTTCGCGAACTTAAGACGTATGTGCTGATATGGTAGTGAAATCCGTTATGGTCGGTTTGTTGATAAGCGAGGTTGGCTATTTATAGCGTGACATTATAATGGGTGTATATTATACAGAACGAACAAGGAAGATTAAAACTGATGGTTTCATTATGTTAATGTTTTAAGTGGGGTTTTTAAAAGGCCATAACTGGGCAATAATTGTGTTGATTGAAGGAAACACTACACAAGGCAAATGTGAATTAATTAAACCATATAATCCAACGAAAATTTGACTTTTTTAAGCGGTTGAACTAAAAAAAAAAAGAAGAAATGTTGTTAATACCTTAGAAAAGAAATATTGAGAGTCATTTTGTAGAACATGTGTAAATTAAAAATATGATTCCCCGGTATGAAATGTTCTTCCCACCGAATTAAAAAATCTACCAGTAAAATTTGAAGAATATTTAGATTGCCTAAAATTATGTATTGCATTAGTTGCCTTGTTTTAGGCTTAGTTTGCTGCGAATTTTTATGAATGCCTTATGTTTATACGCAATAATTCCGAATCTGGTGAAAACAACGAAAATAAGGTTTTCAGGTTTGGAGGATTCCAAAATAAATTTAAACTGAAGCCACCATAACTGACCATATAATACCTTGATATACTTTTTACGTACCAAATGACAAACAAAACATGAAATGAAACTTATATGTTTGTATATATTAATATATTAATGCTTGTTATATACATGAACTCATTTAACAGATATATGATGTTGATGCAAAGTGATATCACTGCTCCGGTGACCTAACGGTTAGAGTGTCCGCCTCCGATGCGGGATATTGTGGGTTCCAACCCGGGCCGAGTCATACCAAAGACTTAACATTAAGAGGTTAGTGTTACGACTGGTCGGCCTGATGTCAGGATAATGTGACTGGGTGGGACATGATGTCCCATGTCTTTGGCATGATGCCCCAGTGCTAAACATACACTATAAACTATCTCACTGCAGACATCGTAGCAATATGACTGAAAAATTGTTAAAGCTACCTTAAACATCCACACACACACACACACACACACACAAAGCGCAGGATTAAAGGAAAGCATTTTTTTAGCACTAGATGTTAAGAAAGCAGTTAAGGGCAAAACACACGACATGCATTTAGCTTTACGACTGCGATTGCTTAAAACTTTGCATGCGAGTTGTATGCAAGTGGCTCAGGGAAAAACAACAGCCAAAAAAAGGAGTATGCAACCAGTCTCAGTTTAGAGATTCATTGACGCCATCTAATACCGGAACAGGGACAGTCTAGGATATTAAAGGGATGGATCTATGAACACAAGTCATTATCAATACATGTACTGTTTATATTGAGATTGCTTCAGCGTATAAAGTGAACGTTTCGGATTGTTATCAGCCTATAAAGTGAACATTTCTAGTTGTTTTGAATGGTTATGGTAATATTTATAGTTTTTTTTTTTTGAAAGTTTCAATTTTGTAGAAATATTTTACTGGCCTTCCAAAAAAAAGTGCTACAGCATCGTATGGTAATAAAACGTAATTTGCAGAGCACGGTTATCTCCCTTATACATATACATGTACAACGTATTTACTCTTTTACGCTGAGACGCAGGAACGTCAAAAATGAATGTAAACGATGGCATTTACATTTACCATGATGTTCTGGAGTCAGCCGAAAACTAGAAACTATATGAAAGAAAAAAATCTAATCGTATACATCACTTACAAGGCCTAGGACCGCGAACGATTCGAGAAATTAATACTTTTCTTGTTCGGAAAAACATAAAGTCGTTCTTATGTTGTTAATTTATTTTGTTCCTGACAAGCTTATAGTTAAGTAAGTTCGCGAATGTTTCGTGTCTTCGATTTACTCGATTTAATACTCGCAATCGTTTTATTTTCATGCTAACATTGTTTCTTAACGACGCAAATTAACGACTGGCGGGTTGTAACAAGTCATAAATCTTATTATCGGTATCATATATTTAAGTTTATAATCGCCAGATGCAAGTGTTGTTGTGTTCGTTTTTGCATAGTATCGAACGACTCAATATTATATGAGAAATTATTACAGAGATCTATTTGTACATATTGAATTCCACAAAATAAGCAATCAACGTCCATGATTTTCTGTAGTGAGTGAGTGAAATGGCTTTTTTCTTTTTGCATTCCACTTCCATAGTAGTTTGCTATTAAACTGTGTTTGAGCCTATCAGCTAACTGTCATAGGTACAAAAGTTTTCATTTTTAAAATGTTGACTCTTTTTATTTTGCGCAAATGTCCGGACGACCGATAATTTGACGATACGTTCTTTTCTCACTGGTAATAGGTGTGAAAATAAAAGTTCTAAATTACCTCAATGATATTATATGCTCTGTGTATGTGTACGTTTACGTTGATCACCTTCAGATCTCAGGTATGTGTGTCTGTCCGGTTCCGTTACATCCCTTTCTTTCTGTCTCTTCTAGAACTAGTCTTTTCTTAAGAGGACAAAACCTTGATGTTACATAATTCATATTTAATGTGACCAATGAACTATTATAAAAATCAGAACCATGGAACAAACAGCATTGCAGCTTCATTCCAACTTTATTCACACCAATTAATCAAGAATTAAATCACTGAATAATGTATTGCAGCTTCTCTCTGATGGTACATACACAAAAATAAACGACAAGTCGCTTTTGTCCCCACAATCTTCATTCATTTGTTACCCATATTTTTAAAAATAAAATAAATATTAAAAACTTTTGCTCTTCGCTAGCCATATTGTCGAAACATCGATACACGATGCTAGAGAAACCACCGACAGATAATTGTTGTCATGTATGAACTTGAAGTATAGTATCTTTTTTATATCCTGACGATATAGGGTGATTTGTACCAAAATAGTATCAAATTATGAGGAACATTGCTGTGATGATATTTTTGATATATACCTTTCAGTCTTATATAATTATAACGTTTAAAATTATAAATTCATACCGCTCCGATGGCCTAGTAACTAGAGCGTCCGCCTTGGATGCGGGGGATCGTGGGTTCGATCCTCGGCTGAGTCATACCAAAGACTTTAAAAAATGGTACTATCAGCTGCCTCGCTTGGCGCTCAGCGTTAAGAGGTTAGTGTTAGGACTGGTTGGCCTGGTGTCAGGGTAATGTGACAGTGTGTGACATCATGCTATATGTATGCGGCATGATGCCCCAGTGCTAGACATCACTATAAACTGCCACACTGCAGACATCGTAGCGATATGACTGAAAAATTGTTAAAGCTACGTTAAAAAATCCAAATCACGTCACATCACATATAAATTCATTTTGCTGAAATAAACTTTCGTAAATGCGTTGTACTATACAGTAATGTTTGTGTTCGATATTTCGGAATGTGATGTTGTTTCAGATGAACCTTTTGGCTATATTATCTACTTCAAAGCATATAAGTATCTGATTTTTTGTTGCTGTATTGGCAAATCAGGATTTCGGCGTTTCATATATGTTACATATAACGCAGTGTTTCTTAACTAATGTTGCTGTGAAAGCTTAGTTTGCTCCTTGTGTCGGCATTTCATCGCTAAGGTCGCAGCTATATGAACAGGAAATCTCGAGGATCAAGTAGCTGCTGTCTCGTTTGAGTACGATAATACGTAATCAGAAGACGATAGTGTCGTTTTACTACTTTTTATCATTTGGGTCTTCAGTAATGAGCTTGATGCACGCAATCTGAGTATAATAAGATCTCTACTGTTATTGGAAAATATCTGAAAACGACCGCTTATGGGTCATTGTTGTGGTGACCTATGTTATTACCATAATCGCTAATTTTATCAGCCATCAGATGAAGTCTTATATCTTGGCGTTAGAGGGACTGAACAGTATCTCTGAAAAGCATCACTGTGTGCCGAACGATTTGATTCACTTTCAGGTTTCTGTAAGTTCCATTGACTGTTTCAAATGTCACAAGAACATGACCCCTAGAGTAAGGAGGTGATCATGCGTCTGATTGGCTGACCTTTTTACCACTCTGGATGTCATATTTCTGTTTCAATTTTGATCCAACTTGGAATATGTGCTTATCGTCATTGTCTCAGACAAATACAATAATGAGAGATGCACGCATATTAATGAGGTGTTTTTGCACAAGATAGGCTCAGTTTGTTATCACATTGGAGGCAGTGTTTCTGATCCAATTTTGATTAGCCTTGGTATGTATGGTTACGTCAAAACAAAGTTCTGGACAAGTTCGATAATAATAATAATAATAATAATGATCGAAATGCACGCATACTAACGAGTAGATAATGGATCTATTTGGCTTGTTACCAATATGGCAGCTATATCTTTTTGCGTGTCAGATTCTGATCAGACATTAAATATAGACTTGCACAATCAAGGTCTTTGATGGATTTGATATTGAGTGAGATCCACGCATAGCAATGATGAAAACTAGCCTCTTATTGGTTCAGCTTGTTGCCGCTGTAGACGCCACATTTCTGATTCTGTTTTGATCAAACTTGGAATATATGCATGTATCATCAAACTCTTAGACAGTTTCATTAAAGAGCGCGAACCACGCATACTAATACGGTGATCTTGCATCTGCCTGGAAGAGCTTGTCACTGCTCTTTCTAATTCTGATCTAATTTTTTTAAATCAAATTTGGGATTCTGTGTTCATAATCTCGACTAAGTTCGATAATGATGTTAACCTGCATCTGATAGCAATTCACCTTTTTATATATATAAAAATCTGACGTTAATGTGGCTTCCAATGGACTTGTATGGTATTGCATGTGTTTGATAATGCACAGGATCCACGGATATTATTGAAGTGATTTAGCACGTTATTGATTGTCTGATTGAACTTATTGCTACACCAAAAGCTTTATTTCAGATTCAGATTTGATAACACTTGGTCATTAGGTGTAACTCATCAGCATCTCAGATAAATAGTTTTGAGCGAGATGCATGCATATTAATAACGTGATTTTGCACCAGATTGTCTGAGATAGTCAGTGCTCTAGAGATATTTTTTGATTGTATTTTTCTCAAATTTGATAAATTTGCATATATCATCAGGGTATATGATAAATCTTCTAAGCATAATAATGATGTCATCTTATGTATCCTCGCCTGAACTTTTTACCACTTGAAAGACTGGATATCTGATCTGAATTTAATGAAACTTGGTAAATATGCTAAGATGGCGAAGAAGTTGGGCGATTTTTATTATGAGCTTGACCTATGCATATTGAAGAAAAAAAAAACGGAAAAGTTATATCAATGTGGAGTTTTCATTATGGCCTTGTTGGTCCTAAATAAAAAATGTTGCTAGCCCGGACGTCCACTGTGGCCAACATGGTGGCAATCTTGACAATTGTGCAGTTACTTACTCCTCTTAAATCGAAACTCATTTCTACATGGGGATTTTATGAGAAGAGCTCTTTTGTGTCAAGTTACTCATAAATGAAAGTTTGCTTTCAATATGGCTATCGTGAATATGCTATCATCTCTGCTCACAAATAATTGGTTATACCTACTTGAGTTTTTCACTGAAAGACTAATGCTGCCTTGCTGGTCCCAAAGTAAATGGTGTCAATCATAAATCCCTTACGACAGTCGTAAATTTCGTGTCATTCCACCCCCACCCCGCATTGGACGGTCATTTTGACATGGGGTTTTTACCAACAGACTTCCCAAAAAGATATCTACTTGATCCTAGATGAAATGGTGCCAATCTGACATCAGTGTGTTCACCGCTTCAGCTAATTTGGACATCTGAACATCTTGTTATCGCATAGGACTGTCGGAGATGGTTTTAACCTTCGACAGTTAAAAGAAAGAAATTGTCTTTTATTCGGTTCATGGAAATCACACACACACACACCGAGTAATATCATTCCCAAAACAGCTATTTTGTAAACAGAACTGCTGTGATTGGTTGGTAGCTTTGCATGGGCGCGGTACATCTTGGTTGGGACCTCTCCGGTGGCCTAGTGGTTAGAGCGTCCGCCTCGGATGCGAGAGGTGGTGGGTTCGATCCCCGGCTGAGTCATACCAAAGACTTAGTTTTTTTAAAAATGGTACTAGCTGCTGCCTCAGCATTAAGAGGTTAGTTTTAGGACTGGTCGGCCTGGTGTCAGGATAATGTGACTGGGTGGGGCATCATGTTACATGTCTACGGCATGATGCCCCAGTGTTAGACATCACTGTAAACTGCCAAACTGCAGACATCGTAGCGATATGACTGAAAAATTGTTAAAGCTACGTTAAAAATCAAAATCATACACATTTACACATCATGGTGATAACAAAGGACGGGTATGCATTACTTTCGCTGAAACCGGAGAACGAAAATAATTAGCGGTCTCACAAGCACTGACGTTTGACGTAGTTGTCAGCGAAGTTCTTTCACAGTAAATGGAATTATTTGAAGGACAATGATGAGATTATGTTATCGCAGGCAATAGATTTACTCACCGGTCCGACTGTTGCACAAATGATGGAGTAGTACCATCTACATGAACTCTGTTCTGTTGATGTGCCATTTATAGGTCAGTTCGTTGTATATGATTGATGAGCGTTTTTCGTCCAGTTCAATATATTTATATATAAACGAGACCTCTATCGCAGAGCTAGACAGTAAACTGCAGTTGTCCGCAGACTTAAGGTAGGTTAATTGGCATTTACATTGCCCACACACACACACACACATTCTCTCTGTCTCTCATTGGTGTCTTTGATAGTCTTTATTATCATGTTGGAAAAATTGTTCAAGAATTGAACATTCTGACTAAGTACATTGCTTTTCATCTCTCTCTCTCTCTCTCTCTCTCTCTCTATATATATATATATATATATATACACACACACACACACACACACACACACACACACACACACACACTCTCCCTTCTAGACATTAAATTCAAAGTCAGTTATTATTTTGATAAAAATTTCCCTGCTTTTCTAAACATGTGATCTTTAAAAATGTAATGGTTGGAGCGAAAGGATGAAATGACATCACATATATCCCAAGTCTTGGATACCGAGATGTTTGTTTTATGACCGATAGTGGAGAAGCGTATTGTAACAAACCTTTTCGCTATCAAGAGAAGGTTCCATCTTAACTCCTCCTTCTTTATCGTGATTAGTTGGGTGCTTCATCATAATTACATGTTGCACCGCGCAGCTTCAACATTTTTATAAAGATATAATTTAAGAACAAAATTGTGGCATTGAAAAGGTACTTCATGTAGTTATGTTTTCTGACGATTCATCTGTTGTTATTAATGAGTAAGGTACCCCAAAAAATCAATTTATCGGGGGTGGGGATAGCTCAGTTCATGCAGTGGGATTAGGTAGGTGTATGTTTATGTTCATTTCGACTTTATCGTTTTGGTTTGATCAAGGTGCAGTAAGGTATTTTATCTATATATCTTTTTATAATATCTAAAGCCAATTTTTATGTTCTCTAGTTTACATTGGTTTAATGGTTTCCAGTGCAGCTTACTAAATATTAAGGGGTAATACTTCTAGGGGTATAATCACAACTAAATGTAACAAAACTGACTGTTTGCTTTTCGATTTTATTCCTATTTCGTAGAGTGAAACATGACAAAGGTACAGGGTCCCATATTGTACATGCTTATTCTAAAATAGATATAAGCCCAAGAACTCCGTTCATTCGTGGGCAAGATGACAAGTTATGTGTAATAGGCTTAACGTTTTGGTGCTTATTTATTGAATTTGAAGGTTCCATTTCAAATCACAAATTATTGTGACTTCTAAATATTTTATTTGCTTGAGAATTTCTATTTTTTTTAAAAAGTACCTTTCAATTAATATTAGGTACTGATTTATGTTGGCTTTTTCTTTTTCTTGTCTTTTGCATTATATTTCATTTTTAGCTGTTCTGGTCATAGATCAGAAGAGTTAATGAGATGGTCTTGTCCATCGACCTATATTAGTCCCTCCATTTGCACCAATTTGTTATCACTACTCCTCAACTACTTGAAGAATTGTCACGAAACTTTACACACATTCATCCCAAGGTTTAATTGATCCCAAATGATGATGCTCACACATACAGTGTAAACGTCTTGGTATCGGTACCTGAGAATGGATGCTCATAATCGTATCGACATGGTGTATTCTCTGAAGGGCATTAAATGAAAGGGGTGCTGGTCTCTCCAGTCTAAAGGTCCTCCATAGCAACCATCATGAATATCTCGCTAATGGACATCAATAAAGTACATAACGCAAACATCGGACACTTACGACTCCCTCCCTCTCCCTTTGCACAGCTTAACACTTTTGTAAACCCTGCCTCTGTGCACGTATGCTTTTGCGACCCCTTCCTAACAAAAATAGCTGCGAGAATTGAACTTTGAAAGAGGAAGTTTAATACATTAAATTAAAAATAAGTTGTAATCCTATGTAGCAAGACTTAACCAGAATGAATTTTAATGCTTGAAAACAAACTTGTGGAAGTATTAGCATAAACTGTAAAAACATAGCTTGAAATTTACACACAATTATCACCAACGCTTGTCCAAGGTAAATGTATAATACTTAAAGTGCCTAACGTACATACTTATTAAAAGTCATCCCTCCCCATAAGCAGTCATGCACTTTGTCAAACCCCTGCCATCCCTATCACTGTTTCACCTGAAAGTCTAGTCGTATCAACACAAGTTTTTCACCAAAAGCCTTCTTATAATGTATGTTGGTCGCAATGATGCTGATCTGTCATTTTACATGAAGCCATATTGAAAATCTTATCATTGCTACTCCTTGGTGGAAAGCCTTATTGGCATTGCATATTTATCAAAGACTATTTATGATGTCTTGTTAGAACTTAATAAAAAAATGGTGCCGATGTGGCATCCAGTATGACCACTATGGCAACCATCTTGAAAGTCTTCAAAAAAGTTGTATCTGTAGTGGGTTTTCCCCAGAAGACTTCTTATTGTGCGATGTTTGTCATGGATGAACATGATGGCAGTCTGATATCTAATATGGCCAGCATGGTGGCTATATTGAAAATCTCGTTATTTCTACTCCTCTGGATGTTGGGTTTTCACCAGAAGACCTAATGTTGTGTCTAGTTTTTTTCCATAATGCAAATGGAGTCTTGCAGACATCCAATATGGTTGCCACAATCAACATATTGCCAATTTTTTCACTAATTCTCCCGAGTCAGTAGGTATATTGGCATGGATTTTTCACCAGAAGACTTCTTATGGAGGCTGGTTTGCCCAAAATCAAAAGGGTACCAATCTTTATCCAATATGGCTGCCACAACATCTGATTTGAAAATCTTGTAACAAATAACATAGATTGATTCTGAATTCTGCAGTTAAGAAAGAAATGCTCTTTTCTTTGATTCATATAAATTCATTTTTGTAGCTTTGGTCTTTTTATTTCCCTAGTGACGTCGGATAAGAAGTTGAAATACAAATCTGTGTTATAGGATTTTCTTATTTTTAAGCATCTCTCCGAGTCACTGAATACTGATCTTAATCACCCAGTCTTTTAGAACTACTGATGATAGACCATAAGAGATGCTAGGATGGCCTGTTGTCCAGTGTCCATCCATGTGTTAGCACAGGCTTGTTATTGCCACTCCTAAACTGCTTGAAAGATTGCCATGAGACTTCTAGACAAAGTCATCCAATTTAGTCATAAATAAAGAATGTTGCCATGGTGGCCATTGTGAAAATTTTATTTCAGCTCGTTCTGATTGCATGGTTATATAGAAACAATTGTCACTTAAAGACTTCTTATAATGTCTAGTTGATTCTAAAAATGAAAATGGTGCTGGTCTTATATCCAGTGTGACTATCATGGAAGACACCTGGAAAGCCATGTTATTGCTACTCCTCCTGGATTGATGGTCATACTGACATGGGGCTTTTCACCAGAAGACTTCATGTGTTATCTAGTTCATCCCAATGAAAATTGTGCTGTATGGTCACCATGGCATCCATCTTACAACTACTCCTTCTGAATGGAAAGTCATATCCAAGGGGGGTGGGGGTGGGGGTTCCACCTAAAAGCTTGTTATGGTGCTTTGTTGGTCTCACATAAAAGGGTTCCAAAATGACACCTGCCATCCTGAAAATATTACTGTTGCTGCGTGGCCTAAACATAAAGTCGTATCAACATGGGATTTTCGTGAAAAGATATATGATGTCTAGTTATTCCAAAATAAAAATAATGCTGTAATGGTATAAAAATGTCTGCCATGATTGCGATCATGACAATATTGTTTTTGCTATTCCTCGTCCTGGATGGATGGTGTTATGTATATTTCATTTGTATTGTGTGATTGTATGTTATGTATATCTGTATTTTGTAATTAACCTTTGTCCAAAATAATGTTAATGGTCTACCTGACTTGTGACATTTATTGTGTAAAGAACATAATACAAAGAGAATATTTCTCTGTGATTGTAGATTAAATATTCAAATCATTATTAATGGAGGTAAACATGTTCACTTAAATGAGTCTAGGATATTAGTTTCCACTTGGAAATTTTCTAATCTTGTTTACAACTTAGTTTGTTTTAGAAAGGAAGCTGATCCTGGCTCTATTATTGTGTCTTAGCTTGATGATATTAATGTTGTTTACTTCAGAATTTCTCATTCCTACCCTAACATCCAAAGAAGAATCAGTCTTAATATTGTACTCAGTTTTAAATTTACATTGATTTATTTATTTAAATTGTTCACTGGAATTGCAAAAAAGTGCTCATCAATACTTCTTGGACTAATTCATTAATTTGGAATTATAGTGATTTCATTCCACAATACTTTTGGATAATATCATTGCAATACATTCAGAGACAAGATGCACATTAGCCCATTTGAGACAACAGGCAAATCAGGACATTCATTATTAAAATTTATTTGGAACACCACTGAAAGTTGGAATTCTGTACATTTGGATAGAACACATTTAGGACTGTATGGGATTTAATTCACAATACACTAAGTTCTATTTAAATTTTCATTTTTTATTCCGGTAGATAAATTATTTGTAGAATTTTACAAAAGTTGTTGCTTTTCACTCTTTTCTGTTACTTAGTTTAAGACTGTAGAGTTGTAACAATAGTCATTCAACATGGAGTTTTCAGCAATCGTGTTGAGTTAGTTCTATTGGAAAATACTGATCATATAGCAAGTATGGCCATCTCAGTTGCCAGTTTGAAACTTTTTTATCACTTGAGAATATCAGAGGTGGTTTTAGTGCTAATTAGTAGTATTTCTTGAAATTCTTTTCAGTTAATAGAGCCTTAGACCATTTGAGAAACTTTTGTTTTAAATTTCTGCCTGTGAACCAAGCATCTCTCATGCTCTATTCCCTTTCAGAACCTCTCAGAGCTGATTGATGGAGCATTGCACAGTTTAGTGTGCATTAGCTGATCTTAGCACACAGTTATCTTTAATGAATGTTGCCAGTCATGCAATAATATTCTTTTTTAAAACTCTGCTGTTCTTAGACCAGAAGAGCTTATGGGATGGTCAGTCATCCATCGCCTGTCACCCTTCATCTGACATCCAACTTCTGATGACTGTCCATCCATTAGCGCAAGCTTGTTATTGCTACTCCTCCTAAACTACTTGAATGACTGCCAAGAGACATTGCATACACATTCTTCCCGAGGTGTTGTTGGTCCTAAATTAAATTTGTGTTACACAGACATCCAATATGTCCACCATAGCAGCATCCATGTTGAAAATAGTGTTCTATCTTCATGTATTCCTTCTGAATGGACAGTCATACCAGCATGGGGTCTTACTAAAAGGCTTCATATGACTTGTACTTTGTTCTAATTGAATATGGTGTGAATCTGACGGCCAATATGGCCATCACAGCGGCCATCTTGAAAATCTTAGCACTTCTCCAGAACAAAAAGTCATATCAACATAGTGTTTCCATCAGAAGACTAATTGAAATATTTAGTTTGTTCAGAATGAAAATAGAGCTAATCTCATCACTTCACAAATTTAGTAAATATTGAAAAAAAATGTCTCCAATTCTCTTGAATGAATGAACATATCTAGATGGGGTTTTCACTAAAAGACTGGGTATCTTGTTTGTCCAAAATGAAAAAAATGCCAGTCCTACATACTGTATAGCTGCCACAATGACTGATTTTAAAATCTTATTGGCCAATATCAGAATTAGTTACAACTCTGCAGTTGAAAAGAAGATATGGTCTTACATTGAATTTCTGGAAATTCTTCTCAGACAGTAGAATCATCCTCTCTAGGGACTCTTTTTTTTTCTTCATTTAAGTAATCCATACTGTTTATTATGCTTGAAATGCATCCTAAGGGCAGGCCAAAATTGAACTGTCAGCCTGTACATATACACTATTGCATTATCATAATAGTGTATTTGCAGTGTAAAGCTGTCATTCCTAACAGACAGATGACTTCCGCCAGGGCTTTTGTTGTGCAGACACATAAATGCATATAAAACTAGATTCATTCATTTAGTATTAACAACTCCATTATTAATTATCTTGTTAATAATGAATCTTCCCATTTTTTATCACCAAAATGTTGAACAATTTGACTCAATTTACAGCTACTGGTGTGATTACAGATGATGTCTGTTTACAAGGTATGGGTTTCACATACCATTGTTTCTGCAGTCAGTACTCTCACTGTCAGTTCAAGTATAGGCCTATATGATCTTCTTTACTGTTTCAGTGTCAAGTCACTTGGGAAGGTTCAAAAGCAGCATATTGATCGGAGAAGCACTTACTAGAGGAAGAGTAGGTCAGTATTTTGTGATACAGTGTAGCAAATATTTGTCACCATATTTGGGTATTTCATGTTATACAGAATACATGTGCCTCACAAAGTTTGATTAGACATTGAAGATTATGACTGTACATGGCACAAATTAAATTTTGCAGAGTGTACTGGAGATGGATTGTCGATCCATCCATTACACTGCTGTTTGCTTAATATCTCCTGACCGTTTAAGAAATCTTCATGAAGCTTGCTGTGCTTTTGTGCAGTGACTAGACATTGTGTCTTGTAAAAAGTAAATGTAATGAAGTGTATCCAGATCAGCATTTTTAGAGTTATGCTCATTGTTATTATTACTTGTGCCTGTCTGTCCATCCATCCATACATGTCCATCCATTCATCCATTCATCACACCCTTCACTGGTTAATATCTGACAAATGTGACAGAAAGTATCAAGGGCTTTTATATTTATACAAATGTTGCTGAAACGCCATTAAATTTGGACATTGTTGCTAAAAGTAGAACAGATCTTGATGAAAAATGAAATGACTTGATGAAAAAGGAAAAAAACAACTTGGCAGAATTTGACTAAATTGACACAAAGCATCCTGGTATGAGGGGTAAATATAAATATTGTACAAACTTGACTGATAAGGCCATCAGATATGGTTGCCATTACTAAAATAGACAAAAATTTGAACAGTTTTTTTTTGAAAATCAGTAAAAGACCAGTTTGTAAGAAAATCATGCAGGTTGTAGTCTTTCAATATTGGACAAAAGATGTTGATGCACACTTGCCAGAACATAAGGTGAGAAACTAATGTTTTCACTCTCAGACACCACTAACATGGTTGTATTTTGAAAAACATGTTTTTCATTAGGTTTTGAAGATAAAAAAGAAGGGTAGGTGTGGGGAGGGGGTAAGAAACTTTTCTTGATACCAAAATAGTGGCCCATAACCTGTATAAAAGTAAAACGTCTTGCTTGATGCACTTGGCAAACTATCACCTCAGGGCGTAACAGTTTATACAGTTGATTGTCATAGATTTGATTAAAAGGTAAGTCAGTCAGAGATAAACAACCAACATTGCACAGATTAATTGAATGACAAATGTTAGTGTGATGTTGTGTTAAGAATACTAGTCTGTTAGACTAATTTGCATAGGTAAGGTACATGAAGTGGGACAGCCCAATTTGTTTGAAGTTAGGTAAATGAAAGAAGTACATGTTGAAGAACAAAAATGGTTGCACTTTGCCGTGAATGTTAATGTTTAAGCCAGCTTTATTAAAAGTCATTGGCTTGATCATGACCATCTTCGCTAGCCAAGGTTCCGATATGATAACCCTATCTACACCTTGGTGGATCAAACCGATATTTTAGTGCTCTGTTCTGGCGACATTTGTTGCATTTCATGAGTTGCATCCCTTAGCGTGTAACAGCAGTGCATTGTACATCACCCGAAAATGGTGGAGACAATTGACTTAAAAAGGGTACTTTGTAAGTTTAACATGAAAGTTTGATACGTTCCAGAGGGAAGCTGTTACAGTTGTATTTGAGTGTATTTGTATTTGTACAAACATGGACCAGCAGTGGAAATTATTTTATTTATGAGTCCATTCAAGTGTTTGCTCCCCATGTTTTGACCATGTAGGAACGGTGGTCAAATTTTAACTACTTAATTTTGATTGGAAGCCATTGCATCCAATGAAATTAACAGACACAAAGCACAGAAATATCTGCTCGATATGCCAGGGTGTAGACAGAGTTATCATACTAGAACCTTCACTTGCAATGTTGGATCATGATCAATGGCAACATTTCTTTGAAGTCAGATTTAACAAGCAAAACATGATTATTTCAGTTGTTGGAATAGTGCAGAATTGTGATTAATTTTTTTTTACGGCAAAATGGCAAAAAGCAGCTGTGATTCAGGGGAGGAGAAGTCATCAGCAAAGATTAGTAAAACTGCTGTTTGATGGAGTTTGATTTTATAAAGTGCAACAGCTAGGGGGAACAGTTTTTTTTTTTGTACATACCACAGACACCTTACTGACATTAAGGACTGACCGTTTCATGGATTCTTTGGGTGGGGGAGGTTAGGCTTGGGATTCTTTTTGGAACTATTTTATTTTGTATTTGTTTTACCCAAAGGTTATTTTTGCAGCTAATGTAATGGTTATCATTAGTTCTTTTTTACTACAAATTAGAGCAACCGCTCTGGTGGCCTAGTGGTTATAGTGGTTGCCTCGGATGCAAGAGGTCGTGGGTTCGATCTCCAGCCGAGTCATGCCAAATACTTACAAAAATGGTGCTAACAGCTGCCTCACTTGGCATTGAGCATTAAGAGGTTAGTGTCAGGACTGGTCGGCCTGGTGTCAATATAATGTGACAGGGTGGGACATATGCTACATATCTGCGACATGATGCCCTAGTGCTAGATGTCACTATAAACTGTCGCACTGCATACATTGTAGTAATATAACTGAAATTGTTTTAAAGCTATGTTAAAAATTCAAATCACACACACACACACACACAAATTAGATTAAGTCTATTTTTTCAAGTTCTTTAAGGGCTGGTAATATTACTTTTCAAATAAATTCCAAGACTCCACAAAAAAATTAAGTAGTTAATTCCTCAATCATTGCTGAGTATACAACATCTGTCAGCATAGTAACACCACCCAGCAGTGGAAGAATGTGTGCATGCAGTGCAGAATCCCAAAACTAATATGTAACTCATGTGGCCATTCCATGTTTAACACCTCCTCACAGCAACGTAGATGCAGAAAGGTCATTTTCTCTGCTGAGAAAAAAATCAAACCAACTTATCGGAGGGAAGCTTGAACAACAGTGCCAGCAAATCTCTGGTGATTGCAAAGATAAACTCTAATGACATCTGAACCACCAACCCGCACCTGTTCTATTGAAAGCATGTAGTTAAGACTGTGTTCCACAGTTGAATGAATTTTAAAGACATACATTTTGTGTATTTGTTTTAAGGTCAGTGTTGTTGTGATCATATGTGTGTATGTGTTATGTGTTGTGTATGTGAGTGTGTGTGTTGTGATGATATTTGTAGGTGCTAACACTGTCAACTTTTTATGTAATGTTTATTAAATGCTTCAGTGGGAACATATTTTCTTTTCTTTTATTCAAAGTTTGTATTTCCATTTATTTTCTCTAGCCTTCGATGACTGAATAATATTTTTCTCAATGTTACAGCTTCACTTTTTGGGGTCACATGTGCTGCCCCCACCCCACCCCTTGGGTTCCCAAAGCAGTTTTTAATCTCTGAAAAAAAACCAACACTATCTGGAAGATTGGCAGGTATGCTGATGTGCTTTCAAATGTCAAGATAATAAAATGAAGAAACCCCCTTTAAACAACTGTATTTAGTAGCAGTATTGTATTATCTCTTATTACTGCATCACTTTATCTTTTCCTGGCATTAGTCCCCAGTCCAAGGACATTGTTCCCATCATTTAGTACTGGAGGTCTTGAATGAAAAATAACATGATTTCATATCTCAGTCCACTTCTGGCAATAGGATTATCATCCTTCTTTTCCTTGGACTCCATGGATTTGTACATGGATCTCTCTGGTGCTCAGCACTTCATCATTTAAGTCATCTTTTGGTATTCCTAATGTCAGTTGTATTCCTTTTGTGTTGTTCATCTTATTTTGTCCTCCATCCTTGCTTTTGTTGTATGTATCCTTGTTCCTTTTTGTTGAGTTTGAATGTTTGGAGTACTTCACTAGCAAAGCAGTGCTTCTTGTGTCATCCCTCCAATAGTAACCAGTATCTGGGCAAATAATTCCATCCGAACACTTGTTCCAATTTTTTATTTTATTTATTATATTCCTTTCAGCCATTATTAATTCTACACTGTTGAAAGGTGGCCCAGAGTGGCCAAGTGGTCAAATGCGCTCACTGTTCTGGATCACTGCCATCTTACCTCTGTCTGTGTGGGTTCAAGTCAAAGGCTCGGCTAGCGAGGGTACGTGGGAAAGCCTGTCAGTAGCTTCTCGGAGGTTGGTGGTTCTTCCCTGGGTTTTCCAGGGTTCTTCCACCATCAGTTATACTGGCCGCCATGTATAGCTTATCTTGTGCTGAAAAATGGTGTTAAACCCTAGAACAACAACAACAACACTGTTGAAAAAGTGGGAATAGGATGGCATTGTGCAACATGCACACACCTGTGTAGCATGCACAATGTGGGTATGCACTGATGGTTGCCCAATTGGTTGGTTGTACAGCAATGAGATTTAGGACTTGACAAAAAGTCATTGGGTCTATAGGGCCAGGAAGAAAGGTTCTGCTTCTTTCTCTTCATCTCAGGAGGGCTCATTCCATTCCCAGGAGATAACTTCTATCACTTCCTTAGGTAAGGAAGTCTCTTTTCCATAAGACAGGTGTCCAAGTTAAAGAAATTGCCTGCTTCCATTGGGAGGGGATCTCTGACACTTGGTATGAAGGTATCACCACCCAAGAGGGAGCTGTCCTTGGCACATCCTTGCACTGAGAAGCTTCCATCCTAAATAGCAAAACCTGCCTTTCCAACACAAATGAAACATGGTCATCATCAGTTCATTAAAGTTCACAAATTTTGTCATCATTGTTTATGGACAAGTGCATGAGTGAATCAACAAATGCCAATAGTACAATTTCCTCATGATCATGAAACATTAGGGAAGGGGTTCTAAAACAAGAAAAACAATATATGCAGCATATTTTCTAGAAAACAAGTCTTCTTTAATTTCAGATACATTTATAAGATGCAACAAAAAGAACAAGTAAATTGATAGTTGATATTCATTATTTGACTGTCTTCTGTTATGTATATTTGAATTAATTTATATTTATATAAATTTAATTGTCTGTTTGTAAGTTTTGAATTTTTTTATTTTTAATTTATTACATGTCAGTGTAATGTAATTTTGTTTACTAGAAATTTGATATTTTCTAGAAAATTCAGTTTGACCTGAATCTTTTCATAAATACCTAATAATAGAAACACTGTTTCTATTTCTTACCTAGTTCCTGGCCTTGATTGAGGGTCAAGTACACAACATTTTATTTTTATTTTATTCTCGAGTATAATGATTGCTTTTTATCAAGGTCATACTAGGAGTACATTATTTTTCATATGTAAACAACCTCTATTTTTCAATTCTGGGTTTTCCGAAATGCATTAGTCAAGTTTTATATCGATGTCTGTAGAGATATTTCTCAGTTTGGGCTTTTACTTTACACTGGAAAGTGTCTGTTGTGGCAGTTTCAAGAGTTCTTTTTAATTTTTATTCAGATTATTTGGATTCTAAAAGATAATTCATTTTCCTGGAAAATATTTGAGTGCTCGTACAGAATTTTTGGACAAAGATATTTATTTAAATTTTATTCAGAATTCAAACATTGGAATATTATTTTCTGTGGTTCACAAAGGACTGTACACATCAGCTCTATACTGACTACAGAATACGTCATCACCTTCCATTTTTGAGTTTTCGTTGAGACTCAAACTTGAATTAATTAGAACTTTTCATAACTAGGAAATCTAAAATTTAATTCGTGAATTATTTTTGGATTATTTTTGGAGTTGATTCTTAAAAGTGGAAGTTCTTATTTTTTCATTTTTGCAGTTTTTCCAGCGAAATGAATTATTTGTTAAATTTTTCAAAGCTTGTTATTTTCACTCTTTCTTTTGTTATTGTTTATTCGAGCCTAAATATGTAATACTTTGCAACACTTTTTTGTATGTTCTGTAATTATTCTATGAAAATGTTGAGAGATATAGGGGCATTTGTGTTCATTAGTTGTTCAAGCATAGTTAATTTGACACATCAAGGGGGTGTCTGGGTGGTTTATTCTGACTACCAATCTCATTTCTGAGATTAATTTGCTGGATAACTTGACTTTTGTGAAGACCTTCAGGGCCAACATTTGAATGACATCCCGTCCATTGACACAACTACTGAATGTCTCTTTCATCTTGATCATTTAAATTGTCTGGTTTTTGGGTTTTATTTCCTTAACCTACCAACTTCATTCTCTAATTATTTTACTTTTGTACTGTCTATCTGTTAGTTCATTAGTATAGATAACCTCAGATCAACATTGTCTTCAACTTTTAACACATTATTATTGTGCCCCACATTATTTACCTGGAAAAAGTATAATCCAACTCATGGGCACTGGCACACAGGGGCTGGGGGGCTTATCCCACCTCTATGCTTTGGCCTCCATCCATAAAACATAATTGCTGAATACTACATGTTTGCCCCTCCCCTCTGGAAAATAATTCTGTGGGTGCCCCAGATGTAACTCAGAATTATTTAATCCTTTACATTTAAACAACTTGATAATGAAAAAAATCTATACTTCGGTTACTGGGCATATAATTTTATTTTGACTAATTTGTCATTGGTTTCATTGTCCTTTTCTTAATTTAATTGATTGTTTTATTTGTATCCAACTAGTGGTAGGTGTAGTCACAGGAGTCTAACGTTTTATCAACAAAACATTTAAATAAAATAGGACAAAATAATGTGTGATGGCACGTTCCACTAAATAACCTTATCTGTGTGTGTGTGTGTGTGTGTGTGTGTGTGTGTGTGTGTGTGTGTGTATATATATATATATATATATATATATATATATATATATATATATATATATAGTACAGACAAAGTTATTTAGAGTTTTAAAAATTGTCATATTTTATTGATGAAATATGTCACTAATGTATCTGACATACTCTGCATTTAATGAGTATCACTTCCGGTTTCATCAAGTCACTATTTGCAACTTTATTTTGTGTATAATTTGATAGATTGATTTTTTTTATTTAGTAGACAAAACATCAGATTATAGAAACAGCAATGTTAAGAAACTGAAAATGATACCTTTTAATTTTATTAAGGAGAATTATTATCTTCAGCAGCATTGCAGTAATTGTTGGAGGCTGTTGCCAAAGCATTGAGACATGCTGTCAATGTCCATGGCATGTTCTGCAGAGCTTCTTCACTTCTGTAGGGATGCTGCCTTGGAGACATAAAAATGTCTTGCTGAAGTCACAAAAAAGCCTTTGGTGGGTACCCATCTTGATTGTGAGACATTATTAGGATGCCTAATCTCTAGAGTGACCTTTTAACATTGGACAGATGAGCAATTCCTTTGGCTGAGTTTGATACTTAGCCCAGCTTAACTGGTGCAGAAAGGTCCATGACTCATCTTCAGAAACAACTGAAACAGGGAAACTGTCTGTCTTTCTAATGATGAGGTGACTGGAGGGCCAGGGGAGGACGTCTACAAATCTCTTCCCCTGCCCTGAGTGGGAAGGCAATCATCCCTAGAGTCACACCCTCTCCTGCCAAGTCCTTCTCATCCCATCATCCCAGTAGGTGCCAGATTTTTACCCTTGTTTGAGGGGCTTGGTCAGTCGTCTGGTATGATACATAGGTCTCTTCCACTGTCAGGAAGCTTCATTTCTGGTACCATCAACCTCTTTCAAGGATTATATACATTCTAAAACTGGAAATTTATGGGTAGGGGAAAGGAATTCATTTTTAAAAATAAGTTGAAAAATTGTCTTAAAAAAAGGAATTTAATGAAAAATAAAGGTAGGGCTTGAAAATAATAGTTGTTTTAGGAATTTGTGTGTATTCTGCAAGTGTGCTTCCTAGAATAGACCCTGAGTATAGGCCACTTTGCTTATTATAATAGTTCTACATCTGACATTTTGGTCTGGGTTACTGTTGCTTTGTAATTTACATCTTAAACAATATAACTTTACAAGAAAGGTAATATTGTGCCATGGAATCTTGGTACACATGATACAATAGTGGAATTTAAATATGTACCTAGTTAGAATATAGCAATTAGAAAAGAGAAATTCTGTAAAATTATTCACATTCACAGATACCATTGATGAAATTACTGACCCCACAGACAGGTTTGTTTGGTCTTTAACCAGTAGTAGGTATTGGATGGCCTGTTGTAATCATCCATCCAATAGCAGAAGTTTGCCTGAACTACTCTGTGCAATGCCATGAAGCTTTACACACTCATACACGAGCTCCGTACACACACACATTAATCCTATGATTTAGTTGTCCCTAAAAGAAAATGGTGCCCTTTGGACATCCAATATGGCCACTACAGTGTTCATTTACAAAATGCTGTTATTGCTACTCTTCCCGAGTTGATGGTCTCATCAATATGCGGTTTTCACCATAAGACTTCTTATGATGTCTAGTTGGTCCTAAATGAAGCTGATTCTGCCTTGACCACCTGCTATTTTTCCTGAACAGAACATCATTTCAACATGGGGTTTTAACCAGATAACTGACCTCTAGTATGGTCACCATGACATCCATCATCAAAATATGGTCATGACTATTTATCCTGTAGGAATGGTCATTTTGATAATGGGTTTTCCCAAGAAGACTTCTAATATTAGTTTGGCACTAAATCAAACAAATCAAACTGAATAAATATGACTACCACAGCAGCCATATTGAAAATTTTGTTATTACACCTCCTAAAGCAGAATTCATGTTGACATGGGGTTTTAACCAGAGGACTTGCTAGTTATAGATGAAACTGATTCTGTGGTCTTATCTGGATATTCTTTTCAGCCAGTTGAGTGTCAGCTCCTTGGAGGGACTCTTGTTTTAAGAATATCATATTGCATTTAGTTTTGACAGTAGAATATTAAAAAATATGTATTAAAGTATTAGAGTACTTGCACAAAAGTAGCAGGTAATTGTTATATAGCAAGATTAAATTAATAAATTTTACCACCATCTCCCACCCACACCAACCCAAAGAAAGGGTCTGTATATGGGATCAGTTTATCGGTTCTCTTGTAATCTTTATAGTAATTTTTATGACCAAATTTCTACACTCCTGTGGCTTACCAAGAGTTGCTACTGCTTTAAACAACTGGAAAATTACAGTCCAGTTTTTTCCTTTCATATCTGTTTTAATTTTGTTTTTATTTAATTACACGCACTCTGACCAATCTGAATTTTATATATGCAGATTTTCATGGGCATTTGATGATGGTAAGAGATTGAAACCTGGCAGATTGTTTTGCTTCATGTGTGAAGTTGTGTTTTCAAAATGCTTGCATTTTCTTGTGGATTGAAATAATGAACCTAGGCAAGTAATAATGCTTTTCGTTTATTAATATACATGTAAGGTATGATTACATTGTTTTGTGACTTAGACAATAGCTTAATATCAATGCATGGAATTGGATTTTTGGTTCATTTGCTTGTTTTCAGACACTGAATAAAATAATTTTTTATATTTTGGACAGAAGAAAAAGTAATTATTTGTGTTGTGCAGAAAAATGCAAAACAAGTTCATATTTCTATTTAATTTTGGTCTTTGAATAGTAGAAGTTATTGGATGGCCTGTTTTCAACATCTGTCATCCTTCCATCAGTTGGCACAAGTTTGTCCTGAAGTACTTGGTGGATGGATGGGAAACTTGAAACGCATATATGGCAAGGACTGAAAAATGTTCAGCTCATGATTCCCATATGGCCACCATGGCAGCCATGTTGAAAATCTTATTATAGCTGCTCCTCCTGAACTGAAAGGTATGTTGAAAAAGAATTTTCACCAGAAAACTTCTTGTGATGTCTGGCTGGTCCTAAAATGAAAATGGTTCTGCTCAGAAATTCATCAAGGCCATCTTGAAAATCTTGTATTATTGCTATTTCACCTGAATGGATGGTCATAGCAGTATGTGGTTTACATAGAAAGACTTTTTATGTCTGTTTGTTCCTAAATGGAAATTGTACTGATCTAATGGCCAGTGTGGCCATTATGGCAGCCACCTTAAAAATTCTGCTATTGCTACTTTTCTTGAATGGAAAGTCATGTTGGCATGGGGTTTTCACCAGAACATTTCTTATCATATCTAGATGGTCCTAAACAAAAATTGTGCCAGGACTTGAATATTGACATCATGACAACAATCTTGAGAATCTTATTGCTATTCCACCTAATTGGATGGTCATATTAACATGGGGTTTTCACTTACAGACTTCTTATGTTGAAATTGGTACCAATCAGACATCCAGTATGACCACAACAGCAGTTGTCTAGAACATCTTGTTATTGGGGTTTGACTGTAAGACTTATTTTGGTGTCTAATTTGTCATAAATGAAAATGTTGGGGATCTAATATCCAGTATGTGCTGGCCAGCTTGAAAATCTTGCACCACTCCTCCTAAATAGAAAGTCACAACAACATCCGGTTGTCACCAGAACACCTCGTATTTTAGTTCAGGCTGATACTAAATACTAATAATGCTAATCTGACAGTCGGGGCCCCGAGTGGTCTAAAGCGCTGTCCATTATGGATCACTGCCATCTCTGCGTGGGTTCGAGTCTTGGATTCGGCCAGTGTTGGTATGCGAGAAAGCTTGCCAGTAGCTTCTTGTGCGTCATTGGTTCTTTCCGGGGTTTTCCCAGGTTTTTCCTCCACCATTAATACTGGCCACTATGTATAACCTATCGTGTGCTGAAAAATTACGTTAAACCCCACAACCACAACAACAACTAATCTGACATTTCAGTGTGGCAGCCATCTTGTAAATCTTGTTATGACCACTCCTTCTAAATGGCAAGTCATATTGATGTGGGTTTTAACCGGAAGACAGTATGGATTCTAGTTAATCCTGAATGAAAATGATGCATTTGACACTGAATACTGCCACCATGGTGACCATTCTGAAAACCTTGTTTTAGCTATTCCTTCAGAATTGATGTCCATAAAAACACATGATTTTTATAAAAAGATTTCTTATAATATCTAGTTGGTCCTTAGTGAAAATAATGCCTGGTTGATGTCCAATATAACCTTTTAGAAATGTTGTCTGTAATTCTCATGAATGTATTGTCATACTGGCATGGGATTTCACAAGAATACTTCCAGTGGTGTTTTGTTTTTCGCATACAAAAATGATGCTGATCTTGCATCCAGTATGGCTGCCATTTTAACCTGCACATGGATCTTCGTTACTTAAATTGTAATTTCAAACATTGAATATTTATCAATTTTTATACAATACTGGTTAGGTTTGATTTGCATGTGAAGCTTTCCAGATATGTGAAACATGGCATGGAGATTTAAAAAAGTTGCATCATTTCCTTATATATTGTTGAATATACACAAATAACCATTGCAAACCCATCCAAAAACATAGCTTTCTTCACATATAAACCTTAACAATCCCTTAAAGAAACCAATGATTGAAATGTTTGATAAACCCTATATAAATTTTCATATAAAATCATTGAGCATTCCATTTTATTTTCTATAGCCTTGACATTATTTTCCTTCATGTGATGTTTTCCTGTTTACTATAACATTGTAGAATCATAACATTACAAATACTTCTTTTGCATTATTAAATAATGTATATGTAAATGTCATGAAAGGCCTTAATTTTTTTACCAATATAAACAGTTCTGTCCTTTGGAAATATTTATATTAAAACTTTATTAACATATTGTTGTAAATAGACAAAGTTATATAAGTACACTGTGATATGTTTTAGATTCCTACACCACATGTTAACCCATAAGCAGTAATTCAGGATCAATACAGCAAGGTAATTAATATGTAATACACCTGGGGAGAAATCATTGCCAGGCCTATAGATAGCACTAGGGGCATTGTTAAGTTTCCTATTTAGTCTCTACATTTGCCTGCTGATTCTGTTCAGCTTTTTAATAAATCATATGCTGTTCTGAAGTATCTTCAAAGATCAACTCACAGTGAAGTTCCTGGCATTGGTTAAGTTCCTGGCATTGGTTAGCTGACTGGTGGTTGGAGTGCTGACCTATTTCACTTCTGGACACACATAGTCTGATTGCTCACTGTGCACAGTCTCCAAAATACACACAGACAATCATACATTAGTGCACATATTCTACAAGAATAAACAAATTCTTTTCAATCAATACCGAGGATGCCTAAATATAAGTGAAGAATGACTACCAAAGAAAGAGAGGAAAAATACTTTAAAGATAGATTGGGACCACATTCATGGGTACTGACCCAGAAACTTGTTTATGGCCTACTGTAATCAAGTACCTGTATTTGCATGCCACACTATATCAACTTGGTCACAAAATCTTATTGATTTTCATGGTAAACAAGGGGTGTGGAAAAGTCCAAAAGTGATTTCTGCTGGTGTTCAGAAAATGCAATTTCTAGACCAATTGCTTTGGGGACCCCAAAACCAATTTGCTATATCTTCCCTAATTTTAGGAATTTTTCAGTGCAGTAAACAATTAATTATTAATTCTAATATAACGATAATTTCCATCTAAAATTCCCTAATTTTAGGAATTTTTCATGTGGTAATCAATTATTAATTCTAATATAACAATAATTTCCGTCTACAATTCCCTAATTTTAGGAATTTTTCATGTAGTAATCAATTATTAATTCTAATATAATGATAATTTCCATCTAAGATTCCCTAATTTTAGGAATTTTTCATGTAGTAATCATTTATTAATTCTAATATAAAAATAATTTCCATCTGAAATAATGTTTGAAATAGATATCTTTTAATAAATTTAATTTCTGTAGAATTTTAAATAAAATTTGAAACTTGAAAAGCAAATATACAACTAAATTTTCATACAAATAAAAAATATGAAACTGCAAAATTTTAGACAATAGTTGACCTGAGTATGAGATTTAGGACAAATAGTAACTTGAGTGTGTGACTTTGAATATTTTTCCTATTGATTGCGATGCAAAATAGCTCACATGGATTGGGGGGAGGGTAGAAAATTGCAATATTCCTGTACAAATGTGTGTTCGTTTACACAATGAAAAAACATTTACATTTGCTATGTTATAGGTTTATTGTGTCATATACTCAGCTAGTTGTTAGTATACATCATATCACACTCAAATTTTCAACAGTCATGGGGCCAGTACTGTTGTTTTATGGCTAAAGTGCAGAGCTCGTCGTCAGTAACCATAAAAGGTGACCCCGTAATAAGAAAGTACAGCTCCAGGGAGGCTCTACCTTACTGGGCATTGGTGTTGATCTCTCTACAAATACCAAGCCAGACTGAAAAGAGATGACGTTCTTTTTTTTTCAAATCTCATAGATCAGTAAGATGTACATGAATGTCAAAATGTCGTTAAGTGTTCAAGCTCAGGAAAAAACATTAAACTTGATATAATAACACTTGGGAAAATTAACTATTGTAGGAAGGGTGAGGTTTGATTATTTTTGACAGCACTAAGTACATAACGGTATACAGGGAGGTTGAGTAGCAAAATACTAACTTAATATCAGCAGTACTGATCATTTTCTGTTGCATTTGTGTAGCTTGCTTCTTTCCTGGATGGAAATTATCCTCATCAGTATGGTGAGAATATTCATCCTGTCATAGGGTGACTTCCAGAACATTCTCGAAGTCAACACTACAGTCTAGTACATGCTCAGTTATACTTCTCATTTTCACAGAAGTCTTTATGTTTAGTGGATGTAAATTACACTCTGCTTTCACTTGGTGGCAGACAATGCAAATTGGGCATTTATTTATACATCATATTTGTTGAGTGTACTTACCCTCAATCCAATTGTTTTCATTTGTCAGAATTGACTTGCTTGAGAGTTTTTGACATTTTTGGTTACATTTATTCATAACTTTGCCTTTTACCTCCCAGGACAGTTTTTCAAGTTCAGTTGCCAAGTGCATTGTTCAGACCAGGAGATGGTCTACATCTGAGGTCTGTGATGCCAAGTATGGAATCATTTGTATTTGATGTGGTAGGAAATGTGTTAATCTTAGCTGTCCCTCTATGAAGAAAACCAGCTTTGCTTCCATCCAGAATTCCACTCCCCCTGTACAGGTTCCCAGTTTCATCATATCTATGTTGCGGATGATCATGATCCACTTTTATATCCAGTGAGGACTCAACATTTCTATTTGGCAACCTCTTGAGGGAGGAAAAAGGCTGAGAAAAGCATTTTTTCTTTCTTCTGAAGGGCTTGTCTGATATTTTGGCTTCCACTTCGTGTATTTGAGGTGGATTGTTAAAACAACGAAGAGAGCTTATCAGTCCCTTACCAAGAGGGACCTCTCATTCATGAGGTTTGAGCCATTGCTACCTCATAGACCTCTCTGACTCATTCATCTTTGTAGGATGTTATGAAAATCAGTACTCATAGCACCATTTTATTCTTCTACCATGCTCCTTGGTACATGAAAGTAAAAGCATTTTTTTCTCAACGCCCCATTGTCTTGGCACAAAAAGTGGTCCAAGTGGATACCATCTTAAAATAGTGGACACTTCTAACATAAAAGTGAATATTTCTAGGTTTTCTTTTCTGTTCAGTAATGGGGGTCATCAGCCTACCATCAACCATCTGATTCAGCTACACAGTTGCAACAGGTAACATAATATTGATATTAAAAAGAATGTATGGGGGAGGGGTAAAGCCAGTTATAAAGATGTAATGCCTATCTCTTGCTATTGCCTAATTTCATCCTCCCACCCCACACAAATGTCCTGTCACTGGTCTACATCCTTGAATATATATGAGTGCTACTGGGCATATTCTGGGTCATAGGGTTAAGAAGTTTTTGAAAGTCACCCTGTGGGAGGATGAGTTCTACCAGTAATCAAACAGGTGAGGGTAATTTCTGTCCTGGAAAGGGTAAGCTATGCAGTAGTAGTAGGTAGGTCATACGTCATTAAAATTAGTTTACCAAACCTCCACACATGCACACACACACACACACACACACACACACACAGAATACATATTAAAACATATTTCAGTAAGCTCATTTTTGTTATATTTCAAGTACATACTTGTACATCCAGTAAATATGCCTCACTGATCAGCTATAGGTACAGTTCAGTTCAAAATCATCAGCTAAATGTAAAATTCTGATCCCCACAATTCTAAAACATTTTCTTCATGTAGACCATGTAAGCATGTATTTGTTAAAAATCAGTTATACAGAGTTAATTCAAATGATCTGAATAATTCCGGTGTGTATTTAAGAGTAACAGTTAACAGTTATTAATTAGAATTAGTCCAGATAGGCAGCCACAGATCAGAAATAAGAGATCCTAATTTCACTGTGTAACCTGAGTTTTCAGGTCATCTCTGTTGAGAATAATTAACCTGTCTGATCTGTTAGTTACTTCCATGCCAAGTCAGCTCTTCCCAATCATAAATTATAAATATACAAAACTTGTTCAGGTTTTGTTGTGACTTGATGATAAGAACAAGTTTTATATGGGATATGAAAATGTCAAGGCTGTGAGGTATTTGAATTACAAACTTTGAATTATTATTTCCCTGATAAACAGTTCCAGCATGAGTTTAAAATACAAAAATCTTTAAATTAATATTTCCTATGATAAACAGTTAAGCATAGTGTGTAGAATACACAGACTTTTGGTGCTACACGGAAATTTTTGGAAATTGCTAGATTTTTAAGAGAGATTGATGTTTATGGTAAAATACCTTAAAGTAAGTGTAACAGCCATGAATGTAAATGTGTTAACTTAATTTTAAGCATGTCATATATCATGACCAAAGACTTCTAAAAATTGTACATAAAAACTGTACTCGCACCTGCCTCACTTGGTGCTCAGCATTAAGAGGTTAGTGTTAGGACTGGACCTTGGTCTGGTGTCAGAATAATGTGACTGGGTGGGACATGCCCCAGTGCTAGATATCACTATACACTGCCACACTGCAGACATTATAGCAATATCATGATTTAAATTGTTAAGGCCACATTAAAAATCCAAATCATACAAATACATACACAATATATCATAACAGGTTTCTTTATTTACATTTCCACTTAAAAGTTCAATTGATCATGGAGATTTTAATATTAAATCCAGTGAGAAAGTAACGTAAAACTAGGTTCCTCACTGAAATTTTTCAGTGCCAAAGAATTTGCTGTTTGTTTTTTATAGGGAGTATTTGTGCCAACTTTTATGTCTGCTTCCTCCCCTGTGTCATCTATTTTTCACCATGGCAACATGTATTTAAACAATCTTTGTGTTTATCCATTTAATTATTTTCCAATCAGCAAGTATGTATCAGTCTTCTGTAATGATCACGTAAACAATAGATGACAACACTGTTTGTGGGTACTAGATTTTCAGGTGGCTAATTGTTGGAGATGAGTGCCTTTTATTTCCTAGTACACCAGCCAAAGAAATCTCACAGGTTATATTATTAACAGTTATCATGTAGTCAAAGTGAAATCAGTGACATGCATCAAAACAATCTCTGATAAACCACTTTTTCAGAGTCAGTAATCTTGGCACATTGGAGTTCACAAACTAGCTTTGACTAAGCTAGGACTTGAAAGTGGCTGAATTCAATATACATACAAATATTATGATTAAAATGTAACTGATAGGTTAAAATATAAAAATTTATTTCTTTTTTGTCAAAATTTGCTTGAAATAGTACTTTCACATGATGTCTGCATGAGAAAACGTGAGACTGATCATGACGTTGACTACAGTCAGTATATCATGTAAAATAAAGGATTGATGGATGAAAGAAACTAGTGGCAGTGCAAACTTGAGATTGTCCCAGGAATCAGGCAAGTGGTTATGTAAACCCCTACAGCACTAAGGCAGAGGTGTTATTTCAGTCTTCAAAATTGACAGGTCATTCTAGCTGACCTATAGGTTTGAAATTGTCCTGTTTGCATCAAGGATGGCAGTTGAGATCCATTTATAAAATGTGCCTCAAGTAAGTTTGCTTTTGACATTATATATGCAGGGTACACTCAGGATTTTAATTTTCGGGTACAGTGATCTCGCTTCAGCTTAAGGGGGAGAAGTGATGGAAACATGGTAAGAAGTGAATGTAGAAAGGTCAAGATTTTCAATGTTCTAAGCAGTTGCTTACAAGTGTCATTTTAACAAGTCAAATAATTCAGAAAGAAAATACATTTTCATTTAACTTTATCAACAGATGAAATATTTTCATAGCTTTATCAAAGTTGTTTTATTTAATCTTGAAAATGCTTGACTATCAAAAACTTGTAATAGATATTAAGCTTAATTCAAAGGTGACTAAGTCTAGTTTGCACATTGTTTCAGGGATGGCCTGTTGTCTGTAATCAGATGCCGGTTGCCTGTCAGTCCATTAGCACAAGTTTGTTATCACTACTCCTCCTAAATTACATGGAGGATTGCCATGAAACTTTATACACACATTCATCTCAAGGACTTGTTGGTCTTGAATGAAAATAGTGCTGTTGAGATATCTTGAAAATCTTGCTGCTACTTCTCTTGAATAGATGATATATCAACATAGGATTTTCACCAGAAGACATCTTATAATGTCTAGTCAGTCCTAAATGAAAATGGTGCCAACTTGACATCCATAAAAAATTATCAGCACTTTCTGCACATCATACTGACTGTATCATGTCCAGGAAAAGAGTGTTAAGTGCTTCTGCTGTTTCATTAATTATGACCAACATCATGTGTATGTTTTCTTGTTGACATTTTCAAGCTGGTCACCATGGTAGCCATATTGGATGTCAAATTTTCATTTAGAACCAACTAATCATAAGAAGTCTTCTAGTAAAAACTCAAAGTAGGTATAACTTTACATCTGTGTAAAGGAGTGATAACAGGATTTCCTTAATGGTTGTCAAATCTGTAGAATTTTCTTTTAAAAATCAACTAGACATCATAACGGTAAAAAGTCTTCTGGTGAAAACCCTATGTTGATACAACTTTCTGTTCAGGAAATGTAGCAATAATTAAATTTTCAAGATTTATTATGCTGTGTCATACTGGATGACAGGTGAGCACCATTTTTGTTTAGCTCCAACTGACATCATCAGAAGTCTTTTGGACATTCAGGTGGCGTAACAGTATCAATATTTCAGTTTTTTTTAGATGTCCTGGTGACATTACTTCATTCAGGACCAACTAGACATCAAAAGAAGTCTTCAGGTGAAAACCCCATGTTGATAAGACCAGCCTTTAAGGAGAAGTGATAAAAAGAATTTAAAGATAAATGTCATGGTGGCCATAATGTTGGCACCATTTTCATTTAGGACTGATCATCGACTGACCATTTTCGTTTAGGACTGATCATTGACTCACCATTTTCATTAAGGACTGATCATTGACCCACCATTTTCATTTAGGTCCAATCATTTACTCACCATTTTCATTTAGGACTGATCGTTGACTCACCATATTCATTTAGGACTGGTTATTGACTCACCTGATCAAAACGGCAACCGTACAGTGTTTTTTCAGACAAAACGGAACAAATATGATATGGCCAAATTGGAATTGAAATGGAACTCCAATATTAACCCATACAGTATGTCTTGGGGTGTGGGTGGGTGGGGGGGTCATTAAACCAAAAGCAAATTGCTGCTGACAAGAATTATTGACATTGTAGAGTTTGTTAGAGCTGTAATTTTGCCCATAGCCAAACTTGATTACCTCATACAAACTACAAAGGTTGCAACCTCACTGGAAAAATTTTTAAAAAATAATTGGGTGTTGGACTTCATTCTTGGTGAGACAGTTGTAAATACAATTTCACCGGCATGGGATGGCTCCTGTGGGCACTTCAGGTGCGGAGGGTTCAAGTGATTTTACTTATAAAATACACACAAACACACAGGTAACTTCATGCATGGCTAAATATGTATGTGTGATGAGGCATGGAATTGGCCAGTATCTGCTAGTTTGATTTTACAAAGATTTTAAAAGACTGAATTTGAGAGAAAAAATGATTTTTTTAAATGTATTGTAGATAGTGTATTTGTTGCTTCTGCTCCCATGATGAGATCATCAACATATTCTCCATTTTATGCTGAAAAAATTTAAATTTTATTCCAGAAAAAGTTTTTATCTGAATGTTATGATTAGGTTTAAGAGGGTATATTGATTCTGTCTCACGCTTTTAACTCTTTGGAATTTTCATTGATTCAGTCAGTTCAGAGTTTTTCCATTGGGGTGAAACAGTTTGGGCAAAAAAATATATCCAGAAACATTGCCAATCAGAGCTTCATAAAGGCATTCTTTTCTACCTGGAAGCATCTTTTTTTGGTTTACTAAATAATACCTTTGAACAAGCTTCAGAGCAGTGGTTGAAGTATGAGGACCCCTGTTTAACATTTTGCAGACCCCCACATGCTAATAGCTGTACATGTTTATCCTTTGTTCATTGAGAATATGCATACCACTTGGAATAACCCAGTGCACCCCCACCCCCTAGGTCTGCAGCCCATATATTTGATGCCACTACTTTGAATTTAGTTCTTGGTATTAAATAGTACCAGAATATGCATCCAAAGTTGATCGGTGAGTTCTTTCAGCAGATTCAAATCAACATGTATGTGGCCATTGGCCAGTTGAAGAATCCAATTATCATACATTAATTAAAGAATTTTTGCCAGATTTCAGACTTTGCAATATTCTACCTCCTGCAAATATACTGGCCACCATGTATAGCCTATCAGGGGTCAAAAAGAAAAAAAAACAACAACCTACCTGGCAATCTCTTTGTCATCTGGTATTTGTAAGATGGCAATACATGTGCATTCTGCTAAATTAGTTTTATCACTTGGTCAAGGGATGAATGTTCTTACCAAATCTACAGTACTTGGTTGTGGGTGGTCACTGCCTTGAAAGAGAGGTAGTCATTTCACCCATCTATTTACTATGAGTAGATAATGCTTGGGTTGGTTTTGTACTCTAGAAATTTTTAAAAATCTGCAGAAAGGAAGTTAAATAGGGAAATTTTGCTTCTATATTTTCAAATTGTTAAATTTGCTTTATGGAATCCAGAATCTGGAGCATTTATTTTGGGATGCTTTTGCTGTACTCAGTACGAATTGGGGCTTATACAATTTCCATTCTTTCCACTTTGTAGGGAAAATTATGAAGAGAGTTGTGAGTGAGCAAGCTCATTGGGTAATCCCATATTGGCTGTCTCACTTTAGGTTTCCTTCATAGTGGCTTGTGGTATTGATTCCTGCCAGGCTTCCCTGACACAAGGACATGTTTTTACTATATTGTTTTGGAGAGATTTGCACTTGGAAGAAAAATTTTGCAGTTAATATATGTGGTGGTATTAGGACAGATTTCTAAAGCAAGAGACTGCATAAGCTTAGCCTCAACAGCACCTGAAGAGGAAAAGGGCATACAAATGCTGTATTACTTTGCATGAGGTAACTGGGTAATTTTCGTGTTCTGTTGAGGGAGGGGGCCAGTCCTTATAATGTGCCTGGAGAAACAGTTGTGATATAGTTACCATCTTATACTTAGCAAATAATAGTGTTGTAAAGTCCATTTTGATGAAATCTCTACAATAATTGGGTCAGAAATGGTGTTCAGAATTGCTCTTAATTACAAGGTTCAAGAGAGGAATTGTTATTCTGAATCTGTTTCTATCTACTTCAAGCAAAGTGTGCTGTTACTTCCTACTGTATATGGAGACATGTGGTTAAGATATAATTGTTTCTTCAGAATGTTGAGTTTTTAATAGTGCTGACATGGAAAACTGGATATTTTAGTATTTTCTGCAAGAACAAGGATACAGACATTTATTTATTATATGAATATTCATATTATGCATGCATCAAACATTGATATTCAGTTAATTTTCCAACTTTACTCAAAGGTTATCGGCAGAGGAAGAGCTATTGCTTGAAAATCCCTCCTTTTTAAGAAAAAAGATTTTGTCTAACTCTCCCTTTTACATTATGTCAGTAGGACTAAGAATCTTAGGAAAAATGATTACATGTAGTTGATTATTTCTTTCTGCATTTTCAGTGGATTCAAATTCCATGTTAATATATGGTTGAAAATGATTATGTGAATGTACAATATTTAAAAACCTTTCATATCATCTAACATTGACATCTGCTGTATACAGGAGCTGATATTTTCTCTTTGGAGAATTCTTAAAATGGAAGATTGGACATTATCCAATTTATTTATTAATAATAATAAATAAATAAATAATTTACAGTCTACAAATGTGAACAATTTGTATGCAAGTGATTTTACCTTCAAAATGAGGGCAGTTAACTTTAGTTGTTTTAGTGGGGGTTTTTTGTTGTCCTTTTACCCTCACTAATTTATACATGCAAGGCCAAAGGTTTACAAAAAAATAATGGACTTCATTCCAAGCACACATTAGATATGATATATGGAGGACATCATTGGAGTAAGTCAGAGGTTGAGCATGTATAAATGCTCCCAGTGACAATGTTTCCCACCCAGTTGTTTTATTAGACAACAAACAGTGGGTTTTAAAATATGACCTGAAGCGTGGACAATGGCACTTTTATAGCAGTTGTCAAATGATTTTATTGATCTTTAAAAAGAGCTTCTCAAGAAACCATTTCGGTGAAAATTGTAATTTACACATGCTCAGCTTCTGGCTTATTCCAATAATGTCTATCCAACTCATTTTAAGTATACTTAAACCTGGGGCTCCTTTTGATCTGATGTCAGCAGTATGGAAGTGGAAGAGAACTTGAAACAGACATCTATGTTAACAAAACATTAGAGAAAGCTTTTGTCAAACAGTTCATTTTAAAGTGAGTAGGTTTACCATAGTGCAAAAGTGGCAGCATCATGATCGGTGATAGAACCAGTTTGTAAATTTGTTTTGTTTTTATAAAAATAAAACTATTTTGGATCAGTCTGTGCAAATCATAGGGATAAACTTATGGCTTGCTCCTGCCTCCTGATGAGACATATGGATGGTTGAAACAGGTTTTTTGTTAATGAATATAGATTAGAAACGGTTACAAGGATCATTTAATCTTAACACTACATGAAACTGGGTGGTTTAAGGAATGACAATCTTCATACGCATTTGTCATTGTTTCGTAGGTTATTCTTCATCTCATATTGACAACACATCAAATATATTTCATCTTCTATTCCAACACAGCATAATTTTCAGCAAACAACAAACCAGCAAAGTCTGATGCAGTGATGCCATTAGGACATTGGCAGATGACAATATACAGAGTAACACCAATAATGTATTTGAACACAACATGAATTTATGTCAGTTCCCTGCCAGGTGACAGGCAGTTATTCCCACTGCTTTTTTGTCTGACACCAAGTACTGTATTTGAGCCCTAGATGAATTTGTCAGGTATCCGACATTATTCCCACTGCTTATGATGTAACACCAGTACTGTATTTGAGCACCAGATGAATTTATGTCAATTCTCTGCCAGTGCCCAGATATTTTGATTGAGTTAGGCATTGATTGTTTGCACCATAGCTACATTAGCTGTATAGTGGGGAAATTACTTACTGATGCATTAGTAATTTTGCCAGTTTGATACATTTTGATGCAAAAGATGGAAAATTGATACAAAATTATACTTACATTGTACTTTTAATCTTTAATAACCATGAATAATTATTAGTTATTTTTATCTTCAGGATGTAAAATGTATCAATGTATGCACATCTGAATATTTATCGATACATCACAGAGACATTGTTTCAACCCCATAAAGGACCTTAGAAAAGATTTATATTTTCTTGTCTCCATGTCTAACTTGCGTGCACATTTCTGATTATAACTCAGCTCTGCAAGCTTCGAGTTGTATAATCAAGTCAGTCCATCTGTCAACAGTTTGGTTTCCACAAGGAAATTTTACTGGAAATCAATGGGATTCAACTAAATTTTGTGTACAGCTTTATACAGATAAAACCTTTGCAGTGTTCTCCATGGCGGTGAGATGTAGGGGAATTCCTACACCTTTCTGTTAGCTGCACTGATCTCTTATATTTTCTTAGCCCCACTTCACCTTAATTATTATTTCTGCAAACCACATTTGTTGGTGTTGGATTACTGGAGTCAGCTTGTCCATCTGTCACACTCTTCTTTTTTTAATATTTCTGAATCCATTGAGATATCTTCATGAAACTTGGTATACTTTTGTTTCATGAACAGATACTGTGCTCCGTAAAAAATGTATTCACTCCGTCCAGCATTTGACATGTATGTGTTGTCCGCATTGATAGCTTAATGTCTCTCCATCTATACATCACACTCTTCTCAAGTTAATACCATCAGAACCGTTTGAGATATCTTCAAGACCTTGTTTTAAATTGTATCATGATAATTGTTTGTGTCCCATATAACATTTGATTTTTTCGGATTATGGTAATACTTTTAAAGTTGTGTCTGTACTTCATAATACAGTAAAACCTTTCTTGAGAGATAACTGCTAAGAAGGACCATGCTATCCAAGCACAGATTTGTTGATTATATTATGTCATGACCTGGCTTGAGAGACCACTTGTTTTGAGAGACAATTATTTTTTGGCAGAATGGGTGGTCTTTTAACACAGGTTCTACTTTATTTCCTGAACTGTTTGAAACTTAGTATGGTGTCATATAATGACTGGACAATCAATGTGTCTTGTAAATGAATGGGCTTAGATCAAGATTGTAGGAGCTATCTCCATTTTTAAAAACAAAATGTGTCCATCCATTGCTATCTCTGTTTGTTAATATATTCCAAGCCACAGAGATATCTTGATAAATTTGGTATGCATTAATAATGTATCATAATAATGTTACTTAAAATATTTGGCTTAACCAGAGTTTTGCTTTCTGAGATGGATGTATTCCATAAATACTCGTTTATTCAGTGTTTCCTTTGCCCTTGATTGTGCATCAGGGACTCCCAGATTTTTAATTGGATCCCCAGTTTTTATGCCAAGGTTTGATTTTTACTCTTTTGCTCAGTCTGATTTGTTCTGACACCAAAGGGATTTTTTACTGTCAATCTTGCACCCCTATAATATATATCACACTGCTTATGGATAGATCTAGTTAGTGTTGTCCCTAAACTGTCATTGCTCAAAAACACCTTTGGTCAGTTCTTTTACATGACTTTTTAAGACTAATTTAATCAATATTTGAGACAGTATATTTATTTATTGTAGTTCTTATCTTGTATTTCACAAGACTTGTTTTAGTACTTTTTTACACATTGATTGTAAAATGGCTGTTACATGACAAAACTGCAGATATGTTTACCACCAAACCTGTACTCGTTTGCCAGGAATGGGTGAGGTGGATGGATACTGCAAGGATAAGTTTGATTTTCAGGGTTTAGGAGTCACAAACTCAGAATCCCAGTCTCCTTAATGTACATGTCTGCAGCATAACTTTACAACATTTGTTAGATTTTGAGTATGTATTGCATGCTGCTCTATTGTTTAGCCAGCCTTAATGTGATCTCAATGTAGGAATTGCCTTGGCATATGTGTGCATGTCCATCCAATAATCATACACACCCTAGATTAAGGTTAATGTTTTCTTACATTGCATTCAAAATTAAAGTTGTCACTTTCTAGTGAAATAAAGGTGTGCTTGATGAAAGAAGGGTTTCTTGTATTGATAAGGCTTTCAATGTAATTTCCAGCATTTTGCATGATCATTAGCATTCCTGGCCATATGAGCTTATAATATGACCCAGCATCCATTGTGCCTCAATCAACATTTGCACTTGAACATTTTTTAGATAATATTTTTATACAATTTTCATCAGGCTTGGAACATGGATATATTGGTATATCATCAAGATCTTGAATGAGTTCAATAATAAGCATGATTCATGAATATTAGTGAGTTTTCCATGGATCTGATTTGATGAACTTGTTATTACTCAAGAGACCCCATTTTTAACGCAATTTTGATCAAGCTTGGAATGTGAACTTGTGTCATCATGATATTGGATGAATTTATTAATTTACAGGAGTGGATAGTTCCAGTGAGGCAGGGTAAATGGTCATACATTCAAACTTTTGGTTTATTTTTTTAATGAAGATTTTGGGTTACTGACATAAATTTATCTTGCCCAACATTTATGTTTACAGTCATGTCCAGGCTACTTGAGCTGAGGAAAAGGGTTCACAGTGGGTGGGTGGGTGGTTGAGGGAGGCAGTTCAGGTGAAATTCTTGCTTTGCAAGTCATCATATAGCCCTGACTACTCCAGTGGGTGAAGTTAACTTCATGGTGAATATTTTCCAGTAAAATTGATGACAGGATAATCACTGAGGGAGTCAATGTCAAAGACAACAAACCACTTTATCTGCTTGTTTACATGTCCTGAGGTGGCAACCATATTGGTGGAAATTATAAATGAATATGTATATCAGCAATTTAAAAGTAAGAAAATCCTTTCATATCACATGGCAGACATTATATTCAGCTGGAAACATAATGTGTATTTTAGTCCCAGTATTCCAGACACCTGGTAAAAGATTTTCAAAAATCTCAAACCAAGACTCGTTTGGGTAGTATCACATGGATCCAGACGGAAAATGGCATCATTCTGTTTGCTGATTATTCAGTTTGGATAATGCCTTTTCAAGAGGACAGAACTCAGCAGTGGAGACCACTAATCATGTTTGGCATGCCATGGTAAATACAAAATTTATTATTCTTTTTAGTCAATATAATGTTCATTTTCCAGTTTGCTAGCATTTTATAGACAGAAACACAAACACACACACACACAGAGATATATATATATATATATATATATATATATATATATATATATATATAGTTTTGTTGATTGGAAATTAAATCAAAAAGCACAGTTACTATTTAATATTAAATAATTGATTTGGTCAGAGCAATTGGAATTTTCAAGAATTGTTAGAATATTAAGTTATGATGGGAATCAGACTCAGTTATTTCCAACCATGTGATTTTATATATGCTTTCCTATTTTAGCAAGGTAATATTGAATTTTAAAAAATTCCTGTTAGATTATTTATCCTAATAATAGTATTATCCTGCTAGGGAATATAAGATTTCATCTTCAATATTTACTTGGAGGAAGGTAGAGGCAGCAAAAATGGACTGACCTTTGTTTCAGTGTGAAGGAGGCTTAGGCCAGTTCATACAATCTGTGTCAAAATTGAAAGTTGTTGTTAAGGCAGTGAATTATAGAGTTCTTTGTGATGACAGCAATTCCACCTCAGAGGAAGTGACATAGGAACAACTTGATGGAGTTTCTGGAGGGTGTTAGATCCACACACCTGGCTCATTGCCTGATCTTTTTTACCCATTTTTATGTTTGAAAAAAGACATAAATATCCTGACAATTGATAAAGTTAACTATTTCCTTACTTCTTTCCGGTGGTCCTACCCAGTGGGCATTGAATAATGTAATGTGCAATGGTTGATCAGAAATCAAGATTGACGATTTAAGAGGAAGTTTAGTGAAGTTTTTCATATTACCAGTCGCAGGAGGCACAGATTTTGGCAAATGATGCATATTTATATACACACTGTTGAAACATGTGTACCTATGGTGTCTTAATTTTGTTGATGTTTATTGTGATTTTTATACCATTTTCTCAAAACTCAGTCAAACATAATCGTACATGTTTCATAAAATGAGAAAATGTCGTACAGAATATTTGATGTAAACATGAGACATTTTAGACAGAGTAATGAAAGAAAGAAAATTGTACAGATTTTACTTCTGTAATATGGACTGCTCTGGTGGCTTAGTGTTTAGAGCGTCCACCTCGGATGCTGGAGGTCGTGGGTTCGATCCCTGGCCGAGTCATACCAAAGACTTACAAAAATGGTACTGACAGCTGCCTCGCTTGGCACTCAGCATTAAGAGGTTAGTGTTAGGACTGGTCGGCTTGGTGTCAGGATAATGTGACTGGGTGGGACATCATGCTACATGTCTGTAGCATGATGCCCCAGTGCTAGACATTACTATAAACTGCCACACTGCAGACATCATAGCAATATGACTGAAACATTGTTCAAGCTACATTAAAAATCCAAATCACACATACACACACACACACTTATGTAATATATGTATAATCACTTGAAATTATTATTGTGTATTTGTAACAAAATAATTCACTTATTTCATCTTCATTTCAGTACAGTTCCATTTAATTGCTGTAACAAGGAGGTGACTAATAGAACAAGAATCACAGAAGAAAATGATTTTGATGAGAATATTGATGACTATTTAGAATGAGTGTACCAAGTGGGCAAATGGGAACTACGAAAAGGCTGTATTTCCATGCATGATTTACAGAATAGAGGCCCATGCTATTACGCTTCGCAAAGACAACAGCTGTCATTAACATTGTACCACTCCATGAGGCCATTTCTGAATTTCAACTTGCAATATATGTTGTCATTTTGGATGACAAACAAAAATTTTTTTGAGTTACTGACATTTTCCAGCTCATATTAGACGAAAGCACATATGTGGAAAAGCAAAAAAATGTTTCTCCTGCACCTTTAGTATTACAAGAACAATCCCTTGAGATGTGCCAGTTAGAAAATGCTGAAATTGCAATTGCAGCTGCAGTGCTGTGACAGTTGTTGACAAAATTGTTGGAATTGGCACTGATGGGTCCTTCACCTTCAATAGTCAGAAATGGTGTAGTTACTGTATGAAGGGAGACTTATTTCCTGCCTGGTGGGAATGGTGTAGTTACTGTATGAAGGGAGACTTATTTCCTGCCTGGTGGGAATGGTGTAGTTACTGTATGAAGGGAGACTTATTTCCTGCCTGGTGGGAATGCAGTAGGATCTCTTGCAAAATCCATTCCATAATAATATAAATGATTACTCCAGAATAGTGTTCAGCATCCTTTAATACTTTAGTACCAGTAAGTCTGCCCTCTACAGCAACAGACTTCAACAAATTCAAGAATTACTTCATCTTCCTGAATTGAAATTTGCACCATTATACTCAGTCATTTGGGTAAGTATGGAGAAAACAGTGAAGTGTTGTACTGTACTGATCCAGATCTGGTTATCACACTGGCACAGGAGGCCAGCAATAATACAGTTACCAAAGGTCTTGTATAAGAAGTGTTGTAATGTAATGACCCAGCTTGTTATCACACTGGCACAGGAGACCAGCAATAATGCATTTACCAAGGGTCTTGTACATCCAGTGTTGTACTGTACTGATCAAACTTGTTACCACACTGGCACAGGAGACCAGCAATAATGCAGTTTCCAAAGGTCTTGTACATGAAGTGTTGTACTGTACTGACCCAGCTTGTTATCACACTGGCACAGGAGGCCAGCAATAATGCATTTACCAAGGGTCTTGTACCTGCATTGTTGTACTGTACTGACCGAACTTGTTACAACACTGGCACATGAAGCCAGCAATAATGCAGTTTCCAAAGGTCTTGTACATGAAGTGTTGTACTGTACTGACCCAGCTTGTTATCACACTGGCACAGGAGGCCAGCAATAATGCATTTACCAAGGGTCTTATACATGCAGTGTTGTACTGTACTGACCGAACTTGTTACCACACTGGCACATGAAGCCAGCAATCATGCAATTATCAAGGGTCTTATACATGATGTCTTGTACTGTATTGACCCAACTTGTTAGCACACTGGTACATGAGGCCAGCAATAATGCTTTTACCAAGGGTCTTGTACAGGAAGTGTTGTACGTACTTCTCAGCTCTTATAATTAAACTGGCACATGAGGACAGAAATAAAACAGTTGCTGGGGGTCATGTACATAAAGTGTCACAGTGCATATTCATAGATATTGTACACATACATATGTATATCTTGCCTTTCCTTGGTCGATTTTCAGTCCCAGAACTTTGATTACAGCAAGATTTAGACTGATAAATCAGCCCTTCAAACATGTGCGGATACTGATGGACGATTTTATGGAGATCATGACTTTTTAATTAAATTTCTGCAGACATATTTTTACACAGGTATAGTGTACAGTATAGACACTGGTATTTGTCTTGACCTTTGAGTTATGGTTGGCTGAAGGGTCCTTTCAGAGATAAGTGGAGAATATTTTCAGGTCAGATGCTATGTTTGACAACTTGACATGTTAAATAATACTATCTCCTGTGGCCATTTCATAGTTTGACACTGTGTTGCAATCTGACAATTCAGAATATCATAAATGCCATGAAACGCCATGACATGCTAAAAGAATGCTTTTTTTAGTCCCAAAACCCCTGACATGGTTGTTTTGAAAAAGCATGATTTTCAGTAATCATCAGAAAAAAGCATTAGTATATGCCCTTAACATGTATCATGTATAGATGGTAAATGTGCAGTCCTGATAGAAGCTGATATAAAATTATCTCATGGGCAGTTTTAGTAGCAGCGGTTAAAAGGCAGAGAGGTCAAGTAATAAACCACCATTTTATATATTACTTAATTGGCTGACAACAGCTAAGTGTGATGTGTTAAATATTTTGAAGATTGCAGTGGGTGAGTTCATTGTGTTAATTTGCATAGGTAACATACATGAAGTGGAACAACCCATTACAAATAAATTAAAGATATGCTAGATGTGTGATGAAGAACAAAAGTTATTCCATTTCATTCCCATGAATGAGAATATTTAACCAGTCTGTATTATAGATTATTGACAAAATTGTGAACAGTGTAAACATTTCTTTGAAGCTGGATTTTACTCCACATATATACACAAAGCATGACTAGTTCAGTTGCCAGAATAGTGTTCAAGTGTGATTCATTTTTTGAAGTATCTCAGGATACAATTATCTATCAGCATAGCAAAAAAAGCCCTGCAAAATAAATTCCAAAACTGCCAGTTGATGGAGTTTTACTTTGTGAAGCACACCAGCAAAGGGGAGTGTTGCATATTTTATTCTTTGCACATAAGCAAACAACAAGTCGACACATATCATTTCGATGTGTATGCTGCCTGTCAAAATAGGAACACCGCCTGTATGTAATATTTTCAACATGGTGAATTTAACATTCAGAATAGTTTTCATTATTGTTATTATTATTTATTATCTTGTAATAACTAATAATTAACGTATGAAGGATGATTTTAGCCATGAAATTGCTTGCTTGAAATACAATAATAAGTACCCACTCGTTGTTGGTATGGTTGGTTAGTGTTGATATGGTGTTAACACCTGTAAGGGATGGTGGCATATATTGTTACTGTATTACCTGTAAAGCCCCAGTTAAACTTTAAAATATTATGCCTCCCTTCCCCAATGAAATGGTCAGTCACAGATGTGATATATATTCATTTTTCTATAAAGACAAGCATATCTCATGATCAGACTGCATTCAATATAGCTTTGACAATGCAGACTTTATTGTCATTCATAACAATTCAGTACTGATCCAGATTCGCTCAGAGAATCCAGTAGGGAAGTTTGAACACCAGTACAATCCAGTCTCTAGTGAGTGCAGTGATTAACACTTGCATTATCTTCAAACACCTGATGAGCTAGCAACTTATTAGCAAAGGCTGTGTAATTAAGCCTTTGTTTTGCCATCTAGTGGATATTAAAAACATGAACTTGGCTTTGTTTTTGTTTAATGGCATTATGGTTGTGATTATGTGAGTGTTTGCACATATGTATGTGTATAGTGATAAATCTGACAGTACTAAGTCCATCACTTTTTTTCTTCCTTTTTATGTGTAGCAAATGCTTTGAACAGGACAGACAAGTTATTTTCAGACTTGAATATACAACCATTTATTATTGGTTTAATGCAAAGTTAGCGCATTTTTAATTGGAAGTCATCTTTTTTTGTTCATGTACACTGACCCACCCTACCCCTTGGGACTACAAAACACACTTTTTGAGTCTCAGAAACTTCCCAACACTGTTTGAGAATATGGCAGGTATGGTATCAGCCCTTTTCTTTGAGAAATTGCCTGCAATGATTTGGAATATCAGATTGTTCAGCACTTTCTCAAAGAATTAAATGATTAAGTTTTCAGCTTGTCTTAAAGTCAATACTTGATCAGAAATTCTTTGAAGATTTTCTTCATTATACAGGAATCTTCATGCCTCGTACAAATATAATTTATAAATTAGACGCATGAAAATGTTGTTTTTCTTCCAATTTGGGGAGGCAAGTCCACAGCAATTGTTCCCCATTTCAGAGGCAAAATTTTACATGTTACACAATATCAACAGCATGTTTTAAGTTGTTTCATGATGTCCGCATACCAGTCTTGGGAATGTAGGCCTTAAAAAAATGTTTTGTGATGTCCGCATATCAGTCTTGGGAATGTAGGCCATAAAAAAATTGTTTCATGATGTCCGCATACCAGTCTTGGGAATGTAGGCCGTAAAAAAAATATAGTGAACATATCTTGTGTCAGTTGTTTTTTTGTTTCTTTTTTTAAATTTATTTCTTAAGTTGCATTCCTTTCTTTATATTCACTTGGGCCTAGAAATGGCACAGGTAGGAAAGCTTGTAGGGACTATTATTATCAACGCAGGGAGCCATGCTTCAAAGTTATGAAGCTTATTTTGGGCTGATGCATGATCCATGAATGCCACCTTTTGCAAATTTGGCATAAAAAGAATATTTTGGAAAGTAATAAAAAACTAAAGGGACTGTTACTATTGTCCTGTGAAACCATATTTCACATTTGCTCATTTGTTGCATGTCTTCAGACCATTTATTTTAATTTTGTTGATATCAATTTATGTTTCATTTTTGTAGGATGTTGCTGTTTAAAAATGAGATGATTTGTGACTAATCTAGGAGTCAGTGTCTGAAAAATGTTGTGTTAGGTTTTTATAAATGATTTTTATCTCATGTGGTTGGGTATTAAAATTTTTCAAAATAAAAAACAAGTCTGTTTAGTTTTTAAGTATTATCTTTATCTTGTGTGTTTGGGTGTTAATTTTTGAAAATGACAATAAAGCTGTTTGTGCATATGTAGTACTAGTACCATGTCCGGTATGGTGTTGTTCTTTCTTCTTTAAATAGATTGTGCCTTATGATTTGTTGTTAATTTGTTTCATCTTGGAAGAGGGTAAGGTATTGTTGTATTGTTTTTTTTAAAATAGATTAGGCAGTAACTTCTGGCTTATGATTGTTGGTTAATTTATTTCATCTGGGAAGGGAGTAGGGTATTGGTTTTTGTCAAATTGAAATAAGGCTTTTTCTTGGTATGTGATAGTGGCTCAGCAAAACCAGGTCATATACTCTGGTACTACTTTTGTATAATGGTATGGATTTGACATGACATGCTGGATAGTCTATAACTGTGTGAGTGAGCATTACTAATCCATACAGTACTTCCTCTGTTTGGTTTGGAAAATGTGAGTGTTGGATAGTGAATGTGGGTGTGCATAGTCATTAAGTGATAATCTTCCTAACACTACCTCCTATTTTACATCCAAATGTCTGCATGCACATCAGTTTGCAATTTTGTGGTTGTAGGTGTAGCTGTTGGTGAGTCAAGATGAGCCTTTGTCAATCAAGATCATACATGCCAACCATTACACTTTTGGTGTAATCATTGCGCCTTTTTTCACCAAATTACATCTTTTGCTGGACTGTATGTGGATTACTCCTTTTTTTGTACTTTAAACAAATAAAATTAAAATAAAGCAATAAAAAGTAGTTTTTATTATCGTCTCTTTATTACCACTCATATAAATTTGAGAATATTCTTAAAATGGTGACTGCTGTGTAAAAATAGCACACGAGTACTTTCCTTATTTGCTATTTATAGCAACTGTAAATGACCCATTTCTAAGAAAACAGACAGGTTTCTTCAAATGTGAACTCAGATTCATTACATTGATAAGGTAGTTAGTTAGTGTCCAGTCTTTACTTATAAAGAAAATGGCACCAGATGTTAAGTGAATGCTTTACAGTGTGAAGTTGTGGATGTTATATGATGGAAAATGTTAGAGCAGATGGATTTTTTTCAAACTTCAAAACATATCATATATGAAAAAAAGGACAAATCAACACTGCCTTACAAACTTTAAAAGAAGAATATGAGAGTAACGTAATACAGCACTCTAAGCACCTGGCTATTAGCATTGTAGAATTCCAGATTCTGGTCATTCAGTAAATATTAACGGTAGACATGTAGACTAGTTAAAGTGAGTGCTGAATATAGACTATTTGTGAATATATTTTGTGTTTGAATGTAGTTCTAATTAATATGGATTTTGCACTTTGTGACAAGAATTTCGAATAGCTGCAGAACCTGGTTAGTTGTAACAATGTATTCATGCTTGCGGTAAATTATGTAATATATAAAATACTCTTTTTACACCCAAATTACACTTTTCTGCCACTTATAATAGCAGTAATTACACTTATGCCTCTCAGGCGTTGACATGTATGCAAGATAAGCCTTTGTCAGCCTAGATACCATATATACCTACTTGTAATTCAAGTCAGACTGCAAATAACAAAGATACTGATCTGCCGTAGCATAATGCACCTGCAGATCAGGGTTAATGTTTTTATCTTCTACTGATTACTTCTAACAAACTACACAGACCTAGATCTGCTGGCACATCATGCGACAGCAGATCTGGTCTGTGCAGTTTACGGTTGGAATTGACTTTCAAGTGAGTATGTATATACAGTAGCTGTTGACTGATACATGTCCACCATGTTAGATCCAAAGGCCTTTAAGGTCATTTCATTTATTTAACCTTTAGACGTTCTTAAAATTACATTTTCCATAGAACCCACTGGGCATAGGATCATATTTAATGTTAACTTCCCATCAATTCCGATTGGGATATACTTAATGTAAAATTCCCATAGTGTACCCAATATACCATATCACCCTCCATAACTGCATATTGGGATTCAAGATTCTAATATCAACAATCATATCTTGCTCATATAGGGTAGGAATAAAAGATATTATCTTTGTAATTCGTAAGTATATCTTTCCATTTCATTGGTGTTATTTTTCATTAAATTACATTTGTTAATTAAATATATATTATTTGACTTTACAACTATTGCATCAATATCATAACAAAAGGTGTGAAATCATCCCCCAAAACTGTCCGTCTTATAAGCACAGGTTTGAGGGGCAGATTTATCGACCTGATATTACCCAACTCTACATATTGACTTATGTTGCTATACAGGTATTGCATGAAGACCAACAGGCACTGAAGTACATAATTACATATTAACAGCATGACTGAAAAAGAAGGTTACTACTGAAAATTTTATAGTAATTTATGTGTAAATTACACAGAATGTTAATGTAGCATGAAAATACTAATGCAATGGGTAAATCAATGAGTATGTGATGAAGAAAAATTAGTAACTGAGAAAATCTTGAGTAAGATGCTACCTTAATGCAGACTTCTAGTGAAGTCATTGCTGAGTTTACATCCTTATCACTTTTACCATGTACAGACCTTCCTGAATTGCAGATTTCCTTGCAGTTAGCATTATCGATGGATGGTTTATAATGATACCATAATTATGACTACCATATATGAAAGTACCCAAATCATGTAAATCCCAAAACTTACAAATCGTTGCAAAGCATATGCAAACTGGTGATTTGGATAAAGTCACATAATAACATCATTTAACCCTGACAGCACAATTTCAAGCATTTTCAAAAATATGTTTGCATTTCCTCCAATGCTTTCAATAGTGGATCTAAACAGTTACTCACAGACAAGACCAGCCGCTAAAACAGTGTAGACTTTGATCTGCTGGCACATTGTGTGTGAGCACACCAGGCTCTGTTTTGTTTGTTCTCCAGAACTGCATAGATGTAGATCTAAGAGTGTATTATGCAAAGGCAGAACTGGGTCTTTGTAGTTTGCAATTGGACTAGGTTTATAAGTGAGTAATTATGGTTGAAAAAATGTTAAAATAGCAGTTTTGTTAAATTTGTGTTCATGTTCTGTATACTTTTATTTTTTCCTGAAAATAAAGACCTTTGCAAAATATATTAAGGTTGATTTTTTGCATTTCCAATTGTTGGCATATATCAAAGTCTCTATTTCAAGTTTTGTCATCTGTCAAATCCATAAGACTGTACAATATATATTTGTAGCACTCATGAAAGAAAACCTTTTCATGGTGTAGTTGATAAATTCAGTACTGGCACATAATGAAATTTGGTATTTCTTTGAATCTTCTCATATTTGCCAGACAAACTGGGTACCATGGTAACCAATGCTTTGTATAAAACTTAATCAGCAATGTACCTACTTTTTCATGTGATATAGGAAATGTCTATACTTTAAATACTTTAATTACAGATTCTGTGACTGTATTTAATAAGAATCAGTTTCATCGTTATCTGACTTTTATCTCTAGTTAGATTTTCAAATCTGTGTTCCTTTGGTGTGTTTTTTCCCTCGTTATTTCAGGTTCACTAGGGTTTGTTTTTGCATGCTTCAATTCATCAACATCAACAAGAAATCAATCATCATGAAAAGAACCATGCGAAAACCCATTCTGTTGCCATGGTTGCAAGGATGAAAACATTCAAAGATTATGTTTTCATGTTTTCAATATTATTTTAATTTTTTCTGACATTTATCTGTCTTTAATGCTCGCAACTGATGGACACTTGTTCAGAATACTGAAGAATATCAGAAGAAATAGGTGTCTTCAAATAATGTCATTGAAGTAATTTGGACTTAAAGTTTGTATTTCTTGAAAGGAAAGGTCAGGTCAGATTTTGTCTTACACATTTTTCTGACTCCTTTATAATTTTGATTTGGAACTTTGCCCTTCAGTAACATGATGTTAGAGGGGCATCTATGTCTTGTGGACACATATTTAGTTTATATGCCCCCACTGCTTGCAGACATCTTGATTTGATCAAGTCCTTACATACATCATGAGAAACTTAATAGCAAGAATGTGCAAAACCACTCAGCATAGAAAATTTAAATTTTGCTTCCATGTTTGTATTTGTATGTAAATATGTCAGTGATCTAATTAGATTTTTTGGTATTCCAGCAATTTTTCACTTGTTTTTACACTCTTATTGGAAATTGTTGGACTTAGCATAATTAAGCAAAAACCTAAACGAGTTAGATAAATGAATTTTGGTTGGCTTATTTGAACTGGTATGTATGCGACATGATTAGATTTTCAAGACACTGCAGCAATTCTTTAATTTTTACATTTTTTAAAATTCTTTTAACAAAAACTCTGTTGGTACAGTTAAGCAAGAGCCACCTGAGGATATGCCTATTAGATTTAGTTGTCTTTATAATCATATCCAAGTGACATGATTAGATTGTCAGATCTTGTCAATTTTTCACATTTCCATCAATTTTTGCACTTTCCAGAGTCAGACTTTTGTGTCTATATTGGGCAGTGGGGGCATATGTGTTTTTTTTAGAAACTTAGCTCTATAATTTTCTTTTTAGTTCTGTAGATTGGGAATTTTTAAAAGGTAGTGACTATACAGTTTAATTTCTTGAAGTCTCTGTTCGTATCAAAATATTAATTCGTAATAAAAGCAGTTCAAATTTTCTTTTTGATATGAAAATCTGCCTCATATTAACACGAAGTTAATGGTGATATTTGTTCACAGGTAACAAAAGATAAACTGAGATATTGAGATGGGGAAGCAGAACAGTAAATTAAAGCCAGAACTTTTACAAGATCTTCGCGAGCAAACAGAATTCTCGGAAGAGGAACTACAGGAATGGTACAAAGGATTCCTTAAAGACTGTCCAAGTGGTCATTTGTCTGTGGAGGAGTTTAAGAAAATCTATGGAAACTTTTTCCCATATGGAGATGCATCAAAATTTGCAGAACATGTGTTTCGCACATTTGACACTAATGGAGATGGTACAATAGATTTCCGTGAATTTATTTGTGCTCTGAGTGTGACATCTAGAGGCAAGCTAGAACAGAAACTGAAATGGGCTTTTAGCATGTATGATCTAGATGGAAATGGATATATTTCTCGGCAAGAGATGTTGGAAATTGTCACGGTAAGTAAGCATTGCATCTAGCATAGAATATCTTATTGTATCCATTAGATTGTAGCATGTAGGCCGTCTTTTTTTCTATCATTACCATTTTTGATGAGTTTTTTCTGTGCCAGCGAGGACAAATAATTTGTATGAAATTACTTGATGGAAGATTGTCTCAATGTTAATAAATTAGAAGGGCCTCAAGCTGGGTTCATCAGCTTTCTGATTAAGGGTTCTGAAGTTATGAATATTGATCATTTTTGTGACATATAAAATAGCAAGCTAATTATATAAAGTTTAGTCCTTGAAGATTTTCAGCTCGCCAGGCTGTTGGGTATGTCCATCTGTCCAGTGGTCAGCAATTTTATTTTACCACTCTAGATGCCATATTTCTGATTCAGTTATGATAAGTTTGGGATATGGGCTTATATCATTAAGCTCTCATATGAGTTTGATAACGAGTGAGAGCCCAGAGCTTGAAAACTCGCTTGCCCAATTCAAAAGGATGCATGACAATGTTAGGTGGTTAGTTAACTTTCAAATCCCATGTCGAATCAGGTAAGCACTGATCTTGTACAGACCAGTGTTTCTTTAATGAATTGGATGTTTTGTTGGCAATTTTGCTAACTTTGTTTATGGAAAGTCCATAATTTCAACCGAAGTTATCCATTTCGTTTGATCAAGCGCAGACAAGTGTTTTGCTTACATTAATACATGTATATACATACTTACAAGAGAGAGAACAGACTGGTGCCAGTTTGTAATTACCTACAACAGGTGTTCAAAGTGTTACAAAATAAGTTCCATAAGATAAACATTCACACAAACAAGTTTATGTTAGCATCATTAACTTTTATATTTTAATAATATCTGGTCAGGAGTTTCAATAGAAATCTTTAATCAGTGAGTTTTTGCCCTTTACTTGTACAGGAATCACCACCTACAATTCCAGAAATTTGAAAATGTTCCTGTTAAAAGTTGCATAATACATTGCCTCAGCTATTCTGCTGGAGACATTTCATGCAATTAAGTTTAGCACCTTCATCGTTTGATACAGATAGGTTTAAGCCTAGAAGACACTTTTTTCTGATTCAGGATCATTTAAAGTGCATGCATGACACATGATTCAGTCACCGTCGAACAGAAACAAGTATTCCGTCTCTTTAGTTTCACTATGATTACAATCATGAGTGGTGACCAGATGCTAAATAATCAGTCAAGGTACACTTGACTTCTGGCAAAATGAAAACTCAAAAATTGGTTTGTAATAAAATTTCAGAGTTACACAATTTATGCAGTCAAGAGGTTATGATGTGAAACAGAAACATAAGATTGGCTCGTTGATGCTTTCTGATACAGTACACAAATAACAGAAGTGGTGGTTTGACCTAATTACAACAGAAAAAGGCATGTAACAAGGATAAAGTGCAAAATGGATGCAACACACATACTGTAACATAAGTTTATTAAAAGTAATCACTCCTCCTTGAATTCTGTCAGAAATGAATATGTAATTTATTTATAATTTTATCATATTTTCAATACATATACTTATAATGTAGTATATATATATACAATATGGTATAAGAGGTTTTTTGCCCTGGACTTTGTCCATTTAGTTTGTGTATTGTTCAGAAAATTAAAATTTTTAAGCAAACTGACACTGACAAACATTTGACACATAAAGGTATAATTATTTTATTCTTTGAAGTCCTTAGAATAAAAACAGATAATATCTCAAAGGAAAGTCCCATTATGATGACAATAAACCTCTAAAACAAGAAATCAGAATGCAAATGCTAGATGCGTCAATGATAATTGATGTCATGTACAGGTGACTTGCAGTGGATGTGGTAGGCTTTTTGTTTGCAGTCCTCTTAGATCTTTAATTAGTTATGCAAAATGATAATCCAAGCACAAGTGAAACTCTTATTTATTGCATGCTATAGAACAATTAATTCATGTTCCCTTTCATCATTGAAGTAACAATGCAATCAAAGAAATTTGGACCCCAAACTCAGTACATTGAAAGAGCTTGATAAAACGTGTTGATATAAGTGAAGGTGTGTATTTGTGAGAGATGGATGAAACAATAAGGTATATCTGTTGGTATGTTAGACTGTGTGTATTTGTATTTCAATGTTCTGCATAGAAAGCGTCCATTAAACATTGATTTCTTAGCCATCTGGACCACCTTGGCAATTCTGTGAAATAAAAGTAAGACTTGGATGTATGTTGTCATAGTAATTTGCCTAAAACTGATATGTTATTTTTCATAAAGTTTGGCTTCACATGTATAAAGTAGTATTTTCACCCAGGTGCTTGATTGATAGGTGCTTTTTAAAGATAAACAAAACCAGCTGTTTTACCGTTCTTGAGTCATCTTTTCACTTGCGCTAGACATGTGGTAGTAAATATATCCACTGATATTGTTTTAACCGCATGGTTGATATTTATTGTGAGATTGCAGTTAATATAATTTTTCTGTAATAGAAGCAGCCGACCTCATACATGTTCAGGTCAAATTGCCCAAATGTCATAATTTAACACAGGTTTATGTCTGCTAACATGGACAATGTCCTGTCACTTACCCTGTCAGACTCAGACATGTCAGAGTTTTCAGAATTTGATATTAATGAAATTGGAGCAAATATGGAAGCATCCTTAAAATCCACCACTCTGCTTGGAGTTGTTTCAAATACAGCAATGTCAGGAAACTGGAATGAAGCCCTCTTTGATATAGAGTGTGATGACAATACATGACACTGATCAAAATTTACTAGATGAGGCATGGAAGTTGCCTTAACTTAAAGTTCCCCAATTAAGGAAACAACATTTCAGAGTCTCTGGCACAGCTGTTTAAAATGCTGCAACAATATCATTGTATCACTAATAACATTGTGGACAAATACAAAATTCCCGCAAACTGCAACAAAATGGGACCCCTTAAGTTAACCCAGAAGTTTGGGGAGAATTGAACAAATTGTACAATCTGCTGACAAGAATTTTTGAGACTCAAAACTTTCGATCACAACTGACATTATGCCCATAGTTATAAACTTGCTGCTTTTGTAAAAGCACATATTTCCATTACTCCTGATATAAAGGAATGCAATTAGACTAATTGGCCAAGTTCAATATAACATTTCTGTCTGCAGATGATACATGTCAAGACCTCATTTAAAAAAAACAGTATTCCAGTCTGTGCACTATGAACACACCCATTTCCTCTCATTTCCTTGGTGATGATGTGGCCCAAAAATAAAGAAATGTTAGATCGAATTTCGCCTTAGGCAAGATGATTATGTTTCTAATTCCAGTGGAAGAGGTAGGGGATATTATAGATGGGGCCCACCAGACCATAAAGGGGCAGAGGATTCAACAGATATCAACCATATAATAACCCCAAACAGTATGGCCACCTGAATGCAACTTAATGGCAGGAGAAAACTGCATGTCTCAAAAGATAATCAACTTCTCCAATAGTTAAATTCTTGCATTGCAAAAATATATAATTGTCTTGCAGAATGGAAATTGTTGACAAGTGGATTTTACAAGCAGTTGTTGCTTACAAGATTGAATTTGATGAAATTCCATGTCAAAGCAGGTTTCCATATGAAGAACATGAGATTCTGATGAAGTGATAAGGAAAGGTGCTATTATTTCTTCTTTTTGTGAAAAGAGAGGGTTATTTAGTCCAGCATACCTATCCGACCTCACCCATGTGTACACACCAGCAAGATACTTACGCTCCTCTTCTGACAATCGTATACTCATTATTCACACTAGGAAAACAAAGTCATATGGACAGTGTTCTTTTGCATACCAGGGCCCAGCAACATGGAATGAATTGCCCACTGGACTTAGACACAAAGACACAGTGATCCCCTTCAAAAGTGCTCTCAAATTTCAACTTATTTCAACTGCAAGGACAAACTTAAAGACCTAATAATGCTTCCTACCTTAAATATTCTCAGCATGTTTTTATGTTTTCTAATTTCATGGTGTTTGTTTTTGTAATCATATCATTATATATGTTTTTTATCTTATAGGTGTTGTCTAATGTTGTAAAGCGCTTAGAGCTTCTAAAGATTAGGTGCTATACAAAGTCCTCATTATTATTATCTGACCAGTCATAAATTTGAAGACCTTGAATGGTTTTGTCATCTACGAAAATTTTAAGTAAAAAAGTTTTTCTTATGGTTTTGAACTAATACAGGAGACTTTTTTTTTACATCTGTTGCATATTCCAGTGTTCCCTTACATATTTAGGTTAAAAAATGTCTTAAATTTAAGTAGAATGAAATAATTTATAAATTTATTTGTTTATTTGTTTACCCTTTGGGATTTCCAGTGTACCAAGAGTCTTCCCGACAATTTTGAAACTGCTGTATTTGTGGTTCAGAAAACTAGGTATTCTGTGTTCATACTACATTGATGACTCCATGAACATGAACAATCCTGTGCCTTGAAAATACAAATGTAATGCTGGAAAAGATAATATATCTTGGGTTTACTATTAATCTTCTTTTGGATTTCTTATTGATTCAGTAAAGTTTAGAGTCTTCCTTACAGATGCAAAAGTTCAAAACATTATAAACATTGCCAATCATTTGTTGGTCAAGACAGCTATCTGAATAAGAGAGTTAGCATTATTTCTTCATTTACATGTTGATACTTTTCAAGTAGTTTTACAAGGGTCAGTGCATTATCTCTATTTGGAAAGAGACCAATTTCTTGGTCTTACATATTTCCAGAACTTAAAATGGTGGTCTGAAAACATAAAAAAATATAATGGTAAAATATCAAACCCATACCAGTTGATTTTTGTTGCTCCAGAATATGTCCACACTATGTCTAATCAGTATATTGGTGGCCATTGGTCAGTTGAAGAATCCAATTATCACATTAATTATTTAGAAATTATTGCCATCTTCCATGCATTGAGATTTTTTAGTGATCTAGTTACATGTATTAATAAACATCTTGGTATTCAAACAGACAATAAATGTACATCGTCATACATTAATATGTGTGGAATGCAATCAACAGAAATGGATGCTCTTTTAAAATCTATTTGGGAATTGTGCCTCAAAAGAGATTTTTACATTTCAGCCATCTGCTTACCTGGAGCTGATAATATTTTGGCCAATTTCTGTTCCAGAAAGTTTTCAGACTCCGCTTAGTGGATGTTGAAAAAAGACATTTTTTGAACCAGGCATTGATTTACTTGCTTTTAGGTTAAATTTTCAAATTTTAATATTTCATGGACTCCAGAGCAAGGAGCAGGTAAGTGTGATGCTTTTCTTTTTTCTGTCATGAATTTCAACCTTGCTAATAGTGACAAAGTTAAGAAGCCACTATGATAATTTCATATTGGCCATCTCAAGACTGGTTTTTTTACTTATGGATTGTATTGTTGATATTCCTGTCAGGCTACCTCGACACCTTGACCTGCTTATATTCTCACATTCCAGAGAGATTCATCCTCTGAAGGAAAAATTGAAGCAGATAGGTGTGGTTGCATCAGGCCAAACCTTCAAAATAGCCGTTGAACTCCTCTAATTCTTGAGGAAAAGGCACACAAAAACAGCTTGACCATGCATGGAGGAGGTGGAACATTTGATGATCTGCCAGGGAAAAACAATCCCAACAGTGCATCTAAAGAAACTGTTTCTTCAGATATGCTTAAGTTATCTTGTATTCCTTGGTAAATCCGATAGTGTTGTAAATACTCAAAAGTTCTTGCTGTTACAGACTCTATAATTACTAGGTTAGAATTGGTGTTCTAAACCACTTTTAATTACAAGATTTATGAGAAGTGTTTTCATTGTGAATCCACCTCAAGCAAAGTAATGCATTCCCTTGGGATGTTTGACAAGCAAAGTATGCATTCAGTTGGGATGTTGAAAAAGTGCTCAGATATTTAAGTAATTTGTTTCCACTGCAGAGTGTGTGTGTGTGATTTGGATTATTAATGTAACATTAACAATTTGAGTTACATCGCTATAGTGTCTACAGTGTGGCAGTTTATAGTGATGTATAGCACTGGGGCATCTTGCTGCAGACATGTAGCATGATGTCCCCCCAAGTCACATTATCCTAACATTGGCTGACCAGTCCTAACACTAACCTCTTATTGCTGAGCACCAAAGAAGGCAGTTGCTAGTACCATTTTATATGTCTTTGGTATGACAGCCAGGCATTGAGCCCATGACTCCCGCATCCAAGGTGAATGCTCTAACCACTTAGGCCACTGGAGTGGTCTCCCCTGCAAAATGTAGATCTTTGTTGCTGTCATTTAAAACAGTGGCTCTTCTAGCATTTTTCATGATAGCAAGGGCACAAACACTGATTGCCATGAATATTCATAATTTGTGTATATCAAAAAAGGAGGATCATTTTTATTCTCTGCTTTACTTGAAACATCCAGAAAAAGGAAAGAGTTTTTTTTTTAAATCCCCCCATTTGTCTGAGGATAGAATTTATCCAATGCACACACTTTTACTTTACCTTGACATATTCGTATGTTAGAAAATGGGATCTGTTCCTTGTGTCATTCCATACTGTTAAAGCCATTACAAGTCGCACATTAACAAGGTGGTTAAAAATGGTGCTACAACTATCGGGCATTAATATTCAGTATTTTAAAGTGCATTTATGTCATTTAGCTTCAACATCAGCACCCATATGGGAGATTGTTCCCATTAGGAAATCAGAACAGCTGATTAGTCCTTAACCAAGAATTTTCACGAATTATACTTACGAGATATAAATTTCAATAAGACTTTTGTACAGTTCTACAAATGAAATGATTGCTGAATTTGTGTGTTTTTGTTGTCTTTCTTGATACATTCTGCTTTATACATGTGAAGCCAAAAGAGGCTGAGCATGTATGAACCCTCTCAGTGATATGTTCTCATCCTGTTATGGTGTGGTGTAGCCAACAAAAACTCAGTTAAAATATGACTCATGGAGGGTAAAACAGCTGGTTTTACATGACTATGTCATGTGATTTTATTTTAAAAAGCACATCTCAAGCAGGCACCTGGGTGAAACTGCTACTTGATACATGCTCAGCCGCAGGCTTACTCTAATAACACTCCCCATCCATCTCATGTAAAGTATGCTTGGATGGGGGCCCATTTTGTTTTGCTAGAAATTTCATTTTGCAATGTTTAATATAAATTTGCATTTGTAACTATGAGAGGATTAAATTTGATCCCAGGTTATTAAGGTGTGTAGACCTGTTCATTCTCAAAGCAAAATGTGGGGGTGGGGAGACGTCCATTATTTGTCAGTTTTAAAAACAATCTTCTTGTTATTTGCTTGAGTACATGTTAAGAATCATCAGACTGTACTTTAATTTCAACTGAAGATGTGTTTTAAGGTTCCCCCAACACTTAATCAAATTATCACATACTAAAGCTCAAGTATTGATTTCGGACACACTGAAATGTCAGGATTTATGTGGATTGCCTAATTATGTCCTACCTAGTGGGTATATATAGATTGGGTTCAGCTCATTCAAAATTACTTTGATTTTGGTGGAATGTATAACATATGAACATGGAAGGAATTGGAAGCCTATCCCAGTGAAATTTCCTGAGGGAAAAGCAAACAATGTCTCCAGCTTCATTATGCAATCACTGTCAGCATCATCAATAATAGTGGCTTGAATGGCTTACAGTAGCCAGAAATCTTATCATGATACAGTTGGAGATAAGACTTAATGAAATTTTGACAGAGGGTGTGGCAAACATTGAAATATATTATGTGAAAAGGGAGGTGCAGTTTTGTCTAGATATGAACACAGGGGCTCGTATCATTGCTTAAAATTTACCTTTCATACATGTACTATATAATAACTACAAGGAAGGACAATTATCACCTTTCTTGCATGACCTAATTAAGAATAAATGCTGATATTTCAAGCTACACTTTGCGTAGCTTAATAAATTTGGTACCCATATTTAGGTCTGGCGTTTGACTGTATCCCTATCCAAAGTTTGATTTAATATGATATGTTTAAGGAATGCCAGGCCATTTTCCCATGTTACCACTCCACATGGCCCTGATCACACACGCTTAATATGCAAGTAAATCCCGCTGAATGGAAGACTGTCCTCTCATTGGTTAAAAGAAAATGATGTCCTGCATTTATTTATAACTTATTTTCAATTGGCCAATTCCATTCAGTGCACTGTTCTTGCATATTAAGCGGGCTCAATCATGGCCATGTCAAGCAGTAGCATGGGAAAATGGTCTGGCATTCTTTAAAGGTATGATAATAAGCCAGACTTTGGAGACACATATAAAGTCAAATGCCTGGGCTAAACATCGGTACAAAATTTATTATTTTATGCGAAATGTAGCTTGAAATATTAACATTTATTCTTAAATAGGTCGCATGAGAAGGAGAGAAGTGTCCTCCCTTGTAGTTATTATATAGTACATGTATGAAAGGTAAATTCTAAGCAATGATACGAGCCCTGTGGATATGAACAAGTGATTTCTTCACGACAGTCAGGATAACTTCATCCCAGTATTCATTCAGGAGATGGAAAAAATGAGGCCTCTACCAAAATAAAAAAAGTGGGGACATTTTTTACAAGAACAGGTTGCAAATATCCTTTTCTGGTTCTTGTAACACTTGCATCCTGATTTATTAACTTCTTCAGTATATACTCCCTCTTCTGGCATTGTTGAGTTATAGTCAGACTACAGCAGTTTTCTAGTTTCCTTTTCCACTACAATAAACTGTATCCACAATTTATATGTTATTTTAGCGCACAATGAAATCTTAGCAAACTATGCTTTAGACTGACACATCAGCAACTGATTCCATGTATATAATGTTGGAACAGTAAATATTTATTGTAGAAATTAATAAACTGAGTATCTTTTATCATTATTAGCCTCACCTGTTTGCAAGCCTTCCATGCTGAGATTTTAATTAATCATGCTGGCATAACCATTCTTTGTTGGAATTTATATTTAACATTTGATTTGACTTATTTTTCTCCCAGTACATGTGTACTTCAAATAAAAATGTTGCTGTGCTTTTACTAAAAAAAAAAATCTTCTCTTCTTTGCTTATTCTGTCAGTGATCATCATCTGTGTGCTCCTAATTAGACCCCAGGTTATTCAAACTCATTAAGACATTTATGTCAGCCCATGATGGGATGCTTTGGCAATAAGCAGATTCTGTTCAATAAGCTTGGGATTTGCGTACATCAATCAAATCGAAATCAACCATAATGATCTTTTATCATTACTGTCTTTGGTCTTGTTTTGTGTGCCTTGCACCAAAGATGAAAAAAACAAACAAGGGTACTTGCAGCCTAAAATAATGAACCCTGTAAAGACCCAACTGTAGCTTCAAAAGCTTGGGGACAATAGAACAGAAGTATTGTTGAGTTAATTGATGTTTGGTACATGTAGCACAATGAGAGACCATGTAATGTCTCACTGCATAACATACCAGCAGGATCTGTGTTGTTTGTTCTACTGATTACTCCCAACCAATTGTATAGACCCAGATCTGCCAGCATATTACATGATGGCAGATCTGGGTCTTTGCACTTTGCTGTTATAAGCAAGCACATGTATGTGCATTAATTCTTGATGTTTCCTTAGCTACTAGTAGGACTCATGCCACATTATTGGTTATTGCAAGTTGTTTCTTTAACCAATGATGGATTCAATGACAGGTATCAAGAACTCCCTGCATTACACTGAATATTTAGTGTGCACAGCCATGTAACATGGCTTAACTAGTTTAGGTGCCTTGTTAGAGATCCTGCCTTGTTCTGACCAGAGGATAAATAGGGAAGGAGATCAATACAAAATCATACTAATCTGGTGCCTGTCTGACCCTAATTACCCTTTTAGTGTTTAGGCAGAGAATTTATTGCATTAATAAATCATCCAACTTTCAAATCACTCACTGACTTAATTCAGATAATTCCAGAGTACCATATATACTTACTTATAAAACATGTCAAACTGTAAACAATAAAGATCCTGATCTGCAGAGGCATGATACACCTACAGATCAGGATCTGTGTTGTTTATTCTACTGATTACTCCTAGCAAACTGCACAGACCCAGATCTGCAGTGCATTATGCCATGGCAGATCTGGATCTGTGCAGTTTGCAGTTGGACTCATCTTATAAGCGAGTATCGATGGTATTTTAAATTACTTTCATACAGTTTAAACTATTCTCATATGTGATGCATGATGTAATTGGAAGTACATGTGAATATTAGAATGACAAGATTTAGGCTATGATTAAAAGAAACATGTACGGAAGAATTATTTTTCACTTGCAAACGTTTAAGGGGCCCTGAGTGGTCTAAAGCGCTCTACGTTATGGATCACTGCCATCTCACCTCTGTCTGTGCCGGTTCAAGTCTCGGATTCAGCCAATGTGGGTATGTGAGAAAGCTTGCCAGTAGCTTCTCATGGGTTGGTGGTTCTTTCCAAGGTTTTCCCGGGTTCTTCCTCCACCATTAATACTGGCCGCCATGTATAGCCTATTGTGTGCTGAAAAGTGGCATTAAACCCACAACAACAACAACAGCAAACATGTAATATTTTTTCTTCAGGATTTTAGTCTCATCAAGAACCTCGATGTTATACTGTGTATGTATATAGCACTTTTCAGACATGGGGATTATCAAGTAGATCTTCATTCACTTCTCAGGTACATGGCCTCTCACGGCCATCAAGGAAGAAACCTTGATAACAGTCCACCTTGCTATTACATACATAGTATGGACATGGCTTGGTATCTTTCCATACCAATATTTTTTGAGTCAGGGTGCCAATAATTTTCACAATTTGCAAGATATTAGTTAAACTTTCTCTAAGAAATCACAACATGATAACTATATGGGGGGTACCTACACTGTAATTATTTTACTGACAATGCTTTTATATATATATATTGATTTGGACTACTGTATATGCTCACTTTTGTGTAGAGTCCAGTTGCAAACTGCCCAAAGCCAGATCTGCCTTCACATAATGCACTGGTGGTGCAGGGTCCATGTTGCTTGCAGTTAGACTTGTATGTATGTAAAAGCAGTATTTATACATGTATCTAGATACATCATTATGCAGTAGATGCTTTAGATATCATGATGGTTCAGCTAGTTATCCTCCAGATTTTTGAAGAAAAGTTGGCATAATGTCATCCTTCCCATCTGGATGTGTGCATATGTAATGTTGTGTTTGTGCTTTTGGGATTTTTAAGGTAGTTGTATCATTCTGGTTATATCACTACAATGTCAGCAGTGTGACAGTTTATAGTGATGTATAGCACTGGGGCATCATGTCACAGACATGTAACCTCTTAAAGCAGAGTACCAAGTAAGGCAGCTGCTAGTACCATTTTTATAAGTCTTTGGTATGACTCATCTGGGGTTCAAGCCTGCGACCTCCCGCATCTGAGACAAAGGCTCAAACCACTTAGGCCACCAGAGCGGTCCATATGTAATGTTGAGCATCTTCTCCTTCAATGTCTGCAGCAGAGACTTTACATTTTTGGGTATTATTGAGGGTGTGGGTGGGTCGTAGACAGACACAACAGTGTTAGATTTCAATTCATCCCCTAAGGATGGGGCTTGGTGTTGGGTACACTTACCATATGCATTGTGGCTACTTGTGGGAGAGGAAAAACTGTTATGCCTAAGACTTTTATGAGATTTTAATTTATGATTTAATTTTCTTTTTTCATCGTTTCTTTTCCGTCTCTTTTAGTGCATAAAAGTGCATAAATGCACAAACTATTCAAGGGTCTATGCCACATAATTTCTTTAGATAGGTGTCCTTTACAAAAGTTGAAGCATGAATATAGAGATTGAAGAAAATAAATAAATTAAAGAAAAGTGTTTATAAATGACTGTTATGCAGCATATGTCCTTTATATGGAGGTACCCTCTAAAAAACCCATAGTCATTAAAACTGAAAAACCTCCTCATGAACCCCAAAGATGTGAATAGTAATAATACATTACCTACTGTTATTACAATGGTTATAGTAATAATACATTACCTACTGTTATTACAGTGGTTATAGTAATAATACATTACCTACTGTTATTACAATGGTTATAGTAATAATACATTACCTACTGTTATTACAATGGTTATAGTAATAATACATTACCTACTGTTATTACAATGGTTTCATTTTCCAGGTGCTAGTCCCCAATCAAAAGTGCATTCCCTCCTCCACTCCAATTAGTAATTGGAGGCTTAGAAAAAAAATAAACACTCCCAGTGTCATACCTTATTCACTTTTATTATTCAGAACACTGTCCTTCTTTTCCTTGGACTCTCAGCATATGTTTTATGAAACATGTCAAAATCTGTGTTGTATCTTAAATTTTCTCCCCAGTTTTTTTGGCTTTCATTTTTACATTTTCATTTATCTATGCCCTTGTGTTTATTTTCAGTATTTTGGTGCATCAGCTAGCTAATGACCCTCCCTTTTCCCATCCTCCAGCTACAGAGGAAATGGGGGAGGGCTGCAACTCCTTTCTTTCTGTATCAAGAGGGTTCACCACTCCTTTTCTTCAAGAAGAGAGAATTAAAGAGATAGTTCTTTCATGACCTATGAGCAGAAATAGGATCGTGGATTTTCCATGCTTATGGACACTACTGAGTTTGAGGAGGTCCCAATTTCATCTGTTCATTTTCCTCCTCTAGTGTGTACAACACCATTCCTTTTTACTGGTCAGGTGACAGATGACGAAGAGAGATGGACATTCAGTAAGGCAGTAAACAGAGTTTGCCATCCTCTTGCCCCAGATCTGTGTCTGATTCTTTTGTGATCTTCAGACACCAGAATCTTAAGACACTGCTCAAGATCTGTATATCAAGACAGGAACACAGATGCTGTTCCACATAACAAGAGTGTTAGAGAAGACTACCTCACTCTCCTGGGGACCCTGAATGTGGTAGCAGATCTAGTTACAAAGGAAGACTTCACATAAGGATGCTCTATTTTTAGCTTGGATTCCTTTGGAATCCAGAAATTGCCATCATCAGAGAATCTGGTTAAATCAAGACAGGTTTCTAGCCAGAATACCACCGAATCTCGTTCATGTATACCAAAACCACAGACACTCACCTAGGGCCAGACAGAGGGGTGTAGTCCTTCAGAGCTTGAGATTTTGGGAGGTGTCTTCACATCAAAAACCTAGAAATGTGTGACATTTTCCTGGCACTACAAGGGTATGTTAACCTTGCAAGACATCACTATGTAATTGTTAGCATGGATATCATAATGATCATGATGTGGCAAGGAGACATTCCTGCCCCATCTCTTTCTTTTGAAATTTGGAGCAGCCAAAGATGGTCAGCTTTGAAGGCAATCACTCTCAGAGGCAGTCACATTCCATGCAAGTAAACAGTAAGCAGGTGGAGTGGTTGTCCCAAGCAGCCTTATTTTTTAAATACTGTGGAAACCTACATGAATTTATTCACTTGCTTTTTTCATAAAAAAGAAGAGAAGTCCAGGGATATTGATATAACCTCAAATTGTCCATCTAGGTATCAATTACACTACAGCATACCTCCGAAGCTGCCAAATTAAAATTTAAAAAAAATAAGTCCATGGATTTTCCATCTGTCCCTTTATATCAGTTACACAACAGCATCCAATTCATGGCTGCCTAGTTGAAATTCACTAATTAAGCCCATGTACATTCTGACACCCTCCATATGTCCATTGTTTATGTCATTTATACAATGGCATCCAGGGGCCCCAAGTGGCCGAGTGGTCTAAAGCGCTCACCGTTCCAGATCACTGCCATCTCACCTATGGCTGCGTGGGTTCGAGTCCAAGGCTTGGCTAGCTTGGGTACGTAGGAAAGCCTGCCAGTAGCTTCTCATGGATCAGTGGTTCTTCCCTGGGTTTTCCAGGGTTCTCCCTCCACCAGTTATACTGGTCGCCATGTGTTGCCTATATTGTGCTGAAAAATGGCGTTGAACCCTACAACAACAACAACAACAACAACAATGGCATCCACTCCCTAGCTGCCTAATTGAAATTCACTAAATAGGTCCATGCATGTTCTGACATCCTCCATCTCTCCCATTATATCAGTTTCACAACAACATCCACTCCCAGGTTGCCTACTTGAAATTCACTAAGCCCAAGTAAATTCTGACACCCTCCATCTCTCCCATTATATCAGTTTCACAACAGCATCCACTCCCTGACTGCTTAGTTTGAAATTCATTAAATAAGTCCAAGGATATTCTCATACTATCAGTCTGACCATCTTTGTGTATCCATTCCACTACAGCATCCTCTTCTAAGCTGCCAAATTAAAATTCACAAAATGAGTCCATATGATAATCATTTCAACTGCATAAAAGGGTATTTTTGGGGTGTGCTTTACCCTGTGATCCAAAGTGGTGGGTGGGGTTGCTAAAGCAAAAATGCACTCGAATTAAATTTCATTGCAGTTTTAGATTTTCTTGAACGAAAACTACGTGACTTATAGCTTGAGTTGTATTAATACATGCATTGGTTTTGGGTCCACAAGTTGCACTCAACAGAGATGAGTACAGGGTTGTTTCAAATTAAGAAGTATTTGGCAAGTATGATGATTTCATTGGCAAGCTACCACATTTGCTCTAGTGCTGTCATTTTCTTTAATCACAAATACTGTCTCAGAGTTCAACATTTTGATCCCATTCTGATTTCTATTTGCAGGCAATCTACAAGATGGTTGGCAGTGTGATGAAAATGCCTGAGGACGAGTCCACTCCAGAGAAGCGGACAGACAAGATATTCCGACAAATGGACAAGAATTTAGATGGACAATTGTCTCTGGTAGAATTCATAGAGGGGGCCAAAAGTGACCCATCAATCGTTAGATTGTTACAGTGTGATCCAAATTCTGTGAGTTGATGGAGAACTTAATGACACAGTTGGGAGTCATCAGTGGTGTTTCTGATGTCTAGTAATCTTACACTGTATTGACTGGTGTATAAAACATATACCAAACAATAAACAGTTTTGCCCCAGATCTATCATGACATAGTGCACCAGAATATCAGGGTCTGTGTGATAGCTTGAAATCATATGTGCCTACTAGGGTGAAATGATACACCCCTGCCATGTATTGATATAATTTACATACACAGCCAAGAATACAATACACTATTAATACACATATAAAATTTCATGGTCTTTTTATCTTTAGAAGGTCTATCAGTAGTGGGGTGGTGCCATTTTGTATGTGTTGACATATTGGATGTATTTCTAGTAAGCACATTACAGACATGAAAATTATATCAATTCATATGATACAAAGTACTTTAAAACAGACTACCTGTTAGATGTCAGTGATTTTCATTCAGTCAAACATTTAGGGCCATTCAGGCTGCTCCATTTGATCAGGTGCAGGACTCAGAGATGACTAAAAACCAGGTTCTTCATATAGTACTCCCTGCAAATACAAAACAACTGCCACAGATGCCCATTTCTGCCAGTAAAATTGGATATTGTTGATATCGCCTACTCCCTTCTACAAATTTAAAAGGTGACTGTAACTTGTGTGGTTTGGATTCTGGCACCATGCCGATTCTTTGTTAATTTTTTTCTATCCTGTCTGTATGATCTGTTGCTGAGTACATATATCAGCATAAAAGGAGACAATACAAACTTGTTTCCCGTGTACTTTTTAAGTATTTTACAAGTCATTTTATAGCCACCTTTGCATGAAGTTTCTTCATTGCTTTTTGTTGAAATGGATCTAATTTGGATGTCAATACTACCAGTGTGTCATACAGTGAATATGCCATAGTTCTGATTCATGGCATATTCACTGTATGACACACTGGTAGTATTGACCTATATTTCTGCATAACACACCGAAACTGTAGCACTCTAATTTGATGAAAGTAAACAAGGATGTAAAGCAATGGAGAAACATCAGGTAAAATGGTTTTTAAATGATTAGTAAAATACAAGGGGAACAAATCTGTAATGTCTTTTTTATGCCGATAAATGTTATTAGGTACTGAGTGTGCTGAAGGGATGAAATGATCAGCATGGAATTGGCAGGGTTGGGACACAGGAGCATATTTAAAACTACATGATTAATTGTTTCACCCCTACTGCCTACACTGTTCATAGTTTATGGGGGTATAATATACACCAGCTAATACAATAGTAGATCTTCCCAGAACATGTGGATGTTTATACACAGACAAAAATGAATTCAGATATTTTTGTTATTTTTTACTATCATTCTTTTTTGTAAATTAGTATTGTATTACATTTTTTTTTCATTCAGTCCAAGTGTTATGATCTATATAATAAATAAAATATCTTGCTAGCAGTTGCTTTTATCAAAAGGGTTGCAGGTTGGTAGTCTGCCAGGCCTCCCTGGATCAGCTGCCTCAGTTTGTCCGCGGCACAGGTACTTAGCTCCCATTTTCTTGAATGATATGTGCAGTAATGTGTTGAAAGTGCCTTTAAAAATCAACCAACCAACCAACCAAACCATATATACACCCAGGCAACTTGCATTAAAACAGTTAATATTATCATTTCCTTATATCATGTGATATATTCTATGATCAGCAAATTGATGGTTCTAACCTGTTTTGTCAAGTCTATATTGCTGAGAAAGCAAATTATCATTGGATAAAATTGACAACATTAAGTGAACCAATTGTGTCCCTTATAAGTAATTGCATGAAAGTGCAGTGCATCCTTTTGGCCATACAATGAAACATCCCCTTTGCAAATTCAGCTTCAGAACTTGAGGTTCAGTTTCTTGAAACAAATCAGCATTTACTTCTATTAATTGCTTTTTACCAGTCATGCATTTCTGCTTCAGTGTATTCATGTCATTTATGCATTTGTAATTGTTCTGTGACAAAAAAAGGAAGAAATACTAAAAGCAGTGTCTTACAAGCAATGTGTTGTTTTATTGTGAAAGCAGTATCATTGTATTTTAAGTTAGAGAACTGCACCCAGCTTTGTTGGATGATTAAAAAACCTGACAACACCCAATTCTTTTGATGCTCTTTGAATCTTATTTCAGTGTATTTTCTGTGCCAATGCAACCTATTGAAGCCTCTTTAAGTATGGAATTGAGTTTCTGAAAGAATGAACAATATTATCTTTGTTGGAATAATGATGTTTTAAATATTTTCCTATAATGGTTTGAAATCTTTACCAAAAAGCTTGTAACTTGATTAACACATTTCATCATGTATATTTTCATATTGCCATATACCTTTTACATAGATTATTGTGCCTATTCTATACATTGTAAGATAAAAAAAGATCTTTTTAACCTTTTCACATGTGCACAGATAATGCCAGTGTATTTGTATGTTTACTACTGATTCGGATTGAGCTTGATGATGGCTGTCTTTGTCAGATGCAATAATGACAGCCCCTGCACTTGCTTAATACAGAACATTTCAGGAAGGGCAGACAAAGCCTATGTCTTTTCACAGCAAGTGATGTGTCTATATGAAATATACCTTAACAAAACTGTATTTATGCATGTTTAACACCAATACAGGGAACACAATCTCTTCTTTACCATGTGATTTTGATGGAAACAAGAGGGAAGAGTACAAAGACTGCACCTGCAATAAGAGACCATTCTCTGTGCAGTTAATATTGCCTAGTTTTCACAAACTATAGTGTATGACTGCTTTGTCACTGCCTTAGGCTGTGGATATAGACTAAAGCAGGCATGGGCAGCTTCATATAGGGCATGGGCTGGGTAAGTGATTTTTAAATCCACACCCAGTGATGTAAATTAATGAATAAAACCAACAGGCCATGTTTTGCCTAACACAAGACTGAGGTATAAGGTAGTGTTTTATTTTTGAACAATAAATATAAAATGATGGGCAGATCAGATGAAAACTCTCTGGGCAATTCAGATCTAAATGCAATGGGCAATTTAAATCTGTAGTGGCAAAATTATAAACTGGCATAGTATATCACCACATGCAACATTTGTTACCATAAATGCCATGGAAACAAAGGTTGCTTAAAGAATGTAATTAAATGCCAATTGAAGTGAAGTGTAAATCGTTTTAAATTCATAGGTATCAAAATTCGTGGATTGGTTTTAAAAAAATGTATATTCATGAGTACATAATTTTGTGGATTGACATTTTTTTTAAAAATGCTTAAAATATTGAGTGATGATGTATGTATGTATGTGTATGTATATAATGTATAAAATCTCATTATACTGTCATTTTTGAATGCATATCCAAGCAAACAGGCTTAATCCATACTGCACTAATTGGATGATTAGGTAATGTTATTCATTCCTAACACTTAGCATAAATGCGGATCTCTTAAATCAGGAAAGATGCCTATGTCTTTTTGCATGTATTTAACATCAAACAAAATTAATCCCTGCAATAATCAGTGTGAACAGAAAGCAGTGGAGCTCTTTGATGTTTTGTGAACATATTGAAGGAGAGGCTGCTGTCTCATTCAGAGGAAGTGACATCATACCTTTGTGCCAGCTGTATGCACAGAACTTTCAGATTTATCTGTCAATAAATTAATCAAGAAGATCAAATTGTGCTGTCATGAGTGGTATTGAACCCAAATGATTTCTCAGTTAAATGAGTGGTAGGGATGTTCCATCAATTAAGGCCTTCATTAACCTGGTAAACAACCACTGAGCTAAATAATGCAGTAGTGGATTGCCTCTTCACATTACAAAGTATTACTTTGGATGGACACAATACCGGCTTCAGGAAAGTGGGACTGATCTACTGATTGTTTATTCAAAAGTTACATGTTTGAAACATAATTACATGTAGTAATAACAATGTGCGCTTGTGTGTTCTGTTTTCTTAAGGGTATACTGAATTGTTCTTATGACCAAATAGATAACAAAAAAATGTGAAAGCTTAGCCATGAAATAACTATTATTTAAATCTGACACAGTAATTACCTTTACATTAATATATCTATTAGTATAGAACAGTGTTTGACTCTAGATAAATACAGTGCATTCATTTTCCATATTTTTGGATCTTTTATGAATAAACCACTTCTGATATTATTCAGGGATGTGTGTGCTTGAAAAAGGTGCCAGCTGTGACATTTTATATTCTTAATTTTATTACAGCCACATTGTGGAATATTTTATTGAGTTATTCATTATTATCAATGGTTATGTGTGCTTTATGCCTCATAGAAGGACTGATTTTTTAGTATAGTATGAGACTGTTATTACATTAGCTTAGTGCTTTCACATTCATAAAATTTTATATGTCAATTAAATATTAATTAGTTAATATCATTGTTCCTTATCTGGTGCATGCATATATGTGTGTGTGTGTGCGTGTATATATATATATATATATATATATATATATATATATATATATATATATATATATATATATATAATTTGGAAGGGGGGGTCACAGAATTAAGTTTTGCAAGGGAGGAGCATCTTTGCTAGCCAAGGTTCCGATAACCCTATCTACACCTTGGTGGATCGAACAGCTATATTGGTGCTTTTTCCTAGTGACATCTTTTGGATTTCATGTGTTGCCTTCCTTAGTATATAATGCCAACTAACCAATAGCGTGGTGCATTGTACATCCGCCAGAAACACTGGTTGCAATTGACCTAATAGGGATACTTTGTAAGTTTAACATCAAAAGTATGACTGTGTACCAGAGTGAAGCCATTACAGGTGTATTTGAGTGAAAGGTGTTTGTGCAAACACAGACTGACACTGGAAAATTGCTTATTTACCAGTCCATTCAGGATGTATGCTTCCTTTGTCTTGATCACATAGGAACAGTGTTCAAATTCGACCAACATAATTTTGATTGGATGCATTGGATGAAGCTGATGTAATGTCAGTAGTCTGTAGTACAGACCCTAGAGCATTCATTCTGTTATAAGGTTTTTGATAATTCCAAGACATTATCGGAACCTTGGCTAGCGAAGATGAGGGAGGTGATTAGAATTTAATGCCATGCCACAAACTGGTTTCTTGTCAAACTAATTCCATTTTTCTTTCAGGAAACTATACTATAGAATTTCACACAAAATTATTTTACTGCTTTCTGCTTTTGTTAAAATTAATCATTACTTGACAAGCAGACTTGCTACTTCAGAAATATGTGACACCTAATTAATGGGCATTTCGTGTAAAATCAGATGGTGAAGTTTTATTTGATCATGTCCCCAAATGAGTCTTGGAGGATGATAATAAACGTTTGTTGTTGCAGGGATCTTTTCTTAATTTGGGCCAGGTGTATGAAGCTGATGTAATGTCAGTAATCTGTAGTTCAGACCCTAGAGCATTTCATTCTGTTATAAGGTTTTTGATAATTCCAAGACGTAAGCTTTCGTACCCTTTTTTGTCATGTATTTTTGGCTGTGAAGAGTTTAAACTAGTGGGAAGAAGATGATGACCAAACAAGTTGAGTCAGTGACACCTCTATTGATTGTCTGACCAAGAAACGGTGTGTAAACTAGACCTAGTCACCTTTGACTTAAGCTTAGTCAGCAACATCTTTATTGATCTTTAAACTAGAGTTAGTGACTTGAATTTTTACTTCATTAATGTATTTTTTTCTTGGCTTACTAGAAAAACAAAATAAACTGAACATATCTGGCAAATGCATCAACATTAAAACAGAAAAGTGATATTTCACTTTAGCACAAAGTGGGAATGATCAGGTGTGCTTTAATTGGCAGCTTGGTTCATATTTCATTATGACTTGAAATTCATTGTGGCTTGCCCATCAAAGCCACACAAATTGGTGTCTGCTAAATTTAAATTGATTCATAGTATTTTTTTTAAAAAAAAAGGTTTACAACATGAATTGCATTTGAATTTGCACTAAAAGGCTATAATTGAATTACACTGAACATTTAATGATATTGATAAAAAAAAAATACTTTTTATTAATTTTGGGGGAGTGAACAAATTGTTGTTAAAAATGTTATTTCTTATTCTATCTCAATGCATGAACGTGACATAAACATATTTATAAAACGATCATAAATGTGAACTTTGATTACATTGAGATAAGTTTACTATATAATCAGTATAATCCTGTTTTATCACAAAAGTAAATTTGATTTCATTATTCATTATTTTTGTCACGTTGTTATTTATGTAGCCTTGAATATATTCAATACCTGTTGGAAGACATTTATTACTTTTTTATCATCAAACATATTGAAAACATTGAGGAATGTATTGTTAGATAAATTGAATATTAATAGGTAGTAAAGATTCCAAAAGTCTGGCTGCTGTTGTTAAATCTCTTAGTTGTTCATTGCCATGTTTCCTTTGGCCTGCCTTGATGTTTATTGCCTAGTGGTGTCCATTAAGCCTGATTTTTACTCCAAAATATAAAACACAAAGCATAATTATTTCTTTTGATCAGGGGGCCCCGAGTGGTCTAAAGCGCTTTCTATTACGGATCACTGCCATCTCACCTCTGTCTGCGCTGGTTTGAGTCTCAGATTCAGCCAATGTGGATATGTGAGAAAACTTGCCCGTAGCTTCTTGTGGGTCGGTGGTTCTTTCTGGGGTTTTCCCGGGTCCTTCCTCCACCATTAATACTGGCCGCCATGTATAGCCTATCGTGTGCTGAAAAATGGCATTAAACCCCACAACAGCAACAACATCATTTGATCAGATAGTGTTCAAGTGTGATTTATTTTTGAGGAGTGATCCAGGAATCAATAAGCTATCAGTAAAGCCCAGGAAAAATAAATGTCAAAACTCCAAGTTACTGGAGTTTTACTTTGTGAGACACAGGAGCAAGGTGGAGCATTTATTTCATTGCACATACTGCAAACAACATATTGACATAAGTCAATCTGGGGTATACAAAGTCCGTCACAATAGAGCACCACATATATGTAACATATTTAACATGCTGAACTGAAAATCTAGATTACTTCTCTTCATTATTATTCATTATGTTATTCTTGTTTTAAAACACTAACTATTAATTGACATATCCTTTTCAGAATGATTCTAGCCATGAAATGGGTTGATTACAATAATAAGCACAAGCTTTTGTTTGCACAGTTGATTTGTGTTGATAAGGCATTACATCCAGACTGGACTGATGCATGTATTACTGCTGTATTACCTGTAAAGACCACATTAAACTTGAAAATATGATGTCCCGTCCCCCAATGAAATGGTCAGTCCCAGATGTGATTGATATTAATTTTTCTATAGAGATAAGCATATCTTATGGTCAGCCTGCATCATATAGTTCTGGCAATGTTATGGCCATTAAGAACAACTTAGTTATGACCAGGATTCGAACAGAGAAAGAATCCAGAAGGGATGTTTGGACAATAGTACCATCCAGTCTCTTGTGAGTGCATAGATAAACACTAATAACACTTGCATTACTTTCAAACCCTCTATTAAACTATAGCATGCAGCAAAGACTGTATCAGATTAAGCATATATTGTGCCATCCAGTGGATTTTAAAGACAGAAACTTGAAATATGTGTTTGCTCATATGTGAATTCTGGAGATATTTGACAATGCTAAATCTACCAATTTTTTTTTTTTTCAAGTGTTTTAAATGCTGTGAAGAAAACAGTCAAGTTATTCTTTTAGTCAGATTTGAATTTCCAATCATTTTTTGTAGGATTATATGAAAAGATAGCTGATTCTCAATTGGATGACATCACTTTTTTTGGTCACATGCACTGACACCCCACCCCACCCCACCCCACCCTTGGCAACCTCAAAACACACTTTTTGAGCCTCAGAAATACTCAACACTTGGCGAGTATGGCATGTACATATATGCTTAAAGCTCTCTAATGTCAACACAGTGTCTTGTACACGGTGTCAGCTATAGTGTAAGCTAAATCACCTTACTTTCGTTTAAATTTTTAGATTTTAGCTTATGCAACAGCTAACATACATGCAGCAAATTTATCTACCATAAGTTATTGACCATTTAATTTTCCAAATTGGGGGGGGGGGCTGCAATTTTCTTTTAAGCTGAGATATTTTATTTTATTTTATCTCAAGATAATTTATTTTTTTAAATCGTATAATAGACATAATATTGTTATATCGGAACAAGATATTTTTCCCAGCTACTGACAGATTTTTTAAAAAAAATGCCAGGCCTCTCCCCATGAACATAAAATTGCTGGTCCCTACAGACCCCTCTCCTAGAACATAAAATTGCTGGTACATGTAACTAATATAATTGTGATATATGGTGGTATGAATAGCAGTACATTCAGAAATACTGCAGTACAAAATATTTTGTGGTATCAATATCAAATGTTAACTGTGTCCATAAAACTTATTTCTTGAGTAATTTTATTACCAACACCTAGGGTAAACATTTTTACAGACGGGGAAAGGGGAGGGTTGTAAATTTTGCCTGAAAGAATGCCAAAGAAAGTGGGCGGTTGTTTATCAAACATGTCATCCACTAAATGATAGCTGTGCAAATCAAGAATGAGAGCATAGAAGCTATACTTTTGGTTGTTTACAAATAATTTTAAACTCCCCAGTATATTGAATTTTTCTTGAGAAACATTTAAATCTTGTTTCTCCTTTTTTCAAGTTCAGTGTTACAGGCCAAATAGTAATGTAATTAACAAACACTTGGTTAGAGTCTTGAACATTTTAAATATTTTAAAAGACAAAGTGCCAGAGTACATTTATAAATTTCACAATAGTTGATCACTTATTAGTTTTTAACATAAGGATAAAATAAAGTCATCTACTAACTACTACATGTACATTGTTCATGCCATATTAATGCACAAGTACTGCAAACAGTGTAGATCCACTTGTGCATTACTGGATCTCATATTTGATCTACACAGTGTATATCTACAGCTGGCACATTACTGGATCTCAGATTTGATCTACACACTGTATATCTACAGCTGGCACATTACTGGATCTCAGATTTGATCTACACACTGTATATCTACAGCTGGCACATTACTGGATCTCAGATTTGATCTACACACTGTATATCTACAGCTGGCACATTACTGGATCTCAGATTTGATCTACACACTGTATATCTACAGCTGGCACATTACTGGATCTCATATTTGATCTACACACTATATCTACAGCTGGCACATTACTGGATCTCATATTTGATCTACACACTGTATATCTACAGCTGGCACATTACTGGATCTCATATTTGATCTGCACACTGTATATCTTACAGCTGGCACATTACTGGATCTCAGATTTGATCTACAAACAGTGTATATCTACAGCTGGCACATTACTGGATCTCATATTTGATCTACAGTGTATATCTACAGCTGGCACATTACTGGATCTCAGATTTGATCTACAAACAGTATATCTACAGCTGGCACATTACATGATAGTAGATTTGATATACAAACAGTGTATATCTTCAGCTGGCACATGACAGGATAGCAGATTGATCTACACTGTAGGTCCATAGCTTGTGCATTACTGGATGGCAGATTTAGTCCCTGTTCATAGCTGAGTAAGCAGTAGATAGGAGTCAATGTATTAAATTGCTAAATATTGATTCTATGATTGTAGTTCTTTTATATATCTCAAATAACTTCAGTGGAAATTGTTTGATTGTCTCTGTTTTCTGATAAAGCAGTAATTATTATAATTTGTTTTTTGTTTAAAATGGGAACACTTGTGTGATTATTTACAACTTGAAACAAATCCCTGTTTAAGGTAGAATGCTAAGGAAAGAGCCTAATCAGCGATGGATCTTGTAGGGGCATATTTCCAGTGAAGTCCAGTCATGAATATACTAGATCTGATCTCAGAAAATGTTTAATTTCATTGGCATCATGGCAGATATGGTTAACAAGATGTTTTTCTATGGATGTGTTTTAGCTCACCTGTGGTATAGCTCAGTGGTTTTCAAAGAACAAGTTACAGAATCTAAGGCACTGGTCTGCATCGCTGATTAAAATATATTGCAGTATTATAATCAAAAGATATAATTGTTGGGTCACAGGCATAAACAGTTTTCTTCAACTGGGTTGTGAGAAAATAAGTTTGAAAACCACTGGTATATCTAACCTGTCCATAAGGCCAGGCGAATTTATGGTATGGGCATGTGTCCATTGTGCATCATCCATTGTTCATTAATCAGCAATTGCTATATCCTGGCATGAAAGTCTTTCAGTGAGGTTGGGGGGGGGGGGGTAGGAATGATACCAATTCACAATTAAATATGATATATACGAACCTTATTTGATTTTTGTCTAAGAACTTAAACACTCATTGGAATTTGTCCAAATTTGGTACAAAGCATCCTGACATGAATTTTATGTCATTCAAGTTCTACAAATTATGCAGATTTGGAGTAAGGTATGGCACTCAATTAAAAAACTGGTGAACAGAATTTTACTGAATTTGAAAGTATTCTGGCATTAATGCTTTCAGATTTATACAAATGGTACCCATCTGCCATGAAATGTGGCCACTGTTATTAAAAGTAAAAAAACAAAACTAAAAATAACTTATTCTAAAAAAATAACTATTAAGGTTTCAGATTTGACAGGATGCATCCTGGCAGGAAGGTTTCTCAGATTTGTAGAAATTATGCAGATTTGCAATCAAACATGGTCAACATTGCTCAGAATTGCTAAAACTTTAAGTACTCAAAAAGTGCTTAGCATAATTTGACAAAAGTAAACAGAAGTTGTTCTGGTATTAAGGTTTTCAGGTTTGTACAAGAGATACCATTCTGACTTGAAATATGACTGATGATGCTATCAGTTAAAAAAAAAAACTTAATTAACTTTTTCTCAGATACTATGCAGCAGAAGTTGATGAAATCAAACGATTCATCTTGACATGAGCAATTTACAACCATAAAATATTATTCATCATATATAGCCATTTGTAATAATAACAGAAACTTTTAAATGACTTCAGAACCTGCTTGACAGATTTCAGCTGAATTACAGACCACATCCTGGCATGAAGTACATTTTCTGTACACATGATGCTAATCTGTCCTCAGATATGGCTGCAGTAGCTAAAAATAAAGAACAACTTCAAACAACTTTTCAAAAACTGCTGAACAGTTTTTGACCAAATATGACAGAAAGTATTCTAGCATAAATGTCTTTTAGATTTATACAAATATTGCTGATCTTTGGCCACCAAATTTTAAGCTACTTTATAAAGCACAAAAACTGCAACCAGTATTGACATAAAACATCATTCCATAAGACCTTTCAGTTCTGATCAAATTTAGCTGATGTGCCATCAAATACAGAAGACGGTAAAGAAAATAGAGTCCTTGAACTGTTTTATAGCATATACAACCCGTTGCTTTAAAGAAATTTCTTCAGAAAGCATTCTACTAACCTAGATTTATTAACCAGTAAGTGATATCAGACACACCTGAGCCTCTTGCTTTGTTATTATTGTTGTTGGATGGAATGACTTGATAATTGAGAGACGGGAAAGAAAGATACCTTGATGCTCTCGTCTTATATTAATTAAATGGCATTCATAATCATCATCTTTTTCTACACCTTATTATGATTATTATTATCAAACTAGAATATTTGCTTACATTTAAAATTAAAGGTTACTTTTTCAGCATTCTTCTGGCTAAGAATGCAATAGTTAAGATGCAGTTGCAGAAACACTGACAGATTTACTGTAAAATTAATGTGTATTTTGATTTAAAGTTGACATATATGCATTCTTTAAAATAAATCAAGCAAAATGAACAAGCCCATATATAACTGGTTCCCAATCTTTCTTGGCCTATAACCGAAAATATAGTTTTCCTGAAGCTCACAACTCCATTTCCACATTTTGAAAATTTTTGCCACCATCAACAACAATCTTTGCAACCCTCAAGAACATCCTCATGACCCTGATTTGTGATGCGAAATGGAGGTTGTGAACCACTGCCATATTTGACAGTATAGCATGCAACAGCAAATTTGGATCAGGAGAAAATAGGTAATATGGCTAACAGCTTGCACGTGTACATGATACTTTGCTCTCACCTCAATACTGTCTGTACATTTTAATTGTTATATAAATATATGTGAGTAAATTTTAAGATTTACCTTTCATTGTTGGATCATTCTTCACTTGCAGCTTTGTAAGTAAACATTTGCCTTTTCTTTATAGATCTTGATATTCATTTTATAATAGCTTTCAAATCCATGTATGATTTGGCAGTGAAAACCATAGGAACAGGGTTTTCCCCAGTCCTTTCAGGTATGTTGGCTGGCACCACCATGCTTACTTGCCAGATGAGTGCTTACAGCCACAATTTAATTTAGTCCCCATGCCTTAGTTTTCTGTCACTATGCCTTCAGTGCACAATAATCGTGTTTTTAAAAGTACATTGAACTAGATCCTTGTTCTCTCATTCAGTTTTATATGGCCAGAGTGACTTCCATGTTTAATTTGTCCTTCAGACTGTCTGAAAATGTTTAGAAAGTTTGCTTGAGAAACACTTGCAGTGGAAGAGATTATTTCAGATCCATTTCATCTGAACAGATCATCTCTTAGAGCCACCACCATGGAGATTTTGTTTTACTGGAAAACCTTGAATCAGAGTAGCTTTTAGTTTTCGCACAAAGTTAAAATTTAAAGAGAGTGGTTCAGGTGTCTATTGCAAAGTTCAGTTTTCTGGGTTGTTGCTCATTTCATTGGTGTTGGTCAGTAGTCCAGATCATGTTTTCTTACACATCTGTTTAATTGGAACAGTCAACATAACACCCAGATCCATGCTTGAAGAGTCATGGTAGCTTAGTGGTTAGCATTCTGAATTCTCACCAGAAGACTGCATGTACGAATTATACCGTCTGATTAACCCATATTGGCTTGTGCATCCATGAACAAGGCACTTTACCCATTTTCCGCAGCACTACATAACCTGCTTGTGTTGCTGTGCCAAACCAAAGCACAAGGCAGTCAGAGTTTGAAGCATAGGAGTTTTGCTGCGTATGATATGGACTAGTTTGTAATGTTTAGTGTCATAATAAAATTTTATTAAGCTGTGCTTTGTTGTAATATAAAGAGAAGAGATTTGTCATTTTTTAGTTCATTTTGTTGTTGTTGTTATAGGGTTTAACGCAATTTTTCAGCACACGATACATTGCGGCCAGTATTAATGGTGGACGGAAAACCCCGGAAAGCACCACCGACCCTCGAGAACCTACTGGCAAGCTTTCTCACATACCCACATTGGCCGAATCCGAGACTCGAACCTACGCACACAGAGGTGAGATGGCAGTGATCCGTAACGGAGAGTGCTTTAGACCACTCGGCCACTCGGGGCCCCTAGTTCATTTTGTCATAAATACGAAGAGAAACACCTGCAGTGTGTGACCAGCTGTATGTTGTCTGTCTGTCCATAGCACAAATCTGCGATCACTACTACTCCTTAACTACTGCGAGGTTTGCCATAAAGCTATACAAACACATTCATCCTAAAGTCTAGTTGGTATTAAATAAAAATGTTGCTGCTGAGGCAACCATTATGGTCATCAGAGCAGCCATCTTGAAAATTTTGTTAGTGTCACTTTCTTCTGAACAGTAATATCAACATGGGCTTTTCACCAAAAGACTTGTTATGTTGACTTATTGTTATTAAATGACAATATTTCCACATGGAAGTCCAATATGGCCACAACAGTGACCATCTCCTTTATTTTGTTATCGATACTCATCGTGAATAGATAGATGGTCGTGTCAGCATGGGGATTTCCATATAATCGTTGCATTTTTATGCGTAAACTGTAGTTACTAGATGTATAAATTATTAAGATAATCTCTTCAGTTTTTTTCTTTAGTCACTTTACTGTTTATTTTTTTTATTTTTTATTTTTTTTAAGCCACTTTACTGTTTATTGACCGCTTCAGTGGCCTAGTGGTTACAGCATCCGCATCGGATGCAAGAGGTCGTGGGTTAGATCCCCGGCAGAGTCATACCAAAGACTTACACAAATGGTACTAACAGCTGCCTCGCTTGGCGCTCAGCATTAAGAGGTTAGTGTCAGGACTGATCGGCCTGGTGTCAGGATAATGTGACTGGGTTGGACATCATGCTATATGTCTGCGTCATGATGCCTCAGTGCTAGACATTACTATAAACTGTCACACTGCAGACATCGTAGCGATATGACTGAAAAATTGTTAAAGTTACGTTAAAAATCCAAATCACACACACACACTATTGTTTACCCAGTATCTCCAAACATGTATGAATATAGGTTATTCTTATGAAATTAGTTTGTCTTCTCCGTTACGTGCTAGCATGGATTTGCAGGTGTACATGCATGTATACATGTGCACAAATACATAGCAGGCTGATGTCCTTGTACCCAGATCATTGTGGTTCAGACATGACCTCAAAAAAATAACAATGGAGAATGGACTACTCATTAGCTACTTTGTCACTGACCGTTGGAGAAGTTTCTCCTTGGAAACAAAATGTGACTTGCAGGATTTGTTTAGCTATGTGATGAAAAATTCATGAAATGAATAAATATAGTGTTTTGGAACTGTACATGTTGTGTAGTACATGCTGCATTGTTGACCAACAGGGCTCCAATCGACCAGTTTTGAATTTCATTTGAGGGAAAAACAAACTGATTCTAAGTAAACAGATATACAAATTAGTGTGCAGAGCATTCTCTTTGAATCCAAGAGGCCAATTACTTTAGACTTTTCTGGAGTGAATGGGTATATCGGTAGAAGAAGAAAATTCAAATTTATTCATAAATTATCCAAGACAAACACTGACACCAATTATATAAAATCACCATAGTGTTTGTCTTGCCCTCTTGAAAGGTAAAGTAAAGATGCAGCCTTGACTTTTCGTTTGAGACATTTGAAAGTTAACCAGTTGATTGAAGTCAGTAGAGCTGTCTAATCTGCAGTCTAGACTGCTGTTTAAAAATATTGTATAGCGGGCTTTATGATTACTTATACATGTTTAATGTCACTAGTCCGTTAAATCATATTGTAGGGTACACTTGTTCTGATGGATATAATTTGCCTAATATGTCTAGAATCCATTTTGTTGCTCCATGTTGTACATTTTCTGATGCTTCTTAACATTTCCTTAGGGAATACAGTCTCTCTCTCTCTCTCTCTCTCTCTCTCTCTCTCTCTCTCTCTCTCTCTCTCTCTCACACACACACACACACACACACACACCTACCTCGAAATTACCATGAAACGGAGGGCTCTCCTGCTGTTTGGAATGCACCTTAGGACCTCTTGAACCAGGCATCAGACTGAATGCTGTGTGGAGCACACTTTATGACCTTTGGAAATAGACATCAGGCTGAACGCCTTCTTCCTCTGTCGAGCGTACATGGGGACTTCATAAAACTGATACAAGGCTGAATACTCTACTTGTTGCAAATATCATACCTAATGACATCTTAAAATATCAGTTTTAAGAATCCCCAAACTCCGCCTGTCTGTTATCAGCTGTTTTTCGAGCGTTCTTTATTTAATATTGTAAAGAACCAATGACCCCTCTCGGGCTTGTCTCGGATTGATTACATAATAAGGTCTGAAGTGCTATGCTTATCAGGCGCCAAAGTGGTCTGATGTAAGTATGGCTCGTCATCTTATCCAGATTTACTATAAGGCATGTAATGAACGATATGCTCAAGTGGGATACCAAAATTATTTTATGGAGGGGTAATGAAAAGGGTATGAATAGCACCTGAGTGTACGACGCCAGTAAGCTTCTAGTCCCGACCCAACAATATAACTAGCATCACTCGACCGAATATTGTATAACCGCGTCTTGATTTTCGACTTTTAGATGATCAACTCGTTTCTCTGCATCCATGTCAAATGTTTTCTTTCCGGCATCCCGATTTTAAAAACGGTTTATGTTGCATAATCTCTCAGTATAAATGGAAACAATTATTTTGATTGCTTAGGTGAAAATTATTGTCAATGTTTTAAATCGGTGGAATGATTAACGTCGTCATTTCATGTTTTCTCTGATTGGTCATGTACACGATGGCAATATAAAATGATCGTTTGTAATTTCAAACTCTTCACTCTTAATTTTATTGGATATCGTTAGGTACATTTAATTTATATTGTGTGCTTGAAATTTGTCCGTGATTGAGGGCAGAGTTTTAGCCCACCTGCCTTTTGTTATTCTTTGAAAATATGTTTAATTTAATTGGAGTTCAATTTCTAACCTTATTACATACTTAGAATGTTCTGGAAGTGAACTTGTTTACAGTTTGATGGATTATTCCATTTAAAATGACCCACATTCTGGGCATTCTATTTTGTCTTTGGTCAAGTGAAATTAGTAGATATATGATCAAGTAAACAATTAGTCATTCCTGTTTTTAAGTTCAGTCTGTTGAATCATTTACTGTTGTGTTCAGACATAGTTTAAGCGGAATAATATATTTCTATTACTGATTGGAATTACAAATTGCTCATTTATTTTTTGGACTAAACACTACTTCGGATTATTGTGAATTGACTCAAAGACATTCTGAATTATATCATTATGATACATCAGTACTTTTCGTACATCAACCTATTTAAAACTTGTTATATCAGCACATTCAATACTGGAATTCATTCGCAACACTCCTTTTTTTACTTGTGATAGAACATTTAGGATTATTTGGGATTTAATTCACAATTCTGGGAGTTCATCTTAATGTTTTACTTTGTAACTTGGGGAAATAAATAAACTGTTAATTTTAATACACTTTTTGGTTTCGCTTCTTTCTGTTACTTAGTTTTAGACCAAAGAGTCGTAACACTATTCAGTGTCAAAAATTGAATCCTGAAAATGGAGACGTCTGACGCCATTAATCAATACGGCACATAGTAACGTCCACCCTTCTAATACCTGTTAAACTTAGAGCACGGCCTAACCATGGGTTTCCGGAATTTAGAAAACTGGAAATAGCTGACGGGAAAGCCGCCATCATACGATAAGTACATACTGAAGCTTCATTTTCGTGAAAATTTCATAATGTACCTAAAGTTACTCTCCAATAACATGGTTACGGTTTCAAAAGATATTTTTATTTTTGAAGAATATGTTGTAAATTAGAAGGCGTGGTTATCTCAGAATTGGGGATTTGTCGGTGCTACATATTTGCCCTTATTTCATGAGACATGAGCACCTAAACATCTTCGGCTTACCCGCAGATTGATGAAACGCATTCGATTTCTCTTCCAGTACCTTGATCGTCGTCCCACCCTGTAGTATATTTAATCCCATTAGCGCATGTCGTCTTAAACATTCATAAGTATTCCAGATTTACTTAAGCACTTCTCAACGATTCGCTTGAAAAAAAAAACAAGAGTAACACTAATTCTGATTTTTACATCTTTATAGTCAGGTTCATGCATGTAGCCATTACCTTAAGTAATCATAACGCTGATTCAGAATTTAACATGGTTAATAACGGGTGTCGTAAGCTTTTCCTTGTGTTAGGATTGATATCTCCACAACTTTTTTTCTTCTTTTTTTAACTGATCGCTTCTTTTTGGACACTGTGCAATTGCGGACTACATGCAATATTGACTAACCTCCAAAACTAAAGATTCTAAAAACATGCAACACTACGCACCTCCCAAACGGAAGATATGACAACGGAAGTGTTTCAACCAATATGGTTAATATTCTTAAAGACACATATTTACCCACTTTTGTGTACAAAACGAATTTTACCTAGTATAAATTACAAGCAAGATAAACTGGATTGATCAAGACAGATTATGAAAATGAACAAATAGTTCTATTTGGTTACTCTTAATACACAGAGTAGGGATAATTTCCAAAATTGTATTTGAATTTCTGAGAGAGTGAGAGGTGTATGTTGAAGTGGTTTGCAACATGCATAATGGAAAGAAGGTTGGTATACCTCTAAGTTACTTTCATGTAATATGGATTAAATTTCTTTGGATATTGTACTTATGGAAATTGTACCTGATCTGAGCATACGGTTAACCAAAATGTCTGCTCCCAACTGCTACAAAAATTAGCCTGAATTAGTCTAAAGTACACTATCTGTCATTAAAATAGAGAAAATGAATTTTACCAAATTAGACAATACCAGCGTATGAAAGTGCATTGATTGAACTACAAAATACGTAAAATGTAACAAAGAAAATATTATCTGCTCTTTTTTATACAATTTACCACTGAAGTCCAGGAAGTGAAAACGACCAGGTGGGGCTAACATTGTTTTTAAAGATGAACATCTGAAATATTATCTGCTCATTTTTCCGTAGTACATTGCTCTATAATCCAAATTACACCCATCATTCGTACAGCAAAATAAAGGGAATTAAAAGTTCTTTTAAAATACCTAAGATATACAAGGCCTGTTTTAATTAGCCAATAGAATCAATGAAGAAAACCTGGAAAATTATTTTTCTTTAAAAACCTAATTCTATGCAGATTAAGAAACTGTAGAGCGCCACCTTAGTGGAGATGGTGCTGAGTGGGATGTCTCAAGTGCTACTGAAACGCTAACTTCCAAAATCTGCTCTCTACTGCCACCAAAAGAATATTGAAAAAATATTTGTACTTTTACACCATTTTCCAACGATTCCGAAAAAGTAAAGAAAAAGATTAGAATTTTAGAATTTTAAGGCTTGCACCAGCCAGTGCTCCATTGTAATATTTAATATGTAAATTTGTTTTCGTAAAATTTCCACGCAAATATGATTTCATTGACTACTCAAATGACCCGTGCACACAGTGGTGTTGTCTATCAACGTTATACGAGAAGTACTTTTATTAAGTATCGATTTGAAACGCAAGATGTTGGCGCATTGCAATCAATGATTTAAGATGATATGTTTATTGATGAATAGCACTTGTCAGATTTTCACACCTTAACAGTAAAAGTAATTAACAATTCAATTTTAAACGTCATGGTCAAGTCCTGGTTTTTCTATTTAATATTCTTCAATCAACTCACTCTAGTGAACAATCTGATTAGAATCTCAAGCTGCTTATAATAAGAAGGTATAAGAGGTACAGATAAAAGTTATATTCAGCCGACCTTTGGAATTCACTGTCCACTTGATTTTAGTATCCTTATCAGATCGTGTTGCATATTAGTGTTAGAGTTGTTCGAAACTATATGTTCCAGTTGAAGGTTGTGACATCGATAAATCTGAAAGCTGCAATCTGATTAGTGAATCTATAGCTAAACAGAACATGTCGTATCAGTGTCGGTCAGCTCTCCGTTATGTTGGATTTTAATACTGCTAGCAAGACAGAAGCTCGTGATCTTCTTGTTTATTGGTCATAGGCGATTAACTAACGAGGTGATAAGTAAGGTTCATTCACTTGCTGAAAATGACTGTCCACAAAAGACAATCAAGAGATATAATGATTTTGTCCGTTGCAGGCAAGTATCCTTTATCTGAGGTAGTCTTCAGAATGTGTCCTTATTGTTGTTTTTGTTTCTTTTACATGTGCAACCGAACCATTCCCCAATGAAAACCCAACAAATACCTACGTTATTGCAAATAAAGATTTACTGATATGACGTATCTACAGTAACTTACTCAAGCTGATGCATGCAAGTCAACATGTGTTTACAAAAGATTCGTTTTAGTCCCTGGTTTTCAGTTTGTTGGATGGTGCAATATCCTTTATATGCAGAGACAAGGGGAAAAGACAAATGTCCTCTGTCCACATTAGACAAGTGGTTTCCATAAATTCGGCAATCATATCGTGATTTTTCTTTTGAGGATTTCTGAAGGTGTTATGTATTTACTACAATATCATGCCATCTGAATGATGCCATCGATTCATTGCCTTAATTAAGAGTAATTACAGTAAAGAGGTTTTCTTGTCATATTGAGAACATAGTATCGAACAATAAGTACATCATGGTACCATGCAGAGGCACTAAAAAGGCGCGAATAGCACCAACCTATCATCACATGGCGAACACATCACGTGTGTATTTGAGGGACGAACGGAAAAAATGATCTTACTATACGGCCAAATTCTCAAAGTATGACTTTTAAACATTTAAAAAAAACCATGTTGGCTCAGCCTCAATGCGAATTCGCAGGTTCTGGATTTGGAAGCAGACACAGCGTCTCCAAAATAAGCTGCTCGTGCGCTCAAAGATGCAGTCTTCCATTGCGTTAAACATTGAGATTCGATGCGAAAGAATTGAGAGATCAAGATGAAGAAGAGGTAAAACGACAACCATAGACTCCTGCATTATCATATGTGACAAAGAAAATCCCTCGTCTTTTTGGAACATCAATGAGATCACTAGGAGAAGAAAAGAAAAGAAAACTCCGATCGAAATATATCGACACTCGTCTTTAAGATTTTAGACTTATCAATGCAATCACAGATTCATTTGAGAACAATATTCAACTTAAATTCTCCAGAATCATATTTCATTGAAATTCAGCAAGAAAACCCTGAAAGTTATATTGTTCCATCCTGAAATTTGTAAACTAGCACCGGAATTTTGAATGCTGTCGCATTTACCATGTCAGCAAAAAACTCATTGGTATGTAAATTATGTATTACTTGTGCATCTAATACTAATATTTGTACTCCTACTCCTACCTCGTGGACGGGGTTACTAACATGAGCAAATACGTGTCAATGGAGGGCGCTCTTTTAGCCTAATATAAAAAATTGAACATGTTCTTTGCATATAATGCAATAAACTGAGTAGCCCTCTTATTTATTTAATACTGGAAGTATCGCAAATCATTGTAGAAATAGTTGCAAAATCTCGTTTACCTTTTTATCCGATATTTTCGTTTAGATCGTCCGCCATATTAGTTCAAATAATGATTACTTCCGTTCTCAGCCTCGTTTGCTTGTGTGCCATATAAGGATACTGAGGCCTTCTTTGGGAACGTAAACAAATCGTCATAAAAATATGGTGTGGTTTGAGTCAGAAATTCTACGCATTAAAAGTAAATACAGTCTATCGGCAACTTTGAAATTCCACCAAGAAGCCATTATTCGCCATTTGATTGATAATAACATATCCAAATATGGTCTCTAGCAAGACTTACATAAAAAAGGGTCACGGCGAGAGTCTCGCGTTATCTGTCATGGCGGACACGATGAGGTTAGTGTAACCATGCCAATTTATTTTATTGTGTAAGGGCTTAATACATTCAAAGTAAGCCAAACTTCTTTCACAACATGAATATACTAACGTAGTAGATTTATACACTATGTTTTTCTGACTTTAGTGATGATTTTTGTTTGCTCCATTACATGATATGGGATCAGTTCGTAGCCTAAACCACAGCAAATCAAGCTGAGGCTACGACATCGTAGCTAGTGGGCATCTAGACCCTCATTATACTGAGGCGATAAAGAGGCTTGCGACTAATGTTATTGACGTCCACATTGACTTCCACTGTATATATACCATACACCGACTCTGAAATCTAACAAAGAAATAATTGTGAAGTATTCGCTGAAGAAATTATTCTTTTGAGATAAAGTTCCAAATGAATATGAAGAAGAAAACAGAAACAACGTTTCTATATAGACATCAAAGCATGGTTATCTACACAGAAACATTAAAAGAGAGGGACGGTAGTAGTCCGAGTTTTCTCTTCCACTTACCATTTATGTTGGGTCGCAGGGTCGATAGCCAGATTCATTAAGCATTGATCGTTGTTCTCGTAATATGTTAAGAATTATATGTCCTTTCGTTGTGTTTTTAGAACATTGGATGCGAGTTTATTCTCGATATCACGTGATTATTGGACCTCTGATGTTATGGACATGTAGGTTGCGAGATTTGTGTTGTCACTTGACTAGCAGTGCAAATGGCGGGTATACGGTCAAATTTCATCAATGCTTTTGCCTCGTCTGGTCTGTCAGCGCATTAAAGACACAGCGAATTATTATACTCGCAATTCCTGAGAAAACAACACATCTTTTGATTTTTTGACTCGATGAAAGATCGTTTAAGTTTGCTAGGACCGTGACGACGAATTCCAGCTTTTCGATAGGCTTATTGGATGTGACCCTACAAACCAACATAAATGTCAAAGTGTCTAAAATGGAATGGCTGGGTCAGAGGAAACTCGGACAAGGTCTGTAACAGTCTTTACGATATGTAAAAATTTCGTCCACATCAGGAAATTAATGAGCCGTTTCTTCGTGGCTTGTCTAGATATGTTTTTGAATCAACTCCTTTAATTTTTCGCCGTTAGCACCGGACATGTCGTCTACCTGAAATGAACAAGAAAAAAAATTGAAAAGCCAACACAAAGACTAGTGTCGATTTATCTATTACTTACACCTTCTGCCAGTCAAATGAACAATTTTTCTACATACAGTAACGTAGAGGTGTCCAACAAAATGTAATATAAACATAAACTTATCCTGCAGATTACGTGTGTTCTGGTCTCCTGATCTCTGTTAAGATATTTTGTTCAAAAGCAAAACCGTATGAAACGGAGGAACATTATAGGAATCTAAAAGTGTACCATCATCATCTAAAAACGGACAAGAATAGTGAATTAGTTCCAGAGCAATGTAATTTGGACAGTACGCTACCAATTTTTTTTTGTGGCCAAAAGAATGGCGGCCGACAAATGTTTTTTCTTTATAACCATCAATAAAACCACCATTGTAGAATCAGACAGGAGACAAAAAGAATTAAACGCTACAGAGCCACCATACAGTAATCTGGCCTACAAACAAAAATAGAAAAAGGAAGTCGACCAGGTTGAATGACATTGGATATCTGTTGAATCTTGGGTAATTGTTGTATTTTTCTTTCTCCATTGCAATTGTTGGATCGCTAAGTGCGAAATGGAAGTTTTCTATTTCCATTTTTCTTTTTCCATTGAAATTACTGGATCTCTAAGTGCGAACTTTCAGAGATTCAGAGGATTTTTCTTTCTTCATTTTTCTTTTTACATTGCAGTTGTTGGATCGCTAAGTGCGAATTTTAGAGATTCAGAGACCTTTTAGTTTGTTAATTTTTAATCAAGCACACACACACCCTTGAGTGAACCCCGGGTGCTTTAGAATTAACACCCTTATTTGGGTTCAGAAGGGCCCAAGTAAGTGCACCTGGGTTAGTTTTATTTTTAAAAGTTTACAATTACCCATTTAACGATATTTAGTCATTTTTTTTTCCATTCCATAGCGGGTAAACCCTCTCCCCCACTATTAAAGCAACTGTCGCAAACACTGACAATATTTCCATCGCGTTTTTTTCTTTTCTTCGAAACCATGAAGTAGTTTCCACTGGTCAATCGAAAGCTTGTCTGTACGCCTTAACCACTTGGCCACCAGACTCTTACAGATATACAGCTAAAATTAAATACTTAACTGTATCAAACAGACAGACATTAAACATACACACGCATTTAGATCGTATAATTTATCTGTCAAGTATTTTAGTATTTTAAAGTTTATGTTTAATATAACAGGTACAGATTTTCTCTGACGAGTGTACAGTTATCGAATTTTACCGGGTAAATTGCAGCGAGTTATTAATAGCGCATAGGTATTTAGCGCAGTCAGTCACGTGACCTCATGTGGGTAAACTCTACGTGTTATTAATAGCGCAAAAGTAATTTTAGCGGCTCGACACTTGATAACGGGTTGGCTAAACTGTGAATAGATCTGAGATTCTGGTAATTTATTGTAGTTGAAAAGAAAACAACATTACGTTAATGTAATACAGTGAAACCTTGCATATCGGCTGACTTAGTGATCTGTAATTAAATCGTTGTTGTAGTAATAATAATAATGAGTGATTCTGCGCTCACCATGGAATCTCCTATGGCAAAATTAGCTCAACAACGGCTAGATGTAATTAAGAAGTATCTTCCAGTCCATGATTATGTCAAACAACAGCTGCAACAATGCCAGGATGCTCATGTCGAGTTTGCAGAGGGTACAGAACAGTTATTTAAACCAGTCACAAAAACCAATAAAGATCTTCTTACGTAGTTGGAACAAACGTCTAAATCGAAAAAAGCAAAAAGAACACCCCCCAAAAATAAATTCTCTGAGAAACTTCCAGCTGAAATAACCGCTGTTCACCCACAATTACGGCAAAAATACAGCAAGCAATAGAGGGTATCGATCAAGCTCGTGCTGAGATTGGTGATATACGGGACCTTGTTGAACCAGAACCAGAACAAGAAGCTAGAAAACTAACTGTCCGATTTACCAAAGAAGCTTCTATACAAGTTCATGAGAACCCTATAGCGGTTCTTGCAGTAGGATATTCGATTCGTGCTACTTTGTTGGAGTAAATAACTTCCTGTATTTGAAGAATTTGAGAAACAAGTGCAAGAAGGTAGAGAAGCCCATTACTTGGAGATATATTATTGCCCAGATGATCACAGTTTGGACCGCCTCGTGTAGAGGAAGAAGAAGCAACCGGAAGTGGCCTTGCCACTCACGATCGACATCATAGGAAACAAGGTGGTAATGTGATCGCTGAATCGACTGTGATTCAAGATAAACTTTGTCCCAATAGCATCCTCGCTGATGTTGATCTACTAGAAATTTTAATTGGTGGAAGACGAGCTGGCAACAGTTCCTACGAAATCATTAATGAAGTAGCTGCTATTTGTCAGCGTTTATTTATCTGTGGCCTTATGGACAATAGCATTTATCGGGAGCTGATTGATGAAATTACCGACGATTGCTACAGTGAGTGATCAGTTTGATCGGCGATAACATAATAGCATGATTATACACAATGCCCAACGTAGACCTTAAAGCGTCGGGGTGATAAATGTACGATTACCGGTTTATAAAATGATCAATGGTGGTGGACTCGGTGATGTTATTCAATGTTTATTTAGTAGGATAGCTCCAAAAGCTATCCCGATTGTAAAACAATTAGGTATGAAATCCAGTGATGTTGTTTGTAATAAGGGCATTTACACTATTGGTGATGTTGCTGGTAAAGAATTCTCGATCAAAGACAGACTTGCACGATAAGTACGACGAAAACCACAACAGAATGTGAAGCATTCCTGTGCAAGCATTCCAGTAGAACTGACCAGCACCGAGGTGATGACAGCAAGTGTCGGCAAAATAATAAATGCTATCTCAGAGAAAACAAATTGCCGACGAGATAGAATAAAACAAAAAACATAATCGCAAACCTAATAGCGGGTAGTGGTCTGGCCCGTCATCATCGCTGATCAACCACTTATTGATAAGTGTTAGAACATCGCTTTTAGACAGCAGCGAATATAATAAAAATGTTAAAGCATGTGTCAAAGATGAATCTGTGCGTTATTATCAGTATTATTCTTAGGAAGCACGAGAACCAGACCAACGTGGATGAATCGAATTACAAGTCCTAGATACATCAAGGTATTTCTTGACCACCGGGGCATGTATTGAAGTTCATGGTAAACTTGTGAATCATGATGATACCGCAGATGCAGCAAATGAACGATGTGGATTCGTTGACAATGCTATTAGAGCGTTGTTTAACAGTGCCAGATATGTCATTGATGGTAGAGAAATCTAAGCATGCCTCGATTACGTTGATGTTGCTACGACAATTATCGGTCTTGCAACATATCCCGATGACTATTTACGGTCCGCCGGTCCATCCATGATGTTCGCGAAGGTCATTACTGATCACCCTGACGATAGACAGCATTTCATGGTACAAATAATACCGTTGATCCTCAACCAGCTGAAATTATACCTCGACCCGCCGCTGATTTTACGATATTGCAGAGAACTAATCCAGAATTCAACCTGGGATTTGCATTACGGCGATCTCAGGTTAACGCAGATGGTGGATTTTCATGTGTGATACCACTATCACATATCTTCGGATTCGGTAGACATGTTAGAAAAGTTACATTCGGAGCAAAACATACAGTTGCATTGGTTCGAAGGCCACCGACAGCGATGCTATCTGGCATGCAGAGATTGGTGAGGGTGGTGCTGATAAAGTAACACTACCAAAACTAGCATGTTGGATGCCAACGATGACTCTGTCGTTGACAGAAGAACAACCATTATTATCGTTCATGACAATTGGTGGTAAATCAACGCTGTCGTGGCTGACAATGACCACAGACACAGCTCCAGGCACAGCAGGAACATTTTCATAGCAGATCGCATCACGGCAGGGAATTCAGCACCACGACACATATTCGTGACATTTCAGCGTTCCACCAGGTATAACGATCAGATAACAAACCCTATGGTGTTTGATGCATTAGCGGTGTCTGCGATTTCGCTGAGGATAAATGGACATCAAGAACCATCTGAACACATAATACTGAATTTTGACCAAAACAACGTTGCACAGGCCTATCATAATTTGATGAGATTTATGGGGCGTGATCAGAATGTCGACTCCGGCCTTCATATATTTTAGCGGATTTTCTCGACATTATATCCGATTATTATGTCTCGTTGGAACATCTGGATTTAATCAGACAGTCAGCCGTTTACGTACACGTGCGAGCTATTGTTGGTCCTGCTCCATCTGGTGGATACAGAGCAATCGCTATTATATTGTCAGATAAAACAATGTTGCTTGAATGTTTAGGTGGAGTAATGAGAGTCGTTGATGCGCCCGCAGAAAAATGTAATTGGATCGGAAGCGATCTGTAATTAGATCATTCATAGTGTTATAATGTCATATCATCACGTCAATTTTATTCTGGCACACGGACATATTTTAACAAAACTGCAATCAACATCGAAGTAAATTTCTGGGGAAAAAGAAATTTTGAAATAGGCGTGGTTGCGTGGCCCAAATAAATTATCGCTGACTGAACGTCAGCTCAAACACTACAATGACGCAAAGAAATCAAAAACTGGCGTTCGACTTGATCTTTCTGCGAATGCGATCAGCGACACAACAAAAACTGGCGGTATATTTCCGTTTATAGCGGCGTTACCAGCGATAATTGCATCCGCAGCTCCAGCTGTTGCAAAAGCAGCTGCATTTGGTGCTGTTGGAACTGCTGACGGTATGCCAATGAAAATATCAACAGGACATGGCAAAAACACTAAAATAAGATTGGATGTAAGATTACCAGGAACACGATATGGTCAAGGTCTGAAATTACCTGGGGCGCTTCGTTAAAACTTCCTATGTCCAATTTTAATTTACAAGATGCTGCTCGGCGATTAAACATAAACAACTTCAGAGATGTTTTCATGCGTGATCAATTACCGGAAAAACCAAACCATGTTGAAACCGGTATCATTAATCTCGATGGACGTTCTGATCCAGGTACTTATTAGGTTGCATACGTGGTTGATCTACGTGGAGTTGTTTGTTTTGATTCGTACGGTCTGGCACCACCGAGAGAACTTTTACTGTATATCAGCAGTAGAATGCATAGCATTCCACCAATATGGTATTCAACTTTACCAACACATACATTAACGGGTCCACTTATATACAGTCTAGAAGTACTTGCTGTACTTAAGGCTGTGTCAAGGTCATCAGCGCCGCCACCTAAAGTTGTGCATGAGTCTACCACCAGACGGCATCTTTTTAAAGAGGTTAAAAGTTTAGAATGGTAGATATTTACGGATGATCTGCTAAAGGCAAGCCCCAGTATGACATTAATTTATCCAAATATGCAACACAAGATGAACTTGCTGATCTTTTGCGTCTCGCAGATGTTGAAACAAATGAGGTTGTTGTTTTTCAGGATTAGCAAGGACGGTTAAAGACGAGCAATATCCCATTTACGGATACTATACTGCGAATTCCGGGGGTGTCCGAAGATAATTTAGTGGTATTTACTTAAAACGGTAAAATTAAAAACTCGAAGGAATCACTTCTAACAATCATTGGAGAGATTGCTTGTCGTATTTGAAGAACTGGAGATTCAATGTATGGCGATCTCAACATGAGCATAAATAAAATTACCAATGTGAGAGAACCAAAATCAGACGATGACGTGGCAACAACAAAGTACGTGGACAACGACAAATTCACAATCAGAACTGATATCAATAAATGCGATGCTAAAGCCGGTGAGACATTGACAGACGACCTCAAAATGAGCGGAAATAGCATTGCTAATTTGAGAGAACCAGAATTATACGATGACGCAGCAACGAAGAAATTACGTGGATAACAGCAACATACCGATGATGACCTCGTTAATGACACTCAGTGGTGGACTGACCACGTTAAGATCTGAATATATTAATCATGTAACCGCGTTTATAAATTTTCGTAGTAACATAAATAGAACCATGGATACTTTCTTTGGAAATTCAATGGTCATCAACATCAAGCTACCTGAAATTCACATACAACTTTTTGATCTAGCCAACGTTAAAACAACAATCTAAATTATTAACAACGAGCTCACCAACATCAACTCAAAGATCAATTCGATAAACACTGAACTCGATAAAATCAAAAAGATTGCCGATTGTGTAATTCACACAACTCAGCTCATGAACATGGTATACACAGCAGCGTCTGGATCAACAGCATGGACACCGGAAAACAACCCACCCAATAATATCGCTCAGATTACCTGGATGTATAGGCTGTCCATGCTAAGCGCCGTTACATTTGAGGGATATATGAGATATTCATGGGTCATTCCACCGACAGATTTTCCGGAACCGTATCAGTCGTGTTAAATCAAAATACAGAGGAAACAGTCATATTGGATCCAGAAAGCAAACACTTAGCCTTAGCGACGTACTGGTGGTGTCTGGAATTCGTCGCGAAAACACCTCAGTTGGTAATTTAGTATATACCATAATGAATCCCACACAATCCTTTCGGTATAATCAAGCATGTGCGTGGAAGGCGTCGCTGTAAGAAATCAACGACGAGCATATGACATAACAAAAACAAATATCTCAGACGAATCATCGTCATCGACAATGTTGTGTTTCCTCGCTGGTCGCTGAAACAACGACGTTAAGCGGAACATTATCAGCGACGCACGTGATACCGCCCGTGGCTGAAGTTGATGTATCTGTTGTTGTCTTGGTTGCTGGTATCCTCAATATTATCGCGAAAAAATATCTACGTGAACCAGTACAAAAATTACACGAGCACACAGAAATAACCTAAGCGGCAACGTATTGTGTATAGTGTATAAAATTATTATCGATACTGTCGGCAGGGTTAAACGATGGTGCAATATTAGACAATGAATTTGCTGAAATTAGGGAGATTTATTATCGGTATCATATAAACGCCAACATACCGTTGCCAACACCACATTTAGAATTCGCCATATAGCTAATAATGACCGCAGAAATAACCACACAACTGGAACAGATCATCGCTTACACAACGCCGCCGACGAAAACAATAATATCAAAAACGGCAACACGGCCGAAAGTCGATGTTGGTTTTCCAACTCCGATAAAAGCTCCTATTGGTCGGTTACTTGAGATCGCATTGGCACAATTAAGACTTTATTATAGTTGGCCAACTATCAGAAAAAAATCATTTGGTGGATTAGACGCTAATAATTCACTGTTAATCTTGCATAAAACCGCCGTTGATGCAACTGGTGTGCAACAACCAATCTAGGAAGTCGTTGCCATCACAACAGGATCATATCTAATCGAACAAATAAATGATGAACTTCAACGTAGAATCAAATCAATAACTGGAAAGAATCAAAGATCGATATCAAAGGACACGCGACAACGCTGAGCGCTGGCATTGAAATATCGACGCCAGATTACCCCGTTGATGTATATTAGTCGTCCAACAAAACTATGCTAGGATGGCCGTTGGAAGCGCCGATTTATACTGGACCACCACAACCAGTGTCATCTGATTATTTATCAGACAGACAAGCATTCAGAAAAATACGTTTTGATATAGAGATGGAAGACTGTCTGTAGATAAACCGAAATATAGATACCACAATGAACGGTTATCTTCTGGAGATTGTTCTTATAAAACAACTACCGGAAGTGACAGGAAATCATACCATTCATGGGGTTATAGTGAATCAACAGCATCAAAAACACAATTATTAGAAGAGTACAAAAATGGGATTTCTAGCAAAATTTTTGCAGAAACAGATGCTGCATGAACATGAACATGCAGACAAATATCTAAGGAAAATATTTGAAAAGTATATACTAGAATATCTAAATGATGATCTTAAAAAAAGAAATCATTACTTTTGGTAGAACATTGAACATGGTGAAATCTGATACATAATTATATCTCATTTCTTTGTTAGAAACAGTAATTCAATTTGGTGTTAGAATGATTAGAAGAAATGGAGGATTTAAAAAAATAAAAAAAAGATTTCTTTATTTTAAGATCACTGAAGACCAATTGCGTACGTTCAAAATACTGAGGTTGGATTTTGATAAAATGCAGCGGGATCTTGAAACTATAATTGACGAATATTTTCCAAAAAAATCTCTGCGGAATGGGGCCAAATAATTATAGGTTACTGCATTTGTATGGGAAAATATGAACGAGTTTTTTGGATGGAATACTGCACGACCTTGGGAGTGCAGTATATCCATCCGACAAAACGAGTTCATATTTTCCCGTACAAATGCAGTAACCCTTTTATTATATGCTAATTTTCTTATTCTACCTAAGGCTTAATTATATAAACAAAATACACTACAAGAAAAAAGATAATGAATGTATGTCGTATTCCAAACTAAATACACAAGCGCATATTCATCATTACTCAACAACAACATTATTACTGCGCAAATAACTCCGCCCAGATAAATCTGAACTTAGTCGCGCGCTCGACATAACTTTCGAAAGAAAATGGCCTGTCTAGTTAAAATTTAAATTTGGAGTCATATTGTGAATGAATGTGCATTGCAACAACTTTTCTACTTGATCTGGAATGAATAGATTTTGGTACTTTTTTCGATTCTACGAAATTTCATGATTATGCACTGGATTTGTATGTGACAATTCTACATGAAATACATGGGATTAAAGAAGCTAGAGAGAAGCGTGTTGACATCTGCAAATGTGTTTCTGTTTCTGTCACTGAATGTTTGAAATTGCAATTAACAAAAGGACGCTATGGAATCTAATGCTTATTTCATTTCGAGTGCAGTAAGAAGGATGTAATTGCACTTATCATCGAAATTACAGTACAATTTCGAAATGTGTAATCAAGATTGAGAACCTATGACATGGCTCATGTAATTCCGATTTGCAGAACTAAGAAAGTACATTCTGAGGAAATTCAGGATGTAAAACTGTAAGTATATTTTGTTTGCCATTCTTATCACCAACTAAAGAAGACAGTATATGACTTGTCACTTGCATGCTATTTGTAAGGACCTTTTCTTGCGTCTGTTGTATACTGTAGCTAGCCTAAATCCGAAACATTGTATCAACGCGGAATGTGCCAAAGCAGCTGGTATGTGGCAGTCCACGAAATATCTGTTTTAGTTCATTGAGAAACAAATTTAAACAACCACAACGTAAAGCGCCTCTTAGGCAAGAGTACATGATTTGTTTACAAATCAAAAGGGCTGGCGTCTGCGTCCATTGTTTGTTTACAACAGAAAGTAGTTCCTTTATGCACGTGAATGCTATATGTCTACCGTCTTCATGTTGCTGCTGTATCATCTCAAAATCATCGTTGAGTTTGTCCAACATTGAGTTGAACCGCTATACCATCTCGCTGCAATTGTTCGACAGTAGAGATAATCTCCTTAATATTTTCCTGGTTCATCATACAACAAATGCATTTCTTTAATTTTTTTAATTTTTTAATCGTTTATTTTTTTTTTTTCTGTCTCTTGTGTGATTCAACAATGGAGGTTTTATTGATGGTAACAATAATTTGTCGGCAAAACGGGGCCTTGATGAGAAGCTCCCACAAAAAATCGGTCGCGACTTTTTTTCGGTCCCCACCCCCACTCTTGCTGCTCAGTGTTTGTCGACCACAGCCGCGCTTCACTTTGTTTTCTTTCTTTTTTAATTTCGATGCATGTGCGTTCAAGACTGCCGTGTCTGTCATTTAAAATATTTCAAGTGATTTTAGTATTAGATAGCTTTATTTACGGAGAAAACGGTGCTCAAATTTAATTATAACTATTAAGTTACCTGTCAAAATCTCACCATAAACTGTTGTTGTTGTTATTATTGTGGGTTTAACACCATTTTGTATGATAGACTATACATAGAAACCAGTATAATTGGTGGAAGAAGAATCAGGGAAATCCCTCGAGAAGAGCCATCGACCCACGGAAAGCTACTGGCAGACTTTTTGATATTCCGACTCTATAATTACTAAAACCATGTTCTCAAAATGGCCAAACTCCAAGCAAACTAGAACCGTGGGGAATGCTTTAAATTAAGAAATATATATAACCATAAAACAGGTGGTGTTCTAACACAAAATCCAACTTGAACTAAGCACATTAAGGCGGCACACAACATTTTTGTGAGCAAAATTTCGTCCACTGGGGCATTTTAAAGAAAAAGAAAAGACTTTCTGAATGCTCTTTCATCGCCACATTTTCATTCAAAACCCATCGTTCATCTAATCCTGGAATAATTCAACCAAACTGAAATTCCACTGACACAGTCATTCGTTGTTCTCTCGTGTTTTAAGCATTCAGTCGAGTGTCGTTTTATTTAATTATTTTTGTTTTACATTTTTTCGAAGAACTGTCCTTGAATCTAATAAAGCACTAGTAATATCGCCTTCCATGATGGAATCAGTGGATATTCTCATCTTTGTTGGCTTCATTGAGGACCCCATTGATGCTCTACTGATTTAGGTGAAAGTTTCAACATTCATATTTTATCAAAACAAATACTCGTGTTTTAATATGAAATATACAAAGTGCATGTGATGTGCTAGAAGGAAATTATCGCGGTGATATAAGTATGAGCACAGCCACAGGAACTTACAGCTTGGAGATAAATTATGGGAAAATTCTCTACAGGTGAAATGAGTAAAGTCGCAAATTTAGTCCACGTGGTGGACGTCAAGACACAAAAGAAATCTTTAGGAGTTACATTCAGTTTGATCTCATCTTGTTATTTCATGCTGTTTCGAACTATGTAAGAGTTACCATTGACCTTTGACAGTAACCCTTCCTACTCTTATTGATATTAGAACATGACGATTGAGACCCAGACTCTGTGTTAAATATGGTAAAAGAAAATGTAAAGTCCGATATGTAAAATAATCGCTATCTTGAAATGCGTGTTTTGTTAGAGGGTAGCATGAGGGAACGTTCTACGCTTGAAAGGGAATGCCGAATGACAGCATACATTTCAACTTGAGTAACCTGTCTGTCTGTAACAGTGTAGCTAGCTTTACATGGAAATGACGATACAGAGCCAGCGAAAATCCTATTTATTTTGGCATGGTAGAGGGGAACCAAAAAGTTTTAAAGCGCCAAAAAGAGAATTTAACAATTCGAATGTTTACCTTTTGGCTCTGTATTATTTGTTTATATTTTTTCTTTTGTAACAGTGTAGCTTATGTTTGTCAGGAGAGAGTTTATCTGCTTTTTAAATGAAAACCCATAATTTGTTTTGCTTGATACATATGGAACATAAAAGTACATCGAAGGTGTGTATCTTCGATATTACGTATCTTCTTAGTACGACATCACATGACCAGTCTTACTGTTTGGAACATGCTGGTACAATTCAGAGGAAATGGAAAGGAGTTAAAGATTGTCAACCAGGAAAAAAGGAGTTTAACTATACTTCGAATGAAATAAAATGCCCTAGTTTGTTTTACAAAGGTCAACGCTCTTCATAAGGTTTACATAGCAATACTTAATTATCTACTATCTGGCCTATAGATGTCTAATATCCATCACCCACCCCATTTTATAATATCCCATTCCTTACATACCACACCACCCTTTTTTTATAAAACACAAAACTACCATCCTCATAATCCTTACACGTTATACTTAATTATTTACTATCCACCACCTCGTTTTTACTATCCAGAATCCAATTTTCTACTCTCAGCACCTAGTGATATACTTTACACCAACCAGTGAGTTACTACCAACACCTTGTTATCTACTACACACCAAATGGGAATATCCAGCACCTAGTTATTTGCTCTATAAACTCTAGTGATCTACTACCCACTAGCCCGTTAACTGCTATATACTAATCGATTGAATACTGTCAATACACATTTATCTGCTATCCAACAATGAGTTACCTTCACTTCAGTACCCACTAATTTGCTATTCACAAACTATTTATTTACTGTTAAACGCCCAAAAATTTACGATCAACAAACCAGTTTTTTTTAAAATTTCCAACACAAAGTATTATACTATCCGCCAACCAGTTTCTACTTTCCAATAACCTAAATTATCTGCTATCAGCATCTACTATTCAACATCCTGTTATCTACATTCCAACAGCTAGTTAATTACTATCCAGCACCCTATTATCTGCTATTAGCAGTTAGAGACCTACTATCCAGAGCACAGGGACATACTACCCACCAATCAGGGCTCTACTATCCATTAGCCAATTATCTACTATAAACTCAATTTATATACTTGCGAGCACTTTGTAATTTACTATCCACAAACCAATTGTGTACTATCCGGTACCCAGTAATCTACTATCCACTACTTTCCGGGGTTTTTCCGGGTTTTTTCTCCATCAGTTATACTGGCCGCCTTTGTATAGTTTACCTTGTGTTGAAAAAAATGCGTTAAACTCCATGGCAGAAACAACTATTCACCAACCAGCTATTTACTACGAACACCCTTTTATCTACTACTCACCTATCAGTTGTCTACCATCCAATAATTTGCTATTAATATCCAGAGCCTAGTGATCTGCTATACACTAACCAGCTATCTACCTACTATCCACCAACCAAAATATCTAATATCAACATAAATTTATATACTATAAAGCACCCAGGTAAATATTATCCACAACCCAATTCACTAGTATTCAGTATCCAGTTATTTACTATTCACCAATGTGTTATCTATCTATGCACCATCTCTTCTATAACCACCTTATACAGTTAAAATCTCTACCCCCTTCTGTAATATCCCCACCCAATATATACCCTCCTTTATTTGAAAAAGAAAAAAGAATAAAGTATCATCCTCAAATCTTTATATATCAACAGCCACTCATCTACTGAATCCACACCTTTAGATGTAAATAAGCAGTATAAAATACGAATCAAATCCCTGACGAACAAAATTAACTGCATTATCTCCTTTACCGCCGTATAAGCCCAATTACAACATGAGGGAAAAATCTCTACCGCCATCTATAATGTTCTTACTCTCGCGTACTCTCGTGTTTCAAACAAAATAATTATCCCATCAACACAAGGTAGGATTAGAAATGAGATATAAATTAAAATAATGAACACCAACCCCACCACAAGCCTTCTCACCAATTAGGTAAATAAATTTAAAAAAACTTGTCCCTTCTATACTGATACTTAGTTACCTCGCTTTATAATCTTTCCTAACGGACCCTGTTCTCCTATTCTAAATAAAACTACCATTCCGTTAGCGCCATTATTTTTTAGTTTCTATTTAGGTTGGAAAATCTGAGTTTATTTTCATTCTTAATTTTGTTACAGTTCTTCCTGCACACCGTGAGGCCAATGTGAATACAAAGCTAAGACAAAAAATGTTAGAGTGATAAATACACAAACCAACATTTTCTACTGCAGGGTCAATATACTTGTGATAATTGTTTATTTATTTCTTCTACTCGAGACACAGTGGTTGGGCGAAAATGTAATGTGCTTCTGTTAATTATGGTTTACTGTTGTTTGAAACCAACAAATAAAATCATGTCTGTATATGTGTGTGTGTCTGCGTCTGCCTGTGATAAACAGAGAAATTATTATTATTTTTCTTCTTCTTCTTCTTATTATTATTATTAATTTTTTCATGATGCATGAGAGAGGTTTTAAATGACAATAAGGACCCAAACATTCAGTTCGCAATATATCTTAAGATCATTGTTTGTCTTCTTTTTTTCTTTTTTTTTTTTTTTTTTTGTAAACGGACTGGCAGTTATATCCCAACAGAACAAGAAAACACGTCTTACTCGGAATATTTTTTATATAAAAAAAAATGAACAAGAATATGATCATACAATATAATTCTTGCCAATCAAAACTCATTATTCTGACGGTGTGTATTCGAGATGTCAATCAAAATATGTACTAGGAACTGGCTTCTATTTCAAATTGCAGTGCAGGCAGACTAACGAAGTTTGGAATGAAGCCCAAGATTGTTTTCCTTTTATTCTTCTGTACTGGAAAGCTCTTAGTTGGTTCCATTCTTCTTGGTATGAAAACAGCAACAGTAAGTAACAACATTCCATTCTCTTTATGTAATATCCATTCCTTAACATAAACATTACTAAATAGATTATTATTATTATTATTATTATTATTATTTGATGATATAAGAGAGACTTTAAGAGAGTATTATCTTAAAGCAGGAACACATATCATCATGATATATATCTAAATCATTGTATAGGAAACTCAAGTGCGTATCTGTTTCCTTCTGCATCCGTGTATGAGTATGTGTGTCAATCAGAGAGAGAGAGAGAGAGAGAGAAGGTTATGTCTGTGTAAAAAATCTTAAAAAATTTAAGTGTAGCAATATTAACCGGAAAATAACAGAAATTTAATATTTTAAGAGTGGCGTGTTGTAAAATTTCAGTTATAAGGCCAAACTGTATATTTCCAATCAAGCAATGTATTTTATTAGGATAATTATGACTGTCTCTGAAAGTGTAGAATACTCTTTGACAGATATGTTTTCAATCGCGTCCGCGACAATACAATTTTTAACTTAAACTCAGTTAATAATATTTAACCAGACATGATTTCAATCACGTTCGCGTCCAAACAATATTCAGTCCATTTTTAGATTTCAAACTCGGATCACAATATTGAACAATAAAAATGTTTTCCATTAAGTCTATGCCAAAACAAATTTCAATCCCCTTTAAGCTCGGATTATAATATTTTACTGGACATGTTTTCAATCACATCTGCGTAAAAACAATGTTCAACCTGTTTTTTGAACTTCACGCTCGGATAACAATATTGTTTCTAAAGACATGTTTTCAATCACGTCGTTACTAAAACAAGATTTCAATCCCATTGGAATTTTAAGCTTGGATCATAAACTATAAATAAGAATTATGAAATACTAATTAACAACAACAATCAACAACTTTGAGAGAGAGAGAGAGAGACTTACACACACACACACACTCCACCACCACCACCACCAACAACAAAAACAACAACAATACAAACACTTAGGCACCTTATTTATATCTTCTTATTTATAAAACTGAAATCTTTAGAGCGTTTTTCCCCCAAAATATAATTATTTAGATAGTAGCTAGACAGGAGATGATCTTAAAAGAATTTGACCTAAATAGGTCCGTCCCGTAAAACATTGTATACACACAATTATAGACACAATTGCACAACACAAGAGGACAATTTATTTGACCTCTGGCAAAATTTATAAATATCATATTTGTTAAAAACAAAAAAAAAATGTGGGAAAATCGAGGAAACCAGCCCACGAGGATTCACGAGTGCCTGAGCGAAGAAGAGTACAAACTAATGATGTTTCAAAAATAGGGAATAGAAAAAACATCAGTTAAGATAGAACAAAGAAAACGATCAACCTCAGTCATCATTCTTTTTCCAAAATCTTTAAGAAAATTGAAAGACAAGGTACAGCATCAATAATAGTAAAATTATTGACTCTAGAAACAAGGAAGTGACATTTAGAAGTCCTAACTCGCTGTGAAATGCCAACATAAGCTAAAAATGCAGAGTGATTATGTTCTTGTTTGAACAGTACATAAGTGTTATGGAGACATGCAATCCGATATGTGTCACAGAGAGAGAGAGAGAGAGAGAGAGAGAGAGAGAGAGAGAGAGAACGCTTCTACTTTGAACAAGAAATCAAGACATTCAGAAACTTACACGTTTTGATATAGTTTCCCTATGAAATTTCAAGAACACACATAAAAAAGGAGCATCTTTAGGAAAAATCCACCTGGGTGAGGGTAATAACACAAAATTGAATATTTCATCCATATACAATAATATATTTTTGTCAATGAATATATCTAAGGATATCCCAAAATATATTACTTTAATGCAGGTTGGGTGGCAAGACGTACTAGACGTCACGTTTTTTCTTTCATCACAGAAAAGTCCATTATTCATTTAATAATTACGCCCCAGAATAAATAATGAAATTGTTCTTTGGGTTTCGCATAAATCTATACAAAGTAGCGATAAAGACGCTCATGCGGTTCTAGTGGTGGAATCTGAGTGAGGGTTCTCATAAACTGTATATTCACAGGCATGTCATTTGGATGGAATAGTGATACGTTAGGCAAACTGAATAATCGTATTGTTGAAATTTATTCAATGACTCACACACGACACATCGTGAAGTGCTCTCTTCTTGAGGCGAAAATTGAAACAAAAATTGTACTCATGTATGTCATGAACTTTATCCTGGACTTCGTCCTTTCGAAATTTTTTTTTCACACGATAATCTTGTAGGTATAAGCAGTTGTGGCATCCAAAGTCTTCGTTATGGAGATTGGCCATTTATCAAAGTCTGATCGTTTGAATATTTTCAGACTAATCAGTATTCTTATAACATTCAGATACCAACAGTTAAAAGGTCTATGGCACCGCAAAATGTTAGGACCTTGGACGGACCGCATAACAGAAATAACATCCAAAAGGCTAGAGTTCCCCGGTTTGTTTTAGCAAAAACATTTCAAAGACAACATGTGAAATGTTAACGTAAGCGAAGCGAATTCGCACACACAGCAAATTTGATCCGGTCAAGATGAGTTTGTCTCTCTTAATACCAAACGATGGATATTATCTACGGAATCAGCACTTTCGCGTACAGACAACATGCGATTGTAAATCAACTTACGATTAATGCGTATGAGCATTAAAAATTCTCCTTGGTCGTAGTTCTATACATGTGGGAATTACATGCAATTATTCTCTGCTCTTATTGGTGCCCTTTGCTGCACCAGCTGATAACATTTGGAATTTCCAGGAAAGTCAATCCGAATCGAGATCGTAAATACATTGAAAGGCCATACAGTGTAGTCATTGACTTCTTTGGACCAAGAAGACCAGATCACATAGGCATGCTGTCATGTTTCCAAACTCAGTTCGTGCGTTTATTATTATTCCAATGAAAAATATTCCAACTGTTATTGAATCTAATTTTGAGATAGTTAATGTGGAATCACTGTACATAACTGCGCCGTCAGCGGACTATCAATCATATTATGATGTACTAAAAGATTTTACATAAGCATTTCAGTCCTCACCAAGAAGCAAATTGTTCACCATTGATTTCTTTTCCACAATTGATGAAGTTCCTACCATTGACGACTTAATTCGAGTCATGATAATCATGGTGTATACGAAGATGTTATGTCTGAATACCAAGACAATATAAAACACAGACTTGATCAATGTGACAGAACGATACGCACACATACCTAAAGTAATCTGGGACAAGTGTAAAATGATGATGCTATTTCGTGGAGTTGACGTGCATGCAAACATCCAAAGAACTTAGTGTGCCGCCGATCACTCGTGGGATGAATCTCGGAATAAGTTCCGCGGGTCACCCCAATCTGATTCAAACAGATATCCGAAGTCCTAAATGAAGATCTTACAGCGACGCGTAGGGGTCATGTTCTGGTAACCTATGTTATTACCATACTCGCTAATTTTATCAACTAATCAGATGATGTCTTATATAGACTGAGCAGTGTGGATGAAGAGCATGAATGCGTACCGAACGATTTGATTCACTTTCAGAATTTTGAAAGCTGCATTTCCATTGACTTAATTCCAAGGTCATTAGAACATGACCCTTTCGTCGTCAGATCTTCATGTAGGACAACGGAGATCTGATTTGAATCAATTTGCAGGTCATCTAGGACTCGTATATTTTCCTCGCTACTGTCTTCACCGTAACTGTGACCTCAATCGAGGGAAAACATCATGCTGGATTGGACGCGGAAATTTAACAACTGTAATAAACATATACAGTAACGAAATCCGCCAGAGATGTTATTGCAGAGGCTACTGACCAACGTATAAAAGCCGCGAGCGAACAACTAGAACTTCTGCACAAATACACAGGTGGACGTAAACGTGTCGGAGATATGTTACAGTCGCAACAATGTGGTCACGAAAACCTGACAGAGGGCTTCGAACAAACATTCTCAGTGTTGATTAAATCTACAGGTGAAACTGCGAAAAAAGCGAAGAAATTCCGGGCACTGCCGCCAAGATGAAGGGGGCAGAAAAGGAACCTGGTCCGATTATTAAGACAGCCAAAGCTATCAAAAGCTTGTATGAGCAGATTCCGGATACACATGAAAGAATTGCCCATCTTAAACAGCCACCATCCCAGTCTACTAAAACGCTTAGAAGATTTTAATAAGAAGGCCACTGAAAGACCGACATGGATGATGTTGCAGTTGTCGGTGATTTTATTTTCAGCAACTGAAAAAGTTATGTCCAGGAGCAATATAAGAAGTCTGCTAAGAAAGCACATAAAACTTGAACCATATGGGCATTTCGGATGAAGTTTGATCAGCACTGGGCACCTAGCCGACACACAGGAATAGATTTAACTTTGAGGTTTAAAACATAAACATTACCATAGTAATGGTGAGGGTATTAGTAAGATGCAACGTTGTCTATTTTTGATTCCGTGTCTATCGACCGACAACAGGCAAATGAACTTGTGGACATATTGGAAACACTCATGAGATCAGTTCAAGCACCAGGAGTTATAAATGAGGCCGCATCGATTTGTCAGTGGACGCTCACTAACGATATCACTGATCAGCAGAAGTTTCATTTGTTGATGCACGAACTCGCTGAAGACATCAACTATGTATATTACGACGCAGATGATGAATTTTGATGCTCTTCGTGTTGAGAAACTCCGCTTCTTACATTATATATACTTCGCGATTCAGCGTGCCGATGTAAATACGACCCAGATCGTTACATCGATGATTACAATCTCATCAACGAAAACAGAATTGTATGTGGCTTTCCCTACACCAATCACCGCAGGAGAATCTCGCACACTCGAAACTGCACTAGCGTCTTGCGTGTGTATTACAGTTAGTCTAATATCCGATCACGACTGTTAAGTGTCTTCCTTCGAATAATTCGTTCGTGATTTCGATGGATGATGGCGTAACCTGGCAAGAAGTTGGATTTTCCCCAATCAATGAAGAGATTCCACGAAGGAATTAGTTAAAGACCTACAAAGAATCTACAATTTTCATATTAGAACATGACCCAACTCTTAGCAATAGCATCGCGATTAACCCTGCAACGTTGCATTGCACAGTCACCAATAAGAATAATTACTGGTTGGCCTGAGAACAAACAAACCAAAAAAGTTCCGGAAACCATATTGCGCCAGACATTGTCAGGATCACTTCGACGATTCAGATCCATTTAAACTGTGACGCCATCAGTGGCATTTATGAAAGCAGAGCATCAGCATACGTAGCTACTCAAGATTACATAATGTTTGGGTTTTCACTAACCGTGGAACCAGGTAATTTGATATCGATTACTTCTGTAGCGTCTGTGTATTCTTCCATTTCACAATATTCCTGGCTGACACAACCTCGTTTTACTCCTTTGGATCAGGAAGGGCGCATTATAGATCTCCACGACGAGACCTTGATAATACATTTGTAAATAAGAGATCGACCTGATATTTAATACGGTGACAATGTACGGGACGTGTGATATCAGTGAGTGTTATTCTGCGAGAAGTCCCGTTAGCATGACATATTACGGAAATGATCTTGGCAATGTTGTCCACAGGCGCATGGCACCGATAACTAAACAGGTTTCAATGCATGTCGCCGAGAGCATCAGACACTTTGCTGTGGATCGGTTGAAACATCTGGGATTTAGAGTAAGCCAATCGAATCGAGACTGACTATGACAATCAGTGCCTCGAGCAACGCGGTTAGAACCAAAGCCAATTACACATCTTTCAACAATAACAATGTCTTCGACGATTATTATATGAATCATTGAAAACGTCAGAAACGCCGTAGGAAATGCTGAAACTCCCGCTGTAATTGGCATCAGCAAAAATTACAATCTTGGATTCAGACAACGTCGAGGTCAACTTAAAGGAGGCTCATGATTGTCTTCGTGTGCTATTCTTCTCCGTCGTATATTTGTTTTTGTTTTTTTAGAAATGTTTACAAATCTTTTTTCTGTAAAAGAAAACCAAACAGCTGCATGAGGGCAATGTGCGGCAGTTGTTATGGCAAATAAATACACAACAAGGTATTAGCGCACCAAGCCATGTACTTATAGCATTTCGAACTAAACTCGGGTGCGATATAGACAGTAGCTGAATAAAAATATCTGGCTATCTAGGAGTGTCTAAAGTTCATTTGCGGTTACCCTGTGCGGTTCTTTGTCATCAGGAACCATCAGAAGAAATTCTGCAAGACTTTGACAGCAACCATGTTGCAAGTGCATATCACAAGCTTTGATCGTTCATGAACAGGGCTTTAACCATTAACAGGTCTGCAGATTTCTCAAAAAGACTTCAAGACGTTGTAGCCGATTTATTACTTTTAATTGGGACACCTGGGCCTGTTCAGACAGTCTGTGGTTGGCCTGCACATTCAGGCACGTGTAAACGGCTCCTTCCCACCGCTCCCCAACGATATATACAGCTGCATTCATGCGAATCTCTCTTATAAGATGCTTTGTTCGTGTTGGAAGGCGCAGGTGGTCTAAAGAGGGTAATTGACGCACCAGTGTAAAACCCGTAATTGTTGCAGTTGTAATAATTAAACAGCATGATTTAAAATAATGTCCTATCACGAGGTTAAGGTATGTCTTAACCCCAAATCAGCTTCGAAAACAAAGAGCGCAATAAGAAACAATTGCGGGGTCATATTAAGGCTTTCTCAGTCACAGTTAACTACAAATGACTTCTTGTGGTTGACCCCACAACAACACATTCAGCTTAATGCAGCCAAACAAAATAACACCTCGGTGACATTAAAGTTATCCAAGTCTGAGGTGACGCAAATGCAAAAGACTCATGTCCATTCCAGCATTGTTAGAAGCTGCGGCTTCAGCAGTTGCAAAAGCAGCTGCGTTAGGGTTAGTCGGTACAGCATCCGGGATGTCCCTGAAAGAGGCGGTCGGTTGATGCATAGGGTCTCGCAGACGCATACAAAATTAAAATGTCTTAGACTACCCGGGACGACTTGCATAATACCCTCAGGCACAAGTCTTCGACTACCCAGTAGGACTCGCAAAAGTCTTCACCATTAACCAATCTTGACATATTCGAAATAGCAAAAAGTGAAGCATTTCCGGAGTGTCTCTATATGAAATGAATTTGCAGCGAAAATCGCAAGTATGAATTGTTAACCTAGATTCATCAGCAGGACCTGGCACTCATTGGGTTGCATACATAATACGGTCACATTTTATATTTTACTGGTATGGGCTTGCACCGCCGATTGAAGTTGTTTATTGTTTAACCCGAGCCGGTGGATGAAAACATTTGCGGACGGTAAAAAGCCGACGCGGAGCTGACGTGGATCTGAGCAGGTTTACCACCAAAAGCCGACTTGAATGCGTTTACAAGTCGAGTTGTTGCTGACATCGACCAGTGCGAGCTTGTGACTTTCTAATATCGAACTGGAAAACTTTAAATGTTAACGTAGACTTCAATACAACGTTCCGAAGCTGAGGGGGGAGGTGTTTGCAGTTGAAAATAACCTGGTCGAAATCTATTAAATCGGAGAAATCTGAGACGCTGATGTGTCGTTTCCTTTTATCAAAGACTACGTTGACCATGCAGATGATACGAGAAACAACACGTGGATGAATGAAGTAACTTCATCGGCATATTCAGGAGCATATTAACAATCGAAGGAGAGGAAGACGACTTTTTAAAAAGTATAGCTGCATTCGGAATTCCTCATGGAAGCACAAAGTAATCTTAGACGATTAATGAACTCTACCGAATGGCTTATGAGGATAGAACAATTAGCGTGGCTGAGTTCGACAGTGTGCTGGTGGAAATAAAAAAAACACCGACAATTTCGTGCACAGATATTAAACCGTGACCCCAAACAGGTGATTGATTTGCAGACAGTGAAAATTGAGTAACTATTATTCAGCTGATTTTGTTTTGCAAAATACTTTCCCGCGACAAATGGATACTGTCAACGCGCTACTATTTGCGCCTGCTCAAAGCCATTCACGCAGACAAATAGCATCCAATGTGTTTATAAAGAGTTTCAATAATTACAGCGTGTATACAGTGCATGTGACGATCAAATTAAAAGTAGTAAATCATGGGGTACAGAAGTCGTTGACCTATATTTGGTACCGAAATTTAAATTGCCAATTGTGATACTACTCCTGGAACTGAACTATTTCGCATGTACGAAAATACAAGCGACCGCTGACCAGTTTTATGGATTTTTTGCTATATAGAATGTTGTCCTTGACGAATATTACTAGCTATCGACAAATGTCGGCGATAGTGATCACAGATACTTTTGAATATATAGTCCTGATATTCGATGTGTTTTTGTCAGATTTTCAGATTTTAAATCCCCGACAGGTAGAAAACACATCTAGGTCGAAGTGCCACTAATGTATTTTCATGCTCCATTTAATATATACAAATATGAGATAATGATCTTTTTAAGAGATTTATGTGGCCTTTTTACTGTCTATAAACTCTTTATATATTTATATGCATTTAGATGTATTACGGGTTTTTCAATATTGTTGTATGTATTCTCCAGAAAGTTTATGTATACTTTCATCAATTGCTACTATATTTGCTAAAGTTTGGGATTATGTACCAACCAAGCAGGCGCGTCATAACTTTCTACAGAATTTCATGTTGGTTCATTCTTAATACATGTATTCTTTAATCATTTATAAGTTTGAAAGAAGAAAATCGATCTTTAATTTGGATTGATTTCAAGATGGGAAACACAACAACAATTCTATTTCATGCAGTTTCACTCACGTCCTCTCATGGTACAAGTACCAATGTTATTCCCCCACGTACCATCAACACAGGTTGTTTCTATGAAATATTACAGGTTAGTAACACATAAAGTAAACAAGAAACTCATGCAGTAAAATAATCAACTAGCTGGATAGGATGGTAAGCAATAAACGAAAATTACGAATATTTACAGAACTGGCATTTATACTCTCTCTCTCTCTCTCTCTCCAGTTACACCTGCGTATTTCATGGTCTGCTTGCAAACATAGGAAAACCTGTCCAGCAATACAACCATCAGGCCGTTCCACAACATGACAACTGCATACATTTTGCAGCTAGATAAAAATTAATATGGTGTGTCTATGCAGTTTTAAACACAAAATTGAAAACGACATTCATGAACGATCAGTTTTATCTTGACGTCATCTCCAGACACTGATAATACACAGTCTGGATACATATATCACGGAACTGCAAATCATTTCTCCCAAACGATAAATATGAAATGAAAGGTTCTGCGGAAGAAGAAAAACATTCTAGTTGAATCATGTATGTATGTATGTGCGATGCCCCGTATGTGAGTATCGTGGTCCAAACAATTGTGAATGAATTTAACCGTTTGGAAAAAAATATTTAGATTTTTGTACGTACACTTCATTAACCAAAATTACGCCAAATTATTCTAAAAAATAAATCTTGCAGTATGTTATGTTGCCAGAACAATGCAAATAATTCATAACAGCTAGATATATCTGTAAACTTTCAACTATTTTATTATATTTATGTGTGTGCATGCGTGTGGTACGTGGGTTTATACGAAAAGTGTTATAACAAACGCTGTAAGGAAATATTACTTAACAGTTTACAAGCATTTGAGAAATCTTTCTCCAAGTCCTTTCGATGTACTGCACTTTTCTCATCGTGTGAAACATGTCCTAAACACGTGCAATAGCCCGCCAAGTGATAGCATTCGTCGCGACATCGTGAGTGCATTCCTTACTTATTTTCTGCCTTTGAAATGGTTGCCCTGTAACGAATCCTTAAACTTATAAAAAGCGAGAAACCACAAGGAATTAAATCGGGCTGTAGGGTGGGTGATTGAGGGTTTCAATGCAAGTTGTTGTTTTCACAGACGTCACGACTGTGTACGCAAATACCCATAATGCAACGCGTGCACGTTGCACAGCCATTTGAGTCCCTAAGAAACGTTTGCGGACACGAGTCATCACATATAGTCAAGATAATAATCTCATTTAATTGTTGATAAGGACATTCACTTAATCAAAATGATACATATATTGTGTTTGAAATTAAGTGCCCCTGTAGCATGAAAATAAAAATAAAGCTGGATGTTCCCTGACTTATATCGAAACACAGAAATGTGTGTGTGTGTGTGTGTGTGATTTGGATTTTTAACCTAGCTTTAACAAGTTTTCAGTCATATCACTACGATGTCTGCAGTGTGGCAGTTTTATAGTGATGTCTAGTACTGGGGCATCATTCTGCAGACATGTAGCATGATGTCCTACCCAGTGGCGGATTAAGGCTCACTGGTACCCTAAGCACTGACAAACCTTGGTGCCCCTCTCCTTTCCACGTACAGCTGGGAAGATAACCCTAGGGTGCACCATGATCAAGAAACAGAACAGTATGATCAATTTGCACTAGTTTTATCAATTTTTTTTTTACGAATCTTCATTCGTTATTTTTCTTTTCACCCTTTTCTCAGCTTTGTGGTGCCCCCTTTTGCCCTGGTGCCCTAAGCACGTGCTTAGTCTGCTTAATAGTTAATACGCCCCTGGTCCCACCCAGTCACATTATCCTGACACCAGGCCGACCAGTCCTAACACTAACCTCTTAATGCTGAGCGCCAAGCGAGGCAGCTGTAGGTACCATTTTTTAAAGCCTTTGGTATGACTCGGCCGGGGATCGAACCCACGACCTCCCGCATCCGAGGCGGACGCTCTAATCACTAGGCCGCCGGAGCGGTCACAGAATAGTGAAGTTGAACCGTAATCGTGCATATTGCTATCAAGTAACAATGCAGTTTAAAAAAAATTACAAGCAGAAAATATTGGCATTTTTAAAAATAAATACTTCGTATGATGTCTGTAAGCTTGTCATTTTAAAAGAGTATTTCTGGACAATGATCTTCCGGATACAATATCACTTACGGAATTAAAATTTCATTGCTTGTGTATTTTACCAGAACTTTTATGTACAAATACTTTTCGCGAAAACACGTGCTTGTGCCAAAAACAGCTGACAAATTTTAATTAGTATGGTCAAATATTGTATTTGTGATGGATATGATGGACGTATGGTGATATTAAATGAAAACGATAACCGTTTAAAGAAGTTTTATCTTCAGTGTCTTAAAACGAAACATGTCCCTAACGGAACATGACTTTGTGCCGAATGTCAAAACCGTATATTCTTCAAATGCTATTAGAAATATGAAATTATATATTAACGATTGGCTTTTCAATTTTAATGATAACAACACGATTGATTTCAGCCCATGAAAACTGAAAATCATTACATATTTCTGCTTCTTTGTAGGCCCGGCCCTAGGGCAAGGCGAACGAGGCAACCGCCTTGGGCTCCGCGCTTTCAGGAAATTAACTCCGCGTGCTGCCTGGGGCTCCGCACATTCTCGGGCCGGGCCTACTTATTTGTGTATCCATTTGTTTATGCGTCTGTTTATTGATGAATCTTTTGTTTTTTTAAAGAGACCGCTCCGGCGGCCTAGTGGTTAGAGCGTCAGCCTCGGATGCAGGGGGCCGGGGTTCGAACCCTGCCGAGTCATACCAAAGACTTATAAAATTGGTACTAACAGCTGCCTCGCTAGGCACTCTGCATTAAGAGTTAATGTTAGAACTGGTAGGCTTGGTGCCAGGATAATGTAGCTGGTTGGGACATTATGCTACATGTCTGCGGGATGAAACCCCAGTGCTAGATATCACTATAACCTGCCACATTGCAGACATCGTATCGATATGACTGAAAAAGTATTCAAACTGCGATAAAAATCAACACAAAAAACACGCACACACACTGTTTTTGAAAGAATAACAAAGATGGTTGAAATTTCAATGTTTTAGATGGGGGGGGGGGGGGGGGCGAGCACACATTCGGTCTCGTGAGGTTGACCTGCACAACAGAATGTGATGTATTATTATATCCTTACGCACAAATTGAGACGTGCCTTCATAATTATGTGGGAAGAACAATGTTGTTAGGTGCCGGTTTGCGTGGATATGGAATCAAAATGGCAGATATGGAAGTACACACGTTTTGTGACGTCACGTGAAAACAACGGATAAGGTATGCATTACAAATGTGCATATGTGTGCGGAGGCGTTATCCTCTGTAGGTCTGGACACTTATCCGAATAGAGTCACGTAAATTATATCTGATTACTGTGACATAATACTGTCTATTCGCTGTTACGTTATTTGATACCATGTGGTTCAAAATTATCCTTGTGAATTGAAGAACATAATGCATATAATTTCAGAGGCAGATTTAGAATGAATGAAGAGTTTTTCTTGGCGATGCCAAACGTCAGTGCTTCCAAAAAGTGCTTTGTTTCTTTCTCTTGGTTTCAAAGTAGTGCATCCAAGTTTCACCACAAGAAATTGTTTTAATTAAGAAATTACAGCCTTTTACTTTTTTGTGCATATACAATAAAGTCACTCAGATATTTACATTTAAACCGATGTGTTTGTTTGTTTGTTTTTTATTTTATTTACCAAGAACTCTGGGAATCCAACGAACACAAACCATGTGGATCCCTAATTCTTTGGTAAGAATTTCTTATGCACTTCCGTAGATTGTCTGATAATTCTGGGAAAATAATACGTCGATCTTTGTGACTTATACTTCAACAGAATCGAAAATTTATTTTGAAAAAGATGGCCTTGTCCTACCTTTTCTTGTATCGTCTGTATCAGCCTCCACACCATCACTTAAATATTTATCTGCTTCATATTGACACGTTAATCATAGACGTCCATTGATGGAGACAATTTTAGTTAAAAATAATTGTCGCTGACATTTTGTAAATTGTGTTTACCTGTTTTGCTCGTGGAGCGGTGGGAAATCAAACTCACATATTGTCTAGACTATCAGTACACTGATCCATAAATCGATAAAAGACTAGGATCCCTGATATCCACCTTTATAAATATACATTTTAATTACCTCTTCTGAATGGAGTAACTGTTATTGCAAGACAAAAAAAATATTCTCAGTTTGAAACATACATATGCGTGAGATGAAAAGATACAGGTAAACAGACAAACACCTGTCATACCTTGTGACCATTTTTGAAGAATACAAACGTGGGCATGCACTCGATTCCAACTGCTTCTGCCACTTCCTGTGGATCAAAGAAAAATGACCTCAGCTTGGGAAGATATAAGATAATAACAAAGCAAAGGTCCTTATATATATATATATATATATATATATATATATATATATATATATATATATATATATATATATATATTCCAGACAAAATCTTAAGTAGTTAGATTTATTAAACAGAAAACATCGTTACTCCATTCTCTCCATATTCAACGACTCTCACTGCTATACTGACACGCCTTCAATCCAGTAGATCTAATCATTTTTCGATACAAAGAGATCCGTTGATGGACAACTCATACGAGATGCGACGTTATTAAAACAGGTTGTCTGATTAATTATCCCATTTGTTTTGTGCTAAAAAGGCGTATTGATTATTCGTCGGTATCGATCCCATTTAACATCAGACGTGTTCTCATATAATAATTGATTTTGTTTGGCAAATAATGTGAAATGTGAACTTTAACGAACACTTAACAATTAAGTTCGTAATAGCAAGTGAATAATTTTAGAAAGGCAAGGATTTGGAAAGTTCCTAACGAGAAGAGATGTGTAAAACTCCATGCACTGATAAAGGTAAATCCTATAAACATCCTGTCAATAGATTCTGATATCGTGCCAGTTCCTACGCATTCGACAGAGGTTCTCAAGTGCCAGTTCTTTGTGAATACAAGATAAGGTTCGACAGATTCTCAAACGAGTATATATATATATATATATATATATATATATATATATATATATATATATATATATATATATATATATATATGAATACAAATCTACGTTCATGAGGTTTTCGCTGAGCATAGTTTAAACAAATAAGCAGTTTACTTTTTATACACGTTTTTTATATAGTTTAGCTTTGCTTGCAGTTAATTTAGTAATCATTTACTGACATTACCTGCTATTGTATATCTATATATCGCTATATTATGAAAGGTTGACAGCGATGTTATGGCCCAAGTTTATCAACTAATTCACGTCCACAAGGATACGGGATGCAGGTTTCTTCACATTAATGCCCAGCGGTTTCTTGATTTTACCGTTAAAATAAAGGAGTTATCAGCAGACTATACTGTTTTACAAGAATTCTACTTTTTCAGTGCATTATTTTTCTGTACTATACATAAATGGTCATTATGTGTGCATATTTAAACGATGGTAAACACCTGATTTCATGTGGGCTGATCAGAACTCTTGGCCTCAAATGTACCAACAATTTTGTTGTCTGTCTGCTTCTCTCTCTCTCTCTCTCTCTCTCTCTCTCTCTTGTGCTGGAAGGTAATGGCATGCAGTGCAACTCTGCTTAATATGTTACGCTAGAATGACCCATGAATACTATGTTCAGAACTTAAGAAATTAAGGGCCCCGAATGGCCGAGTGGTCTAAAGCGCTCTCCGTTACGGATAACTGCCATCTCAACTCTTTCTGTGTGGGTTCTAGTCTCGGATTCGGCCAATGTGGGTAGGTGAGAACGCTTACCAGTTGCTTCTCGAGGGTCGGTGGTTCTTTCCGGAGAAATCCCTTGTTCTTCCTCCACCATTAATACTGGCCGCCATGTATAACATATCGTGTGCTGAAAAATGGCGTTAAACCCTATAACAACAACAACTTAAGAAATTAAAAACTCTGCTTAACCTGACATTTTTGGGTTCGAAGATTTTGTAGATTTAGTTTACCGAGGCTTCCAATATATGAATGTTTAACGGATAATAGTTAAAGTATTGACGAGAATTCATGTCTGAGTTATCGAAGTTCTACTTATCTGCCTATCAAAAGGTGTGATTTGAAGACTAATGTACTCAGTCTGCCTATCAAAAAGGTGTGATTTGAAGACTAATGTACTCAGTCTGCCTATCAAAAAGGTGTGATTTGAAGACTAATGTACTCAGTCTGCCAATCAAAAGGTGTGATTTGAAGACTAATGTACTCAGTCTGCCAATCAAAAAGGTGTGATTTGAAGAAAAATGTATTCAGTCTGCCTATCAAAAAGGTGTGATTTGAAGACTAATGTACTCAGTCTGCCAATCAAAAAGGTGTGATTTGAAGAAAAATGTATTCAGTCTGCCTATCAAAAACTTGTGATTTGAAGAAAAATGTATTCAGTCTGCCTATCAAAAAGGTGTGATTTGAAGACTAATGTACTCAGTCTGCCTATCAAAAAGGTGTGATTTGAAGAAAAATGTATTCAGTCTCACTATCAAAAAGGTGTGATTTGAAGAAAAATGTACTCAGTCTGCCTATCAAAAGGTGTGATTTGAAGACTAATGTACTCAGTCTGCCTATCAAAAAGGTATGATCTGAAGACTAATGTACTCAGTCTGCCTATCAAAAAGGTGTGATTTGAAGACTAATGTACTCAATCTGCCAATCAAAAGGTGTGATTTGAAGACTAATGTACTCAGTCTGCCAATCAAAAAGGTGTGATTTGAAGAAAAATGTATTCAGTCTGTCTATCAAAAGGTGTGATTTGAAGACTAATGTACTCAGTCTGCCTATCAAAAGGTGTGATTTGAAGACTAATGTACTCAGTCTGCCAATCAAAAAGGTGTGATTTGAAGAAAAATGTATTCAGTCTGCCTATCAAAAAGTTGTGATTTGAAGAAAAATGTATTCAGTCTGCCTATCAAAAAGGTGTGATTTGAAGACTAATGTACTCAGTCTGCCTATCAAAAAGGTGTGATTGGAAGAAAAATGTATTCAGTCTGACTATCAAAAAGGTGTGATTTGAAGAAAAATGTACTCAGTCTGCCTATCAAAAGGTGTGATTTGAAGACTAATGTACTCAGTCTGCCTATCAAAAAGGTATGATTTGAAGACTAATGTACTCAGTCTGCCTATCAAAAACGTGTGATTTGAAGACTAATGTACTCAGTCTGCCAATCAAAAGGTGTGATTTGAAGACTAATGTACTCAGTCTGCCAATCAAAAAGGTGTGATTTGAAGAAAAATGTATTCAGTCTGCCTATCAAAAAGGTGTGATTTGAAGACTAATGTACTCAGTCTGCCTATCAAAAGGTGTGATTTGAAGACTAATGTACTCAGTCTGCCAATCAAAAAGGTGTGATTTGAAGAAAAATGTATTCAGTCTGCCTATCAAAAAGTTGTGATTTGAAGAAAACTGTATTCAGTCTGCCTATCAAAAAGGTGTGATTTGAAGACTAATGTACTCAGTCCGCCTATCAAAAAGGTGTGATTTGAAGAAAAATGTATTCAGTCTGACTATCAAAAAGGTGTGATTTGAAGAAAAATGTACTCAGTCTGCCTATCAAAAGGTGTGATTTGAAGACTAATGTACTCAGTCTGCCTATCAAAAAGGTATGATTTGAAGACTAATGTACTCAGTCTGCCTATCAAAAAGGTGTGATTTGAAGACTAATGTACTCAGTCTGCCAATCAAAAGGTGTGATTTGAAGACTAATGTACTCAGTCTGCCAATCAAAAAGGTGTGATTTGAAGAAAAATGTACTCAGTCTGCCTATCAAAAGGTGTGATTTGAAGACTAATGTACTCAGTCTGCCTATCAAAAAGGTGTGATTTGAAGAAAAATGTATTCAGTCTGACTATCAAAAAGGTGTGATTTGAAGAAAAATGTACTCAGTCTGCCTATCAAAAGGTGTGATTTGAAGACTAATGTACTCAGTCTGCCTATCAAAAAGGTATGATTTGAAGACTAATGTACTCAGTCTGCCTATCAAAAAGGTGTGATTTGAAGACTAATGTACTCAGTCTGCCTATCAAAAAGGTATGATTTGAAGACTAATGTACTCAGTCTGCCTATCAAAAAGGTGTGATTTGAAGACTAATGTACTCAGTCTGCCAATCAAAAGGTGTGATTTGAAGACTAATGTACTCAGTCTGCCAATCAAAAAGGTGTGATTTGAAGAAAAATGTATTCAGTCTGCCTATCAAAAAGGTGTGATTTGAAGACTAATGTACTCAGTCTGCCTATCAAAAGGTGTGATTTGAAGACTAATGTACTCAGTCTGCCAATCAAAAAGGTGTGATTTGAAGAAAAATGTATTCAGTCTGCCTATCAAAAAGTTGTGATTTGAAGAAAAATGTATTCAGTCTGCCTATCAAAAAGGTGTGATTTGAAGACTAATGTACTCAGTCTGCCTATCAAAAAGGTGTGATTTGAAGAAAAATGTATTCAGTCTGACTATCAAAAAGGTGTGATTTGAAGAAAAATGTACTCAGTCTGCCTATCAAAAGGTGTGATTTGAAGACTAATGTACTCAGTCTGCCTATCAAAAAGGTATGATTTGAAGACTAATGTACTCAGTCTGCCTATCAAAAAGGTGTGATTTGAAGACTAATGTACTCAGTCTGCCAATCAAAAGGTGTGATTTGAAGACTAATGTACTCAGTCTGCCAATCAAAAAGGTGTGATTTGAAGAAAAATGTATTCAGTCTGCCTATCAAAAAGGTGTGATTTGAAGACTAATGTACTCAGTCTGCCTATCAAAAGGTGTGATTTGAAGACTAATGTACTCAGTCTGCCAATCAAAAAGGTGTGATTTGAAGAAAAATGTATTCAGTCTGCCTATCAAAAAGTTGTGATTTGAAGAAAAATGTATTCAGTCTGCCTATCAAAAAGGTGTGATTTGAAGACTAATGTACTCAGTCTGCCTATCAAAAAGGTGTCATTTGAAGAAAAATGTATTCAGTCTGACTATCAAAAAGGTGTGATTTGAAGAAAAATGTACTCAGTCTGCCTATCAAAAGGTGTGATTTGAAGACTAATGTACTCAGTCTGCCTATCAAAAAGGTATGATTTGAAGACTAATGTACTCAGTCTGCCTATCAAAAAGGTTTGATTTGAAGACTAATGTACTCAGTCTGCCAATCAAAAGGTGTGATTTGAAGACTAATGTACTCAGTCTGCCAATCAAAAAGGTGTGATTTGAAGAAAAATGTATTCAGTCTGCCTATCAAAAGGTGTGATTTGAAGACTAATGTACTCAGTCTGCCTATCAAAAGGTGTGATTTGAAGACTAATGTACTCAGTCTGCCAATCAAAAAGGTGTGATTTGAAGAAAAATGTATTCAGTCTGCCTATCAAAAAGTTGTGATTTGAAGAAAAATGTATTCAGTCTGCCTGTCAAAAAGGTGTGATTTGAAGACTAATGTACTCAGTCTGCCTATCAAAAAGGTGTGATTTGAAGAAAAATGTATTCAGTCTGCCTATCAAAAAGGTGTGATTTGAAGAAAAATATACTCAGTCTGCTATCAAAAAGGTGTGATTTGAAAGAAAAATGTACTCTGCTATCAAAAAGGTGTGATTTGAAAGAAAAATGTATTCAGTCTGCCTATCAAAAAGTTGTGATTTGAAGAAAAATGTATTCAGTCTGCCTATCAAAAAGGTGTGATTTGAAGACTAATGTACTCAGTCTGCCTATCAAAAAGGTGTGATTTGAAGAAAAATGTATTCAGTCTGCCTATCAAAAAGGTGTGATTTGAAGAAAAATGTACTCAGTCTGCTATCAAAAAGGTGTGATTTGAAAGAAAAATGTACTCTGCTATCAAAAAGGTGTGATTTGAAAAAAAATGTATTCAGTCTGCCTATCAAAAAGTTGTGATTTGAAGAAAAATGTATTCAGTCTGCCTATCAAAAAGTTGTGATTTGAAGAAAAATGTATTCAGTCTGCCTATCAAAAAGGTGTGATTTGAAGACTAATGTACTCAGTCTGCCTATCAAAAAGTTGTGATTTGAAGAAAAATGTATTCAGTCTGCCTATCAAAAAGGTGTGATTTGAAGAAAAATGTACTCAGTCTGCTATCAAAAAGGTGTGATTTGAAAGAAAAATGTATTCAGTCTGCCTATCAAAAAGGTGTGATTTGAAGAAAAATGTATTCAGTCTGCCTATCAAAAGGTGTGATTTGAAGACTAATGTACTCAGTCTGCCTATCAAAAGGTGTGATTTGAAGACTAATGTACTCAGTCTGCCAATCAAAAAGGTGTGATTTGAAGAAAAATGTATTCAGTCTGCCTATCAAAAAGTTGTGATTTGAAGAAAAATGTATTCAGTCTGCCTGTCAAAAAGGTGTGATTTGAAGACTAATGTACTCAGTCTGCCTATCAAAAAGGTGTGATTTGAAGAAAAATGTATTCAGTCTGCCTATCAAAAAGGTGTGATTTGAAGAAAAATATACTCAGTCTGCTATCAAAAAGGTGTGATTTGAAAGAAAAATGTACTCTGCTATCAAAAAGGTGTGATTTGAAAAAAAATGTATTCAGTCTGCCTATCAAAAAGTTGTGATTTGAAGAAAAATGTATTCAGTCTGCCTATCAAAAAGTTGTGATTTGAAGAAAAATGTATTCAGTCTGCCTATCAAAAAGGTGTGATTTGAAGACTAATGTACTCAGTCTGCCTATCAAAAAGTTGTGATTTGAAGAAAAATGTATTCAGTCTGCCTATCAAAAAGGTGTGATTTGAAGAAAAATGTACTCAGTCTGCTATCAAAAAGGTGTGATTTGAAAGAAAAATGTATTCAGTCTGCCTATCAAAAAGGTGTGATTTGAAGAAAAATGTACTCAGTCTGCTATCAAAAAGGTGTGATTTGAAAGAAAAATGTATTCAGTCTGTTATCAAAAAGGCGTGACTTGAAAAATGTATTCAGTCGGCCTATCAAAAAGGCGTAATTTGAAGAAAAATGTACTCAGTCTGCCTATCAAAAAGGTGTGATTTGAACAAAAATGTACTCAGTCTGCCTATCAAAAAGGTGTGATTTGAACAAAAATGTACTTAGTCTTCTATCAAAAAGGTGTGATTTGAAGAGAAATGTACTCAGTCTGCCTATCAAAAAGGTGTGATTTGAAGAAAAATGTATTCAGTGAGCCTATCAAAAAGGTGTGATTTGAAGAAAAATGTACTCAGCCTGCCTATCAAAATGCTGTGATTTGAAGAAAAATGTATTCAGTTTGTTATCAAAAAGGCGTGACTTGAAAAATGTACTCAGTCTGCCTATCAAAAAGGCGTAATTTGAAGAAAAATGTACTCAGTCTGCCTATCAAAAAGGTGTGATTTGAAGAAAAATGTACTCAGTCTGCCTATCAAAAAGGTGTGATTTGAACAAAAATGTACTTAGTCTTCTATCAAAAAGGTGTGATTTGAAGAAAAATGTACTCAGTCTGCCTATCAAAAAGGCGTGATTTGAAGAAAAATGTATTCAGTGAGCCTATCAAAAAGGTGTGATTTGAAGAAAAATGTACTCAGTCTGCCTATCAAAAAGGTGTGATTTGAAGAAAAATGTATTCAGTTTGTTATCAAAAAGGCGTGACTTGAAAAATGTACTCAGTCTGCCTATCAAAAAGGCGTAATTTGAAGAAAAATGTACTCAGTCTGCCTATCAAAAAGGTGTGATTTGAAGAAAAATGTACTCAGTCTGCCTATCAAAAAGGTGTGATTTGAACAAAAATGTATTCAGTTTGTTATCAAAAAGGCGTGACTTGAAAAATGTACTCAGTCTGCCTATCAAAAAGGCGTAATTTGAAGAAAAATGTACTCAGTCTGCCTATCAAAAAGGTGTGATTTGAAGAAAAATGTACTCAGTCTGCCTATCAAAAAGGTGTGATTTGAACAAAAATGTACTTAGTCTTCTATCAAAAAGGTGTGATTTGAAGAAAAATGTACTCAGTCTGCCTATCAAAAAGGCGTGATTTGAAGAAAAATGTATTCAGTGAGATTATCAAAAAGGTGTGATTTGAAGAAAAATGTACTCAGTCTGCTATCAAAAAGGCGTGATTTGAAGAAAAATGTATTCAGTCTGTTATCAAAAATCCGTGACTTGAAAAATGTATTCAGTCGGCCTATCAAAAAGGCGTAATTTGAAGAAAAATGTACTCAGGCTGCCTATCAAAAAGGTGTGATTTGAAGAAAAATGTACTCAGTCTGCCTATCAAAAAGGTGTGATTTGAACAAAAATGTACTTAGTCTGCCTATCAAAAAGGTGTGATTTGAAGAAAAATGTACTCAGGCTGCCTATCAAAAAGGTGTGATTTGAAGAAAAATGTATTCAGTGAGATTATCAAAAAGGTGTGATTTGAAGAAAAATGTACTCAGTCTGCTATCAAAAAGGCGTGACTTGAAAAAATGTATTCACTCGGCCTATCAAAAAGGCGTAATTTGAAGAAAAATGTACTCAGTCTGCTATCAAAAATGTGTGATTTGAAGAAAAATGTACTCAGTCTGCCTATCAAAAAGGTGTGATTTGAACAAAAATGTACTTAGTCTTCTATCAAAAAGGCGTGATTTGAAAGAAAAATGTACTCAGTCTGCCTATCAAAAAGGTGTGATTTGAAAGAAAAACGTACTCAGTCTGCTATCAAAAAGGTGTGATTTGAAGAAAAATGTACTCAGTCTGTCTATCAAAAAGGTGTCATTTGAAAAATGTATTCAGTCTGCTATCCAAAAGGCGTGACTTGAAAAATGTATTCAGTCTGCCTATCAAAAAGGTGTGATTTGAAGAAAAATGTACTCAGTCTGCTATCAAAAAGGTGTGATTTGAAGAAAAATGTACTCAGTCTGCCTATCAAAAAGGCGTGATTTGAAGAAAAATGTATTCATTCGGCCTATCAAAAAAGGCGTAATTTGAAGAAAAATGTACTCAGTCTGCTATCAAAAAGGTGTGATTTGAAGAAAAATGTATTCAGTGAGCCTATCAAAAAGGTGTTATTTGAAGAAAAATGTACTCAGTCTGCCTATCAAAAAGGTGTGATTTGAAGAAAAATGTATTCAGTCTGTTATCAAAAAGGCGTGACTTGAAAAATGTATTCAGTCGGCCTATCAAAAAGGCGTAATTTGAAGAAAAATGTACTCAGTCTGCCTATCAAAAAGGTGTGATTTGAAGAAAAATGTACTCAGTCTGCCTATCAAAAAGGTGTGATTTGAACAAAAATGTACTTAGTCTTCTATCAAAAAGGTGTGATTTGAAGAAAAATGTACTCAGTCTGCCTATCAAAAAGGCGTGATTTGAAGAAAAATGTATTCAGTGAGATTATCAAAAAGGTGTGATTTGAAGAAAAATGTACTCAGTCTGCTATCAAAAAGGCGTGACTTGAAAAAATGTATTCACTCGGCCTATCAAAAAGGCGTAATTTGAAGAAAAATGTACTCAGTCTGCTATCAAAAATGTGTGATTTGAAGAAAAATGTACTCAGTCTGCTATCAAAAATGCGTGACTTGAAAAATGTATTCAGTCGGCCTATCAAAAATGCGTAATTTGAAGAAAAATGTACTCAGTCTGCCTATCAAAAAGGTGTGATTTGAAGAAAAATGTATTCAGTCTGCCTATCAAAAAGGTGTGATTTGAAGAAAAATGTACTTAGTCTTCTATCAAAAAGGCGTGACTTGAAAAATGTATTCAGTCGGCCTATCAAAAATGCGTAATTTGAAGAAAAATGTACTCAGTCTGCCTATCAAAAAGGTGTGATTTGAAGAAAAATGTATTCAGTCTGCCTATCAAAAAGGTGTGATTTGAAGAAAAATGTACTTAGTCTTCTATCAAAAAGGCGTGATTTGAAAGAAAAACGTACTCAGTCTGCTATCAAAAAGGTGTGATTTGAAGAAAAATGTACTCAGTCTGTCTATCAAAAAGGTGTCATTTGAAAAATGTATTCAGTCTGCTATCCAAAAGGCGTGACTTGAAAAATGTATTCAGTCTGCCTATCAAAAAGGTGTGATTTGAAGAAAAATGTACTCAGTCTGCTATCAAAAAGGTGTGATTCGAAGAAAAATGTACTCAGTCTGCCTATCAAAAAGGCGTGATTTGAAGAAAAATGTATTCATTCGGCCTATCAAAAAAGGCGTAATTTGAAGAAAAATGTACTCAGTCTGCTATCAAAAATGTGTGATTTGAAGAAAAATGTACTCAGTCTGCCTATCAAAAGGTGTGATTTGAACAAAAATGTATTCAGTATGTTATCAAAAAGGCGTGACTTGAAAAATGTATTCAGTCGGCCTATCAAAAAGGCGTAATTTGAAGAAAAATGTACTCAGTCTGCCTATCAAAAAGGTGTGATTTGAACAAAACTGTATTCAGTATGTTATCAAAAAGGCGTGACTTGAAAAATGTATTCAGTCGGCCTATCAAAAAGGCGTAATTTGAAGAAAAATGTACTCAGTCTGCCTATCAAAAAGGTGTGATTTGAAGAAAAGTGTACTCAGTCTGCCTATCAAAAAGGTGTGATTTGAAGAAAAATGTATTCAGTCTGCCTATCAAAAAGGTGTCATTGAAGAAAAATGTACTCAGTCTGCTATCAAAAAGGTGTGATTTGAAAGAACAACGTACTCAGTCTGCTATCAAAAAGTTGTGATTTGAAGAAAAATGTACTCAGTCTGCCTATCAAAAAGGTGTCATTTGAAAAATGTATTCAGTCTGCCTATCAAAAAGGTGTGACTTGAAAAATGTATTCAGTCTGCTATCCAAAAGGCGTGACTTGAAAAATGTATTCAGTCGGCCTATCAAAAAGGTGTGATTGAAGAAAAATGTACTCAGTCTGCCTATCAAAAAGGTGTGATTTAAAGAAAAATGTATTCAGTCTGCCTATCAAAAAAGTTTGATTTGAAGAAAATGTACTCAGTCTGCTATCAAAAAGGTGTCATTTGAAAAATGTATTCAGTCGGCCTATCAAAAAGGTGTGATTTGAAGAAAAATGTACTCAGTCTGCCTATCAAAAAGGTGTGATTTGAAGAAAAATGTATTCAGTCGGCCTATCAAAAAGGCGTGATTTGAAGAAAAATGTACTCAGTCTGCTATCAAAAAGGCGTGATTTGAAGAAAAATGTATTCAGTCTGCTATCAAAAAGGCGTGACTTGAAAAAAAAAATGTATTCAGTCTGCCTATCAAAAAGGTGTGATTTGAAGAAAAATGTATTCAGTCTGCCTATCAAAAAGGTGTGATTTGAAGAAAAATGTACTCAGTCTGCCTATCAAAAAGGCGTGATTTGAAGAAAATGTACTCAATCTGGCTTCCAACTGTACGTTACCATAAAAGAAAACAGACGTGCATTGTTATGAGACAGATGGACGTTGAGCTGAGGGAAATCTGATGTAAATTGTGTCAGAGGTGCAACTACTCAAAGCACAATCACACCCAGTACCATTATTCTTTGTGAAAGATTCTCATGCCGGGAGAAGTATAAATCTTTCATTTACTGATGTCTTATCGCTTTTTCTTATCCTAAGGGCTCATGTTACTTACCCGACTTTTTGTGTGCGCCCCAACAGCTTTATTTGGTTATTTTGTTACCATTTACGGACAGATACATTGGGATATATAGTCACACGCACACACACACACAGAGACACACACACACACACACACACACACACACACACACACACATATATATATATATATATATATATATATATATATATATATATATATATATATATATATATATATATATATATATATATATATAAAAAACATGGCTTTTAAAATATTGGTATAAAGCAATTTGATATACCAATACTATTGATATATCAAATTTTGATCCACACATTGCACAATAATACGCATATGTTCTCGCAACCGTGTGCTATTGATTCTAGATCACCGATGAGTTTCCACACATTAATCATTAGTGACGTATGGAAATAACGATAACAAATATCAATAATTCCATTGTTGTAAATGAATGTAATATGGTACACAATTTCATCGCAGTCCTTGCTGCTTTGTGTTCCCCTTCCCTTCTCAAGGATAACGGACAAACTATTCAGAAATCTGGAGTAAAAGAGAAAAAGAATTTGGGCTCCATGAAAACCTACAAGAATATGGTTCGTCAAAACAGTACGTGTGCACTTTCCTTGGGATTTATCTACAGTGTTTATATAATCAGTGATACAAAGTTGCAAACCCTGTCGACATTGTACGGTAAATTTCTCGGTTACGTGTTACGCATACTGTTATGTATTTACTGTTTTGTTGTTGTTGTATCTGAAACCTATTTTAATATTCTAAAAATCGATTATTATTAATTAAATATGAAAATGTCCAAAAGCACCATCCCTCCCTCCCTCTCCCTCTCTCTGGACCATCATAACAAGATAGGTGCGAGAATCTATGAAAAAACAAGCGTAGAGAATTTTCGTTTGTGTCATCCCACAATGTCTCTGGACTTAGAATGATGACAGAAGTTAAGTCAAAGGATGAGAGAGAGAGTTTCAAAGTCAAACCAACCAAAGGGAGATAGAGAGATTGAGAGAGAGTTTTATGGTCGGTAGAACTGTTATTAAATCAGAATAATGATTTTGAACAACTGTAAATATATTAAAATAATTTAATTACCTCTTATTAGTTCGTTGTTTCGCTTAGTTTCTATTCCACATTAATTTCCATGGGCCGGTACGTGAATGGCTCAGCGTTCATGTGAATGATGTAGCTAATCATGTGTTTGCAGTGCCCTACTTTCTTTCTTCATTAACACCATCTTTCATGTTAACATCATATGTGTGTATTATATTGATTTAATCAATAGGAAGAAAAAAAGAAACTCAAAAAGAAAAAATCAACTTATCAATTTGCAAAGGTGACCGTGAATAGCCACAAAAGGCTTTGACCTACATTTTGTAGCGGTCACACTCGCCAGGGATGTGAGGAGTTCATTCACTCGGTCAATACACAGTTGCCAGTAGTAAATCTTAACTCCGTCCAAATGGCAAAGATATGTATTTGTGATATAAATAAAATATATGTATAGTATGTACGCTGTATCAAATATATACCACTCGTTGTATAAATTTTCCGTTACAAGGAAACTCGGCAAGCCTAGTTTCATTTTAATGAAAAGATATATATATATATATATATATATATATATATATATATATATATATATATATATATATATATATATATATATATATATATATATATATATATTTTAAATTATACGGAGAGAGAAAGGGCATGAGATGCGCAGAATAAACATACTGAAGCCTCGTCGACATCAACCTTGACAAACACCACTTTGTCGTGTAGTCCTGGATCGGCGGCGAGGGCCTTAAAGACAAAACGATAACAAACAGAGATAAATATTTCTCTTAGGATGACAAAAGTGGAGAAAAAATCTGGAATAAAAAATCACAACCACGAAGCTTCATACAACGGGCATTGTGGTTTGGCTTAAAAATAGAATGTTTATTTCATCCATCGTCACTAATGTGCAATAATTGTTTATAATGCAATATGACTAAAGTACAGTGTGCAGCATGTGTGGATATGAGTGTATTATCAATGTTTTGATGTGTGAAGTGTGAACGCCCATAGCCGAAATATCTATGGAGCCTGAAACCGTGGGATCCAAATAACACGTTTGCAATTTTCGTTTTCTCCCCCCTATAAACTGTATGCATGTATTGAAAACTCAGTTCCAAAAATCATAACAATAAGACCAACCCGTGGTTCTTATAGTCTTGTGTGATCACAGGCAAACAAAAAAACAACAACTGAAAATTAGGTTATAATGGCTCTTATTCTGCACCGTTATCTTAAAAGACAGCGTAAAGATATCTTAAAAGATAGTTTAGTTTTTATCGATTAATGAAATACACTGACTTCATATAAGCGCTTGCTCGCGCGCGCGCGCGCGCGTGTGTGTGTGTGTGTGTTACATATAATACATGCACTGCTGCCACGCTAGTCAGACTTGTATAATCATAAAAATGGTTTATGATAGAATTTATCGGTCGGATTTCCTGATCATGAGCTAATATCAGAGAAAGATGAGAATATTTTGAAACAATTAGACATTTATAACGCTTTCTCGTTTAGTTTATGTCTGGAACTGGCATTTTAGAGTACTTTATTCAGCAAATTTGTCTATTTAACATGCAAAATAAAATTCCCTCTAGCCAAAGGTACCGACTGTAAACTGAAGTTAAAGTGAACGGATTTTGTGGAATTCACTGTGATGCAGACGTTATTAAGCCTGTAACCATTGTAGATGCAAGAGAATGGTTGGTATAGTGAAGCTTGTTGTACATGGTTGCGTGTACGTTTGCCGGTTATCGGTGGCTGAGATATTGGCTGAAATATGTACATTATTTTAAGTCATAAAGAATATTTAAACATATTTATGCCAAGCCAAAAATTACATATGCGGCACGAATCATTTGGTACGCTATCCAATCTGGGCATGAAATGATCAGTCTAATTGCGGAGACTACAGCGAAGCTTTAGGTCATGAATAAATGTAAATCCCAAAAACCTGTCAGTTCCAAATTAATATTCTCATCAAAATCTATATCCCTGAGATAAAATTAATAGATCAGAGAGAGAGAGAGAGAGAGAGAGAGAGAGAGAGAGAGAGAGAGAGAGAGGGAGGATGGGGGAGGTACCTCGACGACGGGGCCTATAACCTTGCAGGGGCCGCACCAGCCCGCCCAGAAGTCCACAACCACTAGCTTATTCCCCGCCTTCTTCAGCGTCTCCTGCAAATCTTTCTGCAAAATTAATAAAGCCACTATAAATAGAGTATCGGTAATTGAAGGAACCCATTCTTTTGCTTATTTGCTGACGTACAAGCTCGTTCATCTCATGAAAACGTATACCTAAAATATGTCGTCGCACAAGGAACCGGACGATCGCAATCTTCGCTTTTCGCTCTCTCTGTTAGTTTTAGCGAACAACATGGCTAGCGCATTATGTAACGGTAAATCGGGGCTAAGCTGTTTTGGATTCATTGTTCCATTCAAATTTGCATTTATATGTTGAAAATGGGTCTGACAGAGTTTAAACGTGTACATGTGTCATTTGTAAGCAAATTTTACTATCGGAGCTATTACAAATAATAACATTTTAGAACCGCCACTGCCTAAATTTCCATTTCACAGCTTAACAGATGGATTAATCATACGCCGAATTTTGTTTGAATATGTCCGAAAGAAAAAGCTAGTTTCTTTTGAAGATTTTGCAAGATACACAAGATAGTTGAGAAAACGTGTTTGATATGGAGAACAATTGACGTTTTATTAAAAGAGCGCTTGTCTGGTAGTGATGATGGATACCCGGCCCAATAACAGATACCATGCTTTGCTTTTTATACAAGCGTGGGATAAAACCGCACACGTGTAAAGCATTCGATTCTGTCTTGAAATTTTAAACAGAAATAAAAATAAAAAGTAATAAACTCAAGACAGGAAACAATGGATGAACCGACAGAACGAGAAACCACCAATACCACTGTGGCCGCTGCGTTTAATAGGAAAATGTAGAACTCAGCATATAAACCCCTCCTATGTTGTTACATAAATATGCGTCCACAATATGGTTGGACAAGGTATATGAATGTGTCCGTATATCAACATCGCATTTCACGCCGCATTCATACCCTGATGTGTTGTTATATATATATATATATATATATATATATATATATATATATATATATATATATATATATATATATCCTTTTTCTTGGCCATATCAAGATATTCCGATAATCGGCCTCCCCCCTCCCACAACAAAAAAAAAAAAATCCACGCTGATACTGATGGACGATATGTGGGTTAATGTCACCTGTTTATTAACATGTGGAATGTTGCTGCATGCAAATCTTTCCCGAACAAACCTTCGTAAACTTTTGACACATGCCGGTAACTGGTAACAGCCATATATAGCGCAAAATTCAAAATGGCCACATGACAGAGGGATGTGCTATTCCACGTGGATTTACAAGTCACCAAACATAAGATTTGGTCCGAAAAATATAATGTACATGCCACCAAAAGAAATCTTCATCCGATGATAGCTCCACAGCCGCGAGAAATATCGGTAAGTGTATAAAATGTACACCGATGTGTGCAACAAAATTGTCTGCAGATGTTTGTACGTTTTAATGAACAGGTGATATCAGCCCCTAAACCGCCAGTCAATATCATCACTGGTGAGAGGCTGATTTATCGGCCTAGTATCCAGCACGAATGACTCAGCATCTCACATCGTGCGTATACTCGTTGAAAACATGCAATATTGTTGCGTTCCCAGTCACGCATAGAAGTGAACTTTTATGAGTAGAAAAATGAATAGAAGATGTCTACATATTTTCAGTAAATGTAATGAAATGTTTACTTATATCTACTCAAAACTTAGATTTTCATTCAGTATGTACTTTTTTAAAGGCATAAACCTTCTGTCTGCATAGATTTATTTCTCAGTTCAGTGTCGATGCGATTAACGGTTGCATTACTATAGCGATTAAGAGAAGTTCTGACATTTTACAATAATTTAGGACAGATACTTGAAGAAATTTAGATTGTAAAAAAAAAATGTTTAAAATTGTGTATTTTGTCAAATTAATGAATGTTTCATGCGAAAATAAAGAAAGTTTACAAATATTTCCGTATCATATTTCTTGTCCGGATTAATAGGTCTACAGTGAATATTGCGATCAACATTGCTATGGGGGTGGTGGGTGGGGGTACAAAAGCAGCATGCCAGAATGCCCCAACAGCCTTCAGAGCGTAACATTATTAAACAACAGATTTTGTTTAATTTACTTGTAAGGATTTTTTGGCTGCTACGTTTTATTTCTGTATTCAGACATGAATTATTGTGTGATGTGAGGCTTGCAGCCTATTTCGGTACTAGACGCTGCACTCTAATTTCGATTGTTACTTAATTTCGTTTGCAAACGACGCTAATCAATGCTTGATTTATCCATCCTTTATATACATTATTATGAACTTGATGGCAGTTAAATCGCTACTGAAACAATTTTATTACTATATGTGATCAAGAATTTTCCTTGAAAATTTTGTCGTCGAGTGTAACAATTATGCAACACTGTATGGGTGACAGAATTTCAAATAGTCACAAGTCATGTAAGTTCATTCACTGACAATTATGTGATTCGTGCGGAAAACCAGTTAAGTAAAGTGAATACTTGAAGCCCGGTTTTATTGTTTGGAGTTTGTTTTTATGCATTCCATTGATTATATAAATGTATACTAGTGGGTCAAAAGTACTGACACATTTTTCAAACTATCCATTCTGAGAGAGAGAGAGAGAGAGAGAGAGAGAGAGAGAGAGAGAAGAAGAAGAAGAAGAAGAAGAAGATTGCCCTAAACATGAAAATACACGCCTGAAGAACATACATAAGGGCAGATATACATCCTAAATTAGAAAAGTAAGTAGTTCCATAAGTGATACTACCACTGGTGATATAATGTTCTCTCACTGTATCTCATTATGAAATATACAATCAAAGGTGCTGTCTTTGCCTAAGGTATTTAAGTCACTCACGATGTACGGAAAAGGCATTTTCTACTCGTCTGATCCAAAGTAAAACCTTTATGTAGTCTTAATTTATGGATCAATCAAAATGCGGTTCAGAATCGATCAAATTTCACATAATTGCTTGCCAAACATCAGTTAGTTGTTTTATTCACCTGAAATAGCAGCTATAACGCTGTTAGAACGATTCACTGAAGTGGTGAGACACTTGTAAATATCGACCGTTTTGATATAAGAAAGCGCTCGCCTTCCCGGAAGTGGAACCCGTAAAGCCTTCGTACTTTCAGTAAAGGAATTTTAGATTTCATCTGTGTGTGTGTGTGTGTGCGTGTGTGTGAAGAGAGACATGAGTAGTGAATGGGGTCACTTTAGCGACAATGGGAATTAGCATTACAGAGACCCCTGGGTCGTTTTAGCGACAAGGGAAATTTAACATGGAGAAAAATCGTGGGTCGTTTTAGCGACAAGGGAATTTAACATGGAGAAAAATCGTGGGTCACTCTAGCGACAAGGGGAATTTAACATGGGGAATAGAGTTTGGGCTTGTCTAGGGACAAGGAGAATTGAACATGGGATATTTTTTTTTTTTAAATTTTTTAAATTTAAATTTAAATTTAAATTTAAATTTAAAAAAGGGGTAGGCAATTGAAAGGCTATCTCTTTTCGAGAAATATGGGTGGCCCTGAAAAGGGCCTTTGGGTTTATGTTAATGTATTCATTAACATAAAGGGCACCGCATTGGTCTTCTTCTTGTCCTTAGGCTGCGTCTCACTGTTGGCCCGTAAATCAGCACTCATTTCAGGCATCCTTGTCTTTCAACGTAGATCCTACGTATCCACAGGCTGGTGTTTGTCCTGTGGAAAACGGTCCACTTGGACCGGACATACATGAGCATGTCCGTCCTAAACATCATGGAGGACACAAGGGTGGATGATTCAACTGTGGTCCACATCTTGAAGCGACGAGAACAGGTGAATCAATGCAGTGAACTGCGCTTATTTATAGGTAGAGGAAGGATTGAAACGGATTGAGTTCATTTACCAATCCGAACACGCGTTACAAAATTCAGTCAGCCCACATCCAATCCAAAGAGAGCAGTCTGTGACGTCACGTGGTCTATTTAGATTTGCTAGTGCTTGTGTACAGTCAATCTATGCGACAGTGATTCAACATGACGGAAATTCAGAAAACGATCCATTGGGGTGCACCAGCAGGGGAGACTGCCCAAGGGAACCCGGACTTACTTTCAGAAGAGGTGAATTGGGATTTTGTGGATTTTCTCTCCTCGCAAGAATTTGTTCCGGAACCTTCGTTACCTTCTTCATTACCGCAAGTGGAGAATTTTAGACAGAGACAGAAAGAAGAATTGGAGAAATTTATGCAACGACAAAAGGAAGCGGAACAAGCTTTTCTCCTACAGCAAGAGCAGCAAGAAGAAGAGGTAAGAAAAAAACAACAGCAACAACAGCAAGAAGAAGTAGCAGCAAAGAAACAAGAGGGTGAAAATCAAACGGTCACGGTACTGTTGGACATTTTAGCGGAGTTAAGAAGTCTGAAACAAATGTATCAGACTTCTTTATTACGACCGAAGAGAATACGACCTTCCCGAGCTAAACACGTTAACCCTGTGACTAAGCCTACCGTACCACCCTTAGTGATTTCAACCCAATCATCATCATCAACATTACGCAGTCCAGAAGTAGGCCTTGGCCGTGGGAAAGGCTTAAGGCAGTTAAAGTTGATTGCTTAAACTCACCCCTACACCAAAATAAAAAGGCCCTTTTCAGGGCCACCCACATTTCTCGAAAAGAAATACAATTTCAATTTGCCAATAACTCAAAAAAAACCCCACCCATTTTACCCTTATAGTACGTTTCTGTGTATGAGTGCGTGAGTGTAGCTTCTTATTTTAAAATCACAACTCAAAGACACTTACCTTGTATCATTAATTTATTCTTTTATCCATTGTTACAATCCAATTCACAATTCACAACAGAACACTTTAATTAAAAGTTCATTGACTTCTTCTTTCTCCTTGTTTAGTCTCTCTGTTTTTTGAATTTCTTCACCGTCTTTTCCTCTTCTTTCTCCTCATTTTCTTCCCTTCTTCTTTTCTTCTCCTGTTTCTTTGCCTCTTGTAAATAGAATTGTCTTCTTTCTTCCTCTTCTTCCTCTGAAGAATCCCTCTCTTCTTCTGAAGAATTCCTCTTTTTTTCTGATTCCTCTTGTTTCTTTTTTGGGCAATCGGGAGACCAACGTCCTTTTTCTTTACAATAATAACAGGTATCTTTACTTTTGTCCTTTTTAGCCCCTGTTTTTTTTCTTTTTTGACGGTCTGGACACTCTGAAGACCAATGCCCTTTCTTCTGACAGATATAGTAAGTATCTTGACTTTTATCTCGAAAGGAAGGAGAGTAGTCCGTGGGCTGGTCTGAAGAGAATTTTCTAATGACCCCTCGCAAAGCTCTGACGAAACGTTCGATTTGGTTAGTCTCTTCCATCGTTGTGCTCGGTTTGAGAGTGAAATGAATAGTGAAAGGACAAGACACACACCCTTTTATATACGCTGGTCTGCCATGACTATAAATTAGTCTATGGTGTTTAAACTTGAGTCATTTGACGTTTTGCACTCAAGATGAAACGATCCTATTCATTCGAGAAGAAAGAAGAAGAAAGTAAGAGGCAGAAACGTGATCTATCGCCTCGTACCAGGGCTGAAATCTTGGCACAAATTCATGCCAGTGATTTTGAAGAGGACATGAGTGAACCAGAATTTGAAACCTCTAAACCAAGTTCACCACCCTTAGTCAACCCTGAAAAATACTATTCCATTCGAGAGACGGAAAAGCGCTCCTCTAGAAAATTTAGAACCACGGCTTACAAATACACGGTGAAGTTTAAAGATTTCAAGGCTGAAGTGCCGCTAGAGAAAGCAGAAGTGTTCATCACTGCGGTGTGGGATTCTTTGCTCACTGCACTCAAGCGACAATGTCAACCCAAAGAAGACGATCGCTTGAGACTTTCCATACAACACGACGGTTTGAAATCCCCTGTTTGGATCGAGTTTAGCACCCCTGCAGAATTGACCGCTTCCAAAGTCATGGATAAGATTCAACACGTACAACAATCTAATGACCAGTTTGACATCACCGATGGAAAAGCCACACTGGACATGACCCACGTCTCTCCTCCTCAAGGGACTGGACGCAAAAAGATGTTATTGGTGGACGACATTCGCAGCACCAAAAAGAGTCTCGTCCGAATTAACAACCCTCAAGACCAGATGTGTTTAGCTCGAGCCATCGTGGTAGGACGAACCTATGCCAACAAGAACGACACGGTAGAATGGAAAAGAACCTGGAAAACTATTCAACGATCCGATCGAGCCAAACAACGAAACGAAGCAGAACTCCTGTTACAACAAGCCGGACTGTCCAAAGACACACCCTGTGGCATTCCTGAAATGCAAAAATTGCAAGATGTCCTAGCTCCACGATACACCTTGAAAGTGCACCCTCAAGAAGTGCGCGGACCTCTGTTGTTTCGAGGCCAAGATTTTAAGGACGGAAAATACATTCATGTCTATTATCACGATGACCATTTCGATACCATTACCACTATCACCGGATTCCTAGGATATATTTATTATTGTGAGAAATGTGATTATGGTTATAACAATCGAGAGCGAAACAAGCATTGTGGATTGAAATGCTCAGGATGTTTGGCCTCTTCACCCTGTCTGAGCGAAGAACCAGTGCCTTGTTCAACTTGTCTGCGCACGTTTGTCAGCCCTACCTGTTACCAACAACATCTGAAGACACAAGGTTCACAGAAGAAATGTGCTTGTCAACTCCTGAGAATGTGCCCTACCTGTGGACAAGGCCTACGTACCAATAGTACCAAGGCACACGTATGTTCAGGAAAGAAAAAATGTCACATTTGTCACCACATCGTGGACTTGGAACACCAATGCTACGTGCAAAAATACCAACCCCAACCAGAGAAAGAGGACGGTCACAAGAAGAAAGGGAATTTCATCTTTTTCGATTTCGAATGCATGCAAGAGACTGGCATTCACATTCCTAATTTCTGCGTGGCTGATCGAGCGTGCGAGAAGTGTATTCAAGAACCTATCTTCAGTCATTGCCCTCACTGCAGCAAGATTCCTGGAGGGCGTGAAAAAATCTTTCGGGGACCGAACACGTTAGCCGATTTTGCCCAATGGGTCTTGGACCCCATCGACAAGACGTGGAGCCAAGAGGACATCGAACGTTACGGAGATTGTCATCGTCATGCCACGGTGATGGCTCACAATTTCTCCGGATACGATGGACAGTTTCTTCTCAGATACTATACGGAACAAGGCACCGAGCGTCCTAAAGTGACTTTGAACGGAGCCAAAATCATTTTCATGCAAGTGGGACAAGTGCAGTTTAAAGATTCGATGAGCTATTTGGCCATGCCTTTGAGTCGAATGCCTAAAACGTTTGGAATGACAGAAATGGCTAAAGGGTACTTTCCTCACTTTTTCAATACGGAAGCCAATCAACACGCCGTTCTACCCCATTTGCCTGAGGCTCACTATTACGACCCCGACAACATGCGTACCGAACAACGAGAAGCTTTCTACGCTTGGTACCAGGCTCACGCCTCCGACTCTTTCGATTTTCAGGAAGAAATGCTAAAGTGTTGTCGTTCCGACGTGGACATTTTACGACGTTGCTGTGGAAAATTTCGAGAACTGTTCATGGAACACGGAGGGGTCGATCCTTTGAAAGAAGCTTGCACCATTGCCAAAGCGTGTTCCTTAGTGTATCGACAACGATTCATGCCTGAAAACACCGTGGCTGTCATCAGTCCTCAAACGACCCACTATGTCAAGCGTCAATACTCGGTCAAAGCCCTACGCTGGTTACATTACTTGTGCGACAAGGAAGACAAGTGGATTCAGCATGCTCGCAACGGAGGGGGCGAAAAGACCATCGGAACGTATTCGGTCGATGGCTGGGACTTAGAAAACCCCAAGATCGTGTACGAGTTTAACGGTTGCTTATTTCACGGATGTCCCGTCTGTTACCCTGACCGTGGCACTAAAAATCAGTTTTTGCAACGAACCATGGAAGACTTGTACCAGGACACTTGTCAGCGGCGCCTAAAGTTAGAACAGCAAGGATACCAAGTGGTGGAAATGTGGGAACACGAGTACGATCACCGTATGAAAACCGATCCCGAGTTTAAACGCCTCGTGGAAAGTTACCAGTTCATGGACCCGCTGAACCCTAGGGATAGTTTGTACGGAGGAAGGACCAATGCCACCTGTTTGCTGTACCAAGCCGACGAAGAGAAAGGAGAAGAAATCAAATACTTGGACGTGTGTTCGCTGTATCCCTACGTGTGCAAATATTGTCGCTTTCCTGTAGGGCACCCACAATTGCTGACGGAACACATCGACCTGAAAAACATTCGACAATACGAAGGTTTGATCAAGTGTAAAGTTTTGCCTCCCACGAACCTATACCATCCCGTCTTACCTCACCATTGTCAAGGCAAACTGATGTTTCCCTTGTGCCGTACTTGTGCCGAAACGTGCAACCAAGATCAGCCTTGCCATCACACCCAGGAAGAACGGGCCTTGACGGGAACCTGGGTCAGCGTAGAATTGTTCAAAGCTCTGGACATGGGATACCAACTGCTAGAAGTGTACGAAATTTGCCACTTTCCCAAGACACAACAATACCACAAGGGTGATCCCAGTCAGAAAGGCATTTTCGCCGACTACGTGGATGCCTTTTTGAAACTGAAACAAGAAGCCAGCGGCTATCCTTCCTGGTGTCACACTCCCGAAGACCAAATACAATTCAAAGAGAAATACTATGAACAAGAAGGCATCTCTTTAGACCACATCGAGAAAAACGAAGGCAGGCGATCGTTTGCCAAAGTGATGTTAAATTGCTTGTGGGGTAAAATGGCACAACGACCGTGTTTACCCAAGACGGAATATTTGACAGAACCTTCCCGCTACTTCCAGATGATTCACGACAAAACCAAATACATGAAACACGTGGACGTCGTTCGAGAGAATTTGATCTTGGTCAATTACGAAGAAGATCTGGACTTTGTACAAGACGACCCTTTTGGAAATGACATCATTGCAGCTTACGTGACAGCTCATGCTCGCTTAAAATTGTACAAAGCTTTAGAACTGTTAGGGGATCGCGTCCTGTACTTTGACACGGACAGTTGCATTTACATCCATCACCCGATTCAACATCACCCTGACATCGAAGGAGACCGTTTAGGAGCCTGGACAGACGAGCATCCCGACGACAAGATTCTAAGTTTCGTCAGTGGCGGCCCCAAACATTACGGCTACGAATACCGGGACAAACAAGGAGAAGTGCACACGACGTGCAAAGTGAAAGGACTGACTCTGAATTATCGTACCAGTCGAGTGGTCAACTTTGGGGTATTGAAAGAAGCCTTGCAATCGGGAGAGGATAGAAACTTTAAAGTGACCACCTATCAACCGAACAAGATCGTACGTTTACCCACTCACCACATCGTCAGTCGACCCTTGGAAAAAGTCTATCAAATCGTGTACCAGAAGCGAGTGAGACTTCCCAATCACTTTACGTTGCCGTACGGTCACGTCGGTATTGGTCTGTATATAAAAAGGAACCCTAGGCAAGATCGATAGTTCATTGTGACTACCAAGACCGAGCGAACAAGATGAATACTTTCAGAGAAACACAGAACAAGTTGTTTAGAAAGGCACAATTCAAGTGTGAGGCTTCGGAAGTGGAATGCGATTGTGAGCCTTGCGATGGGTACGATGCTGTACGCTGTGACCTTAGCGATGCCGTAAAGCATCATGGGAACTTTAGTGTCACTACCCCTATCATGGAAAGGGATGCTGTGCGTGTCAAACCTGAGGGATGCGAAAGTGATGCCGCTCGTCCTCTTGGACATTTTACTGGGCTTCGTTTTAAAGGGGAATGTTCACCTTCACGTCTACCCCCCTACGGATGTCATCTAGCCCTGAGCAAACTCCTGCCCATGTCACTCAACCCTCATCGAAACGAACCTGTGAAAGACGAATATTCGTTCCCTGTGCGTTTGTCGGAATACTGCGACTTTGAAAATCGTCTTCAATCGTTCAAAGGAAAATGGCCTAAGTATCTTGGAGGGCCGACCCCCGAAGAATTAGCCAGAGCCGGATTTTTCTACTTGGGCGAAGGAGATAAAGTCAAGTGCTTCAGTTGCGGTGTGTCACTTCACCACTGGGAACCGCAAGATTCGGCCTACGTAGAACATGCTCGATGGTCACCGAATTGTCATTACTTACCCTTAGTGGGACCGAGACATTGAAGTAACTTACCATAATCTGTTCATGGATACTTTACAAGAGAACATTCGTGCTTTGCCTGTGGAGTTGAGAGAACGCATTTACCGAGAGCTGGTGAAAATACAAGTGAAACGTAAAGAACAATTGCATCCGTTACGTCACCGGTGTTTGAACCACTGGTACCTGAAGGCTATACAAGGACTGATTCAATTGAAAGTGTTCCATTGGACAGACATTGATCAACGATCCCCTGGTTTTAAAAAGGATTGGTTTGTTATGGACGATTCTATCTACTACATCATTGTAAACTTACTGCATCGAATTCCAGAGGAAGAGTTAACGAATTACCAACATCTTGAACACAATGTCAACTTAGTGAAAGAGGAAACTTCTGAACGAATTGTAATGTGTAGATTAGTGACTAAACGATTTAAATTCGACACTGAAGTAAAACCATGTTTGTGCAAAGAGTACATTTCTTGTGTCAGACCAAAGAGGATTTAGTATGACCTATTCATGGATACTTTGGTAGAGAACATTCGTGCTTTGCCTGCGGAGTTGAGAGAACGCATTTACCGAGAACTGATCAAAATACAAGTGAAACGCAAACGTAAAGTTATTCAACCGTTTTTAAATTATGCTCTGTTCCAAAGTACAAGAAGACTGATTATGAGTGGATATTACATTAGGCACAAAGTTAAACGAGGCTATTGGCCACCACCCAACGATTCCAAAAATAGTGTATATACTTATGGATACTTTACAAGAGAACATTTTGGGCTTGCCTGAGGAGTTGAGAGAAAGGATTTACCGAGAGCTGTATTGCTTCCGAAACAAAGAGACTATAAAATCAGGCTGCCATGCCACGGCTTATGTCACATGTCATTGAACAGATTCCGTGGAAGGAACTCAATGACCATATTCAAACCGTGGATCATTACCATCGATTATTACAAGAACTGTATCCATTCAAATTGGGACGACAAGTGGTGTGTGTCTTAGTGACTTGTTTTCTGGGATTTCGTTTACCAGCCGATTCCTTGTGGACTCTTTACGATCAGTACTTACCACCTCAATGGCCTTAAATGGTCACGAAAAACTCCTTTTGCTCAAAGCCTTGCGGTTTCATCTGGATACTTCTCGATCTCAACAGGAAAAAAAGATTCGTCAACTTTTAGCTACCCAAGACGTGTATGACGATGTGTGTGTAGCTTGTGACTTACATCCCCATTGGACAGATGTCCGTGCCTGGAAAGAATGGGGTTTTGAGGCTTGGACCCAAGAAGTGGCCCAGTATGCACGAGAGTTGTTCAAGGAAAAAAGTTACTTTTCAACCCGTGTTGGTGACGGTGCCAGAAGAACCCGTCACCCAGGACGGGACTGTCGTGGACAGGCCTGAAAGACCCTTTCGGGAGGACACTTGTGTGACCTTACTACCCCCTACTATAGAACTGGTTAGAACATTACCCAAAACATGTTGTTGTTGTACAGACACTTGTTTTTATTCCACGTTAATGGTTATCATGTGCCTTTTATCCTTGTACTTAAGCCTTTGACTTTTATGTATTTTTGTCTTTCGTATTCATGTTTGAAAAAAAACATTCAATAAACGTGTTCTGAAAAAGTATATAAACTCTTGTCTTGTTTGTTTTCGTGTCACAAGTGACATTTCTCACACAATGGCTACCTCTGCTGTCTCTGCTCCCTCTTCCTCTACTGTCAAAGTCATCGACGAACACTTAGATCGTGCCAGTTGGGAGGCTTTGTATCTTCGCCATCCCTTTAACATGCTCATTGCTGGACCTAGCGGTTCAGGCAAAACCGAATTCGTCAAACGTTTGATCGAACATAAACATCATTTGATCGATCGGCCACCTCAACGGATCGTGTGGTGTTACAAAGAGTGGCAATCGGCGTACAACCTCTTGCGAGAAAGTCAAGGCGATTCCATCGTGTTTGTGGAAGGCATTCCTAAAGAAGACGACGGCATCGTCTCTGACTCCCGTCAAACCCATTTGGTCATTTTCGACGACATGTTAGGAGAAGACGAAGAAGAAATTAAACTGTGGTTCACGCGCAAAAGGCATCACCGTAATGCCAGTGTCGTTTACATCACCCAAAATTTGTTTCAACAAAGTAAAGCCCATCGCACCATCAGTCTCAATGCGCATTACGTGGTCTTGTTTAAAAGCCCTCGAGATAAATCGCAAGTGCAAGTCTTAGCCAAACAGTTAGGAACGCCTTGGCTGACTCAGGCGTACGACGATGCCACTCAAACGCCACACGCCTATTTACTCGTCGATTTGAAACCTACGACCCCCGAGGATTTGCGATTTCGTACCCACTTGTTTCACCACTGGTGCCAAGACGGAGGGCCTGTCCTGTACACGTCTCCGTCCTCGACTTCATTTCACTCCCCATCAAAAAATCTATAAAAACCTCAGACCCTTTTTCGTCTGTCTCACACAGTGTGAACATGACGTCCCTTCAGTCGCATCTTCCCGTCAAATTGATTCGTGCCTTGTATGGCATCAGTCGAGAAAAAAATCCACAAATACGAGCTCGTGTCTTAGAAGCTAGTCTCAAAGAAGTCTTACGATGGTTCACGGTGACGGCACGTCAAATACTCCAAGCATTCATTCAGATTCCTCATCAAACCAAACGCTTTTTCGATCGAAACAAAGTCGCTTTCACCCAACTGGCCGATCCCCGCATCGACACTCAAACCAAAAAACAAATCATTTTGAAACCTGGAGGGAGCGGTACTCTAGGAGGGGTCATCATTCGCTCACTCTTAAGATGGGATCCTAATGCCCCCAAAGTTATCCCCAAGAAAAAAGTCCAACGAAGCCCCAAGAAGAAAAAGAAAAAGACCAAGTCCCCAAGGAGAACTTCTCCAGTGGCGGGACCCTCCTCTGACCAGACATCACCCCTGAAAAAGAAAAGAAGCCCCCAGAAAAAGAAACAGAGAAAAAGTCCCCAGAAAAAGAAAAGTCCACAGAAAAAAACTAGTCGCAAGAGAGGCACTTCGGCCAGGACGCAACTTTACACTAGCAACCCACGACCTGCCACGGCAGTGACTGCGTCTCCGGCATCCTCACGTTTGTCCACTTCTCCGTTGATGACACCAAGAACTGAAGAGTACTTGGAGACGTTGATCACACCAAGAACATCTCCGTTGATGACCCCCAAAAGAACTTTCCCAGTGGCAGGACCCTCCAATTTAGCGGCAGTGGCTGCTGCTCACAAAGTACCTTCTCCCAAAATCAAAGTCCATGAAAGATCGGGCATGTTACAAAGTTTACTGGATTTGTCCAAGCAAGAACTGGCTCGATTTAGTTCGTTGCGTACCCCTGCACGCCGTGTCATGCCTGTCCTCAAACTAATACGACGTAAAGACAATCAGTGGCGACGCGTTCCAGTATAAAAAAGGCCTGTGACCAAGTAGGGTATCAGTGTTTTTTTTGGTGCTCCTGAAGACTCAAAGATGTCACCCTCCAGAAAACCCCAAGGAAAGAAAAGGAAAGGACTGCCACCACGTTTAGCCAAACATGGGGACATGTTATCTGTCCTGTCCAAAGCTTAACCACCTCTACGAAAAAAACTCATTCAAACGGCCTCCAAAGAGGTCGTCGATACCGTGTGCGAATGTTGTTTGAACGTTTTGAAAGGCACGATCCCTTTGTCCAAACACCAGAAACAATGCTTAGGCAAGCATCGTCACGTTCTTCGCCAAATGGTTCAAAAGAAAATTCCCATTCGTCAAAAAAAGAAGATGTTGGTCCAACGTGGAGGCATTTTACCCCTCTTGTTAGGCCCCATACTGAAAAGAGTCTTGGGAACCATGTTGGGAGGACTGGTGGGAGCAAGATAAAAAGGCCTTCGGAAGTCCCAAGATCTCAGAATCGACCCCTGACAACCCCATGGAAGGACGAAAACTAGCTTTAGTGCCTTACAAACGATGGATGGAATACCATCGGTGGCAAGAACAACGCACCCCGCATTTACCTCCCAATCCCCATTGAAGCGAGATGTCCCAGTTACAACACGAATTGCAGTCCTTGATGGATCGCCAAGATTTGTCCGAAACAGAAAAATCGCAAACGTACGGTCAACTTTTGCAACGACTACAAGTCTTTCACCAGAAAGCTTTAGACGAAACAGCTCTACCCACTCTGAAAGATTTTAAGACCTTGATGAAAAGTCCAGCACCATCACCAGTACCAGTACCAGTCCCACCACTACCCGTGACCAAGACAGAAAAAGAAGAAGAAGAAGAAGGGTTTCAAACTCCACCAGAAAAAGTACGCAAGTTAGCAACACCACCTACCTCCAGAATTGGATGGATTAAAAAGATGATGGCCACCCCTTCTTCATCACAAGAGAAAAAGAAAGTGAAGACAGAAGTGAAGACAGAAGTGAAACAAGAACCGATATCCCCCGCTCAGACATCCTCCTCTTCAACACCTATTGCCGGTCGCACACGCAAAGCATTGCAATCCAAGAAAATACCCCAAGAGATAAAGAGTAGCATCCTCCAAGAGTGGGTGCCTTATTAACACACCAACCAATACAAAAAAATGGAAAAAGTAGCTAGCATTTACTACGATCCCTCGCATCCTGCAGGTTACGCAGGAGTTCAAAAATTGTATCGTGCTGCCAAAACGCGACTGAAAAGTCTCCGTTTACCTCAAGTGCAACGATGGTTACAAGAACAAGCTACCTACACTTTACACAAACCCATTCGTCGCAAGTTTGCCAGAAGTCGCACCCGAGTGGAAGGCATCGATCATCAATGGCAAGCCGATTTAGCCGATGTCTCTCATTTGGCCAGCTACAATCGTGGCTACAAATATTTGTTTTGTGTCATCGACGTCTTTTCCAAATTTGCCTGGGTCGTGCCCTTGACTTCCAGATCGAGCAGCGAGTTAGTGCGAGCCCTGCAACGGGTGTTGAAACAAAGCGGTCGTCACCCTCTTCGATGGCAAACGGACAAAGGCACCGAATTTCTGAACCAAGCTTTCCAAAAAGAATTAAAGAAACGTGACATTCATTTTTTTACCACCGAGAATCCCGAAACCAAAGCCAGCATCGTGGAACGTTTTCAACGCACTTTGAAAGAACGCATGTGGAAATATTTTACGCATCACCGCACTCTGAAGTACATCGACATCTTACCGCACCTGGTGCAAGCGTACAACCAATCTTACCATCGAAGCATCGGACGTGCCCCGCAAGACGTGACTCCCGACAACGAAGTGCTGGTGTTCGAGCGTCTGTTCGGTACGTCCCCGACGAGGGCTGTCCCCAAGAAAAGTGGAGTGTTGGCCGTAGGAGATTGGGTGCGCATTGGCAAAACCAAACGCACTTTCGACAAAGGTTACTTACCTAACTGGACGACCGAATTGTTTTGCGTCACTGGACGAGTGCATGGCCGTCATCCTGCCGTCTATAAATTGGAAGACATGAACGGAGAAGTGCTCAAAGGAACGTTTTATTTGCAACGTGTCACCAAAAAAGAAGACGACGTGTACGACATCGAAAGCATTCTCGAACGCAGAACCCGTAAAGTGGGCAAACGACGTGTCAAAGAAGTCAAAGTACGTTGGAAAGGATATCCACCCAGTTTTGATTCTTGGATCGACGCTTCGCAAGTCATCGACTATAAAAAGAAGTGACCATCATGCCCTTTCACACAGCAGACGCAGCTACGTCGACCACTCCTCCTTCACCCAGTTCTTCTGTGCAAGATTTACAAAAACAACCCTTGTGGGTGTGGTGCGGAGAACGTGTGCCTAAAACGCAAATCGTCTTTTTCTGCCAAATCTTCGTGGTGTATTGTGTCATCGGGGCAGCCATTGGCAATTTGAGCTTGCAACAAGGAGACAAACAATTGTGGACCATTTTATTGAGCAGTTGCATCGGTTACCTGCTTCCCAATCCCTCCCTGAAATTCTCTTCCAACGGGAACCTTGTGTCCAGTGCCAGTGCCAGTCACCACTCCAACAACAATCATAACCAGAACCCCATTTTGGGCGGAGACACGCCTCTGACGTCCAGTAACCCCTCGGACAGCCACAGAACTCTGGAATTATGAGTCACCAAAACCAATTTTACTTAACCTTACCCAGTGACAGTTCCATGGAGGTGTTTCCCCACAACACGTTGTGCTGTTACACGGCCAAATTACCTCAGGCCATCCCCTTAGATCACGAAGCCCATTGGGAAGTGGCTTTAGTTGAAATCATTCACCCGACCCAAGTCCTCAATGTCCTTCCCAATCAAAATTTTTTTGATGTGGAAGTTCATGACGAGCAAATGCAACAGTGGATGGATAGCAATGTCAAATATGACAAGAAAACCCGTACACAAAAGTACACCACCTATCACTTGTTTATTCCCCCAGGCTATTATTTTAGTGGTCAACATTTGGTCAGCACCATAGCCACCAGGTTTAATGGCGTGTTTCTGAAAGCTTTGGAGCATATCAACAAAAGTGTCACCATGGAGTACCACAAAGCAGCTCGTCGCTTCTCGATGAAATTTGAACGGAGTAAAATCATGTCCATTTTATTTTGTCCTGAATTGTTTGACATGTTGGGCGGAGACATGAACAGGAGAATGGCCATGCTCAAGAAAAACGAATTACCCATCGTTTACGACAACGAGTCGTTTAGCAAGTTATTTCGTACCCCAGTAGAACTGAATCAAGGACTTAATTTGATGTTCGTGTATTCCGATGTGGTGGAGTACAACGTGGTGGGACACACCTCCGTACCGTTACTACGTGTCATTCCTTTCAAAGTGGATTCTGCCACGAACGCTGACGAGGAAGGTGGAAACACTTACCACGTCCACCGCGAATTTGTCCATCCTCACTATTTGCCTGTTAGCAAGTCGTATTTGGACACGGTCAACATTACTATAAAAGGAGATTTGGGACAAAATATTCCATTCACCAAAGGGAAAGTCACGGTGAAACTCCATTTTCGAAAACGGTTTTCTCACGACTCGTAAGTAAGTCATGTATCCAGTGTACCGAGGGGTTGCTCGACAGCGAGGACACGGTTTAGGAGACATGTTAAAATCGGCCTTTCGTTCGGTGGCCCCGGTGTTGAAACCGATGGTGACACGCGGATTGCACGCCTTGAAAGATGCGGCACTGACGCAAGGCAAAGAATTTCTCCAAAATGTCATCATCGACAAACAAAACCCTAAAGAAGCCTTCATGAGGGCAGGCAAAAATGTCTTGCTGCAAACGGGTAAAGACATTTTGGGTCGCCGAGAAACACCTATAAATGCCCTGCACGCTACCGAGTCAGGCATTCAGCAAGGACAAGGCAGAAAGAGACGACGCAGAAAACACCCTTTCACCAGACTTCAAGCTAGAAAGGCCAAGAAAAGAAGAACCGTTCGAGACTTAGACGTTTTCGATTATTGAGAAAGAACAAAAAAAAATGATGCACCGAGAGTCTTGCGCTTGTTCCAAGTCGGAACTGGATCTGTTTGCCATGCCCCCCACCATGATGACCATGCAAGAATCCCAGTGGGTGGAATTTCACCCCGTCTCCTCACTGACGGATTCCGCTCCCATCGAGTTTGAAATCAAAGGACAGCCCGAAGATTACATCGATCTGAATAGCAGTTACTTGTACCTGAAAGTCAAAATTCTAGATAAGACTGGAGGTCCTATAGACGATGAAGCAGTAGCTCCCGTCAAAAATTTCATGCATTCCTTGTTCAGTGGAGTGGACTTGTACTTGAATAACAAACTGGTTAGTAGCAGCATGGATACTTACCCTTATCGTGCCTACCTGGAAAATCTCTTGACGTACGGAATAGATGCCAAGAACACTCATCTCAATGCCTGTGTGGTATGGGAAGCTGACGAACCTACCAAGTTTGAAATATTGGAAACTGATGAAAAGAAAGACAACAATGATGGATTTCTAGAACGAAGAAAGAGAATCACGGGAGCCGACACAAGTTTAGAACTGATGGATCGTTTGCATTTGGACATGTGGTTGCAAGGAAAGTATTTGCTGAACGGGGTGGATGTCCGCCTGAGACTGAATCGGAGCAGTACCGCTTTCCATTTATTGGCTGATAGTGACGGTTACAAAACCAAGGGGGCCCCGAGTGGCCGAGTGGTCTAAAGCGCTCTTCGTTACGGATAACTGCCATCTCACCTCTGTCTGCGGCGGTTCGAGTCTAAGATTCAGCCAATGTGGGCATGTGAGAAAGCTTGCCAGTAGCTTCTCGTGGGTCGGTGGTTCTTTCCGGGGTTTTCCGGGTTCTTCCTCCACCATTAATACTGGCCGCCATGTATAGCCTATCGTGCTGAAAAATGGCGTTAAACCCCACAACAACAACAACAACAAAACCAAAATCCAAGAAGCCAGACTCTACGTACGCCGTGTGGAAGTGTTACCTAAAGTGGGAAACGACATCAGTCAGACGTTGAGCAGAACGACCGCCAAGTATCCCATACGACGCGTGGAAGTGAAAACCTTCACCATTCCCAAGGGACAGCGATCCATGATCGAAGATCATCTGTTCCAAGGACAGTTACCCAAACGTTTGATCGTTGGTATCGTCGAGAATACAGCCTTCAACGGAGCTGCCGAAAAAAATCCTTTCTACTTTCAACACTTTGGCGTGTCCAAAATCGAAGTCAGTCGCGATGGCAAAACCTTGTGTACCCGACCTTTTGAACCTGACTTTACCAAGAACAATTACTTGAGATCGTACTTGTCCTTGTACGAAGCCACCGGACAGTTAGGAACCAATACCAGTCACGGTATTACGTACGAGGATTATGCAGGAGGCTACGCTTTGTGGGCTTTTGATTTCACTCCAGACCAAGGCAGCGACGAGGGACATTTCCACCCTATAAAATCCGGCCAGATTCGTGTGGAAATTCAGTTTAAAGACCGAGACCCTGATGAAACGGTGAACGTCATCCTGTATGCAGAATTCGATAATACCATAGAAATCAACAGTTTGAGAGAAGTTATTCTAGATTACTAGAAGCCATGGAAGACTGTTATCCCTCTTTACCTAGTGGAGAAACTTTGGACATGAAATGTGAGGAGACCGTGGAAAAAGAAGAAGTGTTCATGATGAAGTCAAGATGGCCAGAACAAGAAGCCCATTTAGTCTCCTGTTTTGCCAAACACTTGGTGGAAAAAATGACGGAATTGATCAAGAAAAATTGTTATGGATGTCAAAACGATCATCCCAGTCAAATTCAACACGATAAATGCCTGATGCTGAGTCAAGAAGAAAAATTGGACGAGTATCTGGACGAGACTGAGTCAAGAAGAAAAATTGGACGAGTATCTGGACGAGACTTGGAGTCTCATCTCGGACAAAGACGTGTTGCACCAGTGGTATAAAGACTTGCGTGAACATTCTTGTCCACCATTAACCACTCAAGAGATCCATCGTATCGAAGCTCTCCTGAATCAGAGTGATGAAACAGAACGAATAACCGTTTATTCGTCAGACATTTTCAAGCAAAAAGTCAGGATCGAATTGACGACTTATTATTACCTGTGAAGAAGAAGAAAAAAAACACACACACAAATCAATGGATACCTGGGAACTTTATTACCTTTTGAACCACAGTTCGTATACGGCTTCTTGGAATCCTGTCGTCTGTGCTAAAGATGAACTCCCTCATCGCAAACCTAAAGACCATCAAGCTTACGTGATCAACACGGACGACAGTCATCTCCCAGGAACCCACTGGGTAGCCGTCTACTTTCCTCAAGAAGGATGTGTGGAATATTTCGATTCGTACGGATTGCCCCCTTTGGAAGACGATATCATCGACTTTATGAGAAGAAATGCTCAAACCACCCGATTCAATAATGTGAAATTACAAGGCACAGATTCCTTGGTGTGTGGACAGTACTGTGTGTATTTTCTGCATCCTCGCAGCCTGGGCTATTCCTTAGAACTTTTAGTGCCTCATTTTGATCCTCGTTCTTCTACTAGAAACGATGTGAAAGTAGATCGATGGTTTTGTGACCATTATGCTTATCTTTTGTCTCAAGCTAGGAAACGTAGTGTCCATCAATGGCCTAATGATTTCCAACAGTGGAAATCACAATTTCATTCACAACGTTGTCAGCCCTGTTTAAAGTAGATTGTCAATTGAGAAAAAATTGTTTGTGATTTGAAAAAATTGTTTGATGTTATATTGTTGGATTATTGTTAAAAATGTTAGAGTTGTTGTTTAGTGTTAAGTGATTATTGAATAAAAAATGTTGTGTTTTGAAAAAAATGCCTTTGTGGTTTGTTTAGCTATAAGAATGTTGGATTTATGCTCTTTCATTTCTTACTATCCCTCTCATGACACTCACTGAACGTTGCGGCTCGAAAACCGTGTGGGGGATGTTTTCCTTCACGTCCGCGCTTTGACTTTAAGAACCGGGGTTGTTTCCAGTCTAACCATCCATTGTCGACTCATCCTCCTACGAAGATGTGCTCCAAACTAGCTAAGCTCAACGAAGCCTACGTGAATTTGCATAGGGTCAGACACAGTCTGATACCGAAGCCAGAAGAAATAGAGAATGTGAGAATGTTAAAAGTCACTGAAGACCTGATAGAAGAGCTCTTCAGAGAAGAAGTGAACAGGGAGAAAGAAGAATGGACAGAGAAGTACAGACTTCAGAGACAGCAGCAACAGCAGCAACAGCAGCAGCAACAACAACAGCAACAGCAGCAGCAGCAACCTGAAGCTGACAGAGGCTTTGTTGATTGTCGTATCGACACCAAAGAGTTCTTCTTCTCTTTCCGAAGAAGCAGACCTATCGCCAGAAAGTCTATCCTCAGAGGACATCGCATTCTTAGAAACTAAAAATGAATGCCATAGCAAACAAAAAAAAAAAACAGCCCTTTTCAGGGCTACCCCAATACTCTAGAAAAGAAATAACTATCCATTTGCCAATGTGTGTAGGTAGAGTAGTGTGAAAATAAACACTAACTCTTTCTTAAAAAATGTGAGGGTATGTGTTTGTGAGTTTGTGTGTTTGTGTTTGTAAGCGCTCACGTAAGTTGGTGTGGATAGTAGATTAAAATCATGTTTTTTTTGGTGTTTGAGGTGTACATTTGGGGTTAGATTGCTTTGCGTATGTAAATAGTCTATTGAAGTGATTTATAAAAAATTTTAAAATAGTGATGGGTAGCATTAAAAAAGTGAGTGAGTGTTTCTTTTAGGTCCGCGCATTGTTTTTTGGTCATGATCTAGGTAAGATTAATTTTATGTTTTTAGGGGGATGTTTTCCTTCACGTCCGCGCTTTCACTATAAATTGAAACTCGCTCGGCAGTCTAGCTACCCTTGTTGATTGATCAACACCACCAGAAGAATGAACACCAGAATTGTGAAACTGTTAGAACTCCAGATGCACCTGGAATATGCCAGGCGCATACTAAATGAACTGGCCGCGGAGGCTATAGTAGAAGAGGAAAGAGTAAAGAAGGAAGAGGAGGAGAGAAGACAGAGGGAAGAGGAGGAAAATAAAATAGGAGAGAGGATGTCGTACAATATTCCCGAGACAGAGGATTGGGGTGCTGAAGCGAATCATCCTCCCTCTGCGCTCCCCAGAAGAAAGGTGAAAGGAGACTGGGGAAGAAGATGCGTGTGTGGCGCCAGGCCAGGAAGGTGCCATCATTAGATAGGTGCATCTGGAGTTCAAAAAACAGCCCTTTTAATGGCTACCCAATACTCTAGAAAAGAAATAACTATCCATTTGCCAATGTGTGTAGGTAGAGTAGTGTGAATATAAACACTAACTCTTTATTCATAGTGTGAGTGTATGTGTTTGTGTTTGTAACGGCTAGCGTACGTTTGTGTGAATAGTAGATTATGGGTTTTTTAACTGTTTCTTAGCGTATGTGGAGAGTATAGTTAGGGTTTTATTATATGAAATGAGAAAGTAGGGGATGTTTTCCTTCACGTCCGCGCGATGTTTGGTCATGATCTAGGTAAGATCAATTTTATGTTTTAGGGGGATGTTTTCCATCACGTCCGCGCTTTCACTATAAGAACCCACCACGTTCGTCGTTGGAACCATTCTACGGAATAAAGACAAGGAAGATGGTAGCTGTAACAGAATTGTTTAACCAGTTGAAAGACATTTGGTATTGGATGGTGGATGGAGCTTATGCAGTGGAAAGGATTGAACGAGAATGGAAGCATGAACTTACCCGAGATTTTGTCAGAAGACAAGTGACCAACCTAAAATTATCTATGGATCTGGTGAAAGAGATGATAGAAGAAGAAGTAAAAAGACTAAGAGGCTTTACAGATCCAGAGTATGTAAAGATTGGTCACTTAAAGGAAGCCATGGATAATGTGATAGAAGTCAGGTGCTTTTTGGAAGACGTAATGGAATGGACAGAGTGGTCCTTTGTCAAAAAAGGCCTAGACCAGCTTAAGAAATCGGAACAACTTATGAGAAAAGTAATGGAGGAAGAAGTGAAAAAGATCAAAGACAAGTGGGATAAAGAACGAAAGGATAATGAAAACTTAAAGGAAAAAGAGGCCTTTGACAAACTCAACAACAATTGGATCAAGATACAAGAGAAGTTCAGGGCTATGGGTCACCCAGACTGGTTACCTGAAAAAGAAAAAAGGAAGAACAAAGGAATTTGGGGAAAGATTAGGGGATGGATGAGGAAATGGAGGAAATAGAAGAAGAAGCAGAAGAAAGCCAAAGGCCCTTTTCAGGGCCACCCATATTTCTCGAAAAGAGATAGCCTTTCAATTGCCTACCCCTTTTTTAAATTTAAATTTAAATTTAAAAAAATTTAAAAAAAAAAATCCCATGTTCAATTCCCCTTGTCCCTAGACAAGCCCAAACTCTATTCCCCATGTTAAATTCCCCTTGTCGCTAGAGTGACCCACGATTTTTCTCCATGTTAAATTCCCTTGTCGCTAAAACGACCCACGATTTTTCTCCATGTTAAATTTCCCTTGTCGCTAAAACGACCCAGGGGTCTCTGTAATGCTAATTCCCATTGTCGCTAAAGTGACCCCATTCACTACTGACATGGTGGCAAAATAAAAAAAAACAAGACAATAAATAAGCGATTTATTTTCATTTTGTGCTCGCCCGTATGAGTGTGAGGAGTGAAAGAAGCACTTAGAACATCACAGTGATGGTGAAATAAAGGTAAATGAAAATGGTTATTTTATCATTTTGCGCAAATGTGTGTGTGTGTCTGTGTGTGTATGTAAATAGAGCGATGCTTTTATGACATCAACGTTCACTGAATCTCTCGGGTGAGTTGAAACCCTGGTTTTTTAGGCTCGGACTCAACAACCCCAACCCCCTCTGGATCTGGCGAACGTCGATACAAAACAAGCATACAAACGAACAAACATCCCAACTCCCCAAAACAAAACATTGGTAACTTCTACTTTATCTTCCTGGCTCAAAATGTACATTCGGAGTTTAGTTCTGAAATATATGAATGGTATAATGGCGACCATTTTTAACGAAAGTACCTTAGAAGGAAAATTATATTCTTAAATGATCAAACAAATAAATAATGCATGAACTGCCCAAAAAGAGTTTTATTGCAACAAATGGTGTTTAAAAAAACACAAAGAAAACAAGAAATGCATTCAGAGGAACGGATTTTCATAGAGTCCATTACGCTGCAGACAAATATTGATAATTGTTGTTATGGGGTTTAACACCATTTTTCAGCACACGATAGGCTATACATGGCGGCCAGCATTAATGGTGGAGGAAGAACCCAGGAAAACCCCGGGAAGAACCACCGACCCACGAGAAGCTACTGGCAAGCTTTCTCACATACCCACATTAGCCGAATCCTAGACTCGAACTCACGCAGACAGAGGTGAGATGGCAGTGATCCGTAACGGAGAGCGCTCTAGACCACTCGGCCACTCGGGGCCCCAAATATTGATAATAATTATGTAGAGCAATACAGCCTCTAGCCGCAAAATTTGAAGTCGAAACACTTTTAGCAAAAGTACCGTCTTCTTGCACACTGGTAAACAGTGACTGAGTCCCTGGACCAACTGTGTATATTGATTTAACCATAATATACACAGTTTCTGCTTTTTTCAGCCACAATATATTTTGTTTTGATCCAAACGTAAATCACCGATCATATATGCCAAGGGTCACCAGTTATAGTGGCGGACTTGGAAAGTATACCTTTGACATCAAAATAGTACATGTTTCACTCCAAATAGGAGAAATGTTAATTTTAGCAAAACGAACAACCTCTACTCTTAATCTAACCACCGTCCAAGCATAAAAATAAACAAAAACAAATCAACGCAGAATCATTGATCTGCCTGTGAGGTACGTCATTGAGCCTAAATACGAACCAATTAGCAGTGGTGAAGAAGCAGCATCAAATCAATAAAAGTATAATGTAAATCATCAAATACAACAACTTGCAAAGGAGGTATAAAACACCTTGTTCCGCATCCATTATGTTGCTTATGCCTCGAGATCCGAGATAAGGAGAGTAGCCTCAGTCATTGGATATTATTATTGTTGTTGTTATTATTATTATTATTATTATTGTTATTAGTATTATTATTATTATTATTTAACAGGGGAAGGACGAAATATAACCGCTATATAATACCGATTATTCTGCTTCACAGTATGGCACAAATACTGCGAGACGTAATGATCCGAACTAGATGGGCTGGTTAGTACGTGACCCGACCCCAATGCCTTTAACCGCTATTGTTAATAGTTTCATCAGCTTTTAATGTAAGCCCCCAGGCCCGGCCCAAAGATGTGCGGGGCCCATGCCAGCATGCAGGGACCAAGGCATCAAAAGCGATGAGCGGGACCCCAAGCAAAACACTTGCATTGCGGAATTGATTTCATGAGAGTGCGTGGCCCAAGGTGGCTGCTTCGTTCTCTTTGCCCTAGGGCCGGGCATGTAAGCCCCAGTGACAATGTATGTCTCGATCAAGTGTCGTTTGATGCAAGACAAACTGACAACATATGTTTGCATCGAGAGTCGTTTGATGGAAACCTTACTTTTGATGTATGTATGGATCAAGTGTCGTGAGGTGAAAGCTCCACTAACAATGTATGTCTCAGTCAAGTGTCATTCGCTGAAAACCCCACTCACAACGTATGTTTCGAGCGAGTGTCGTCTGCTGCAATTCCCATTGGCAACATATGTCTTGATCAAGTGTCGTTTGATGCAAGACCTACTGGCAACTTATGTCTGGATCAAGTGTCATTTTATTAAAGCCCCACTGAAGTTTGTCTGCATCATGTGTCGTTTGATGCAAGACCCACTGACAACGTTTGTCTGGATCAAGTGTTATTTGATGCATGCCCCATTGACAACGTTTGTCTGGCTCAAGTGTCGATTGATGCAAGCCCCATTGACAACGTTTGTCTGGATCAAGTGTTATTTGATGCATTCCCCATTGACAATGTTTGATTGGATCAAGTGTCGTTTGATGCAAGCCCCACTGACAATATATGTCGGGATAAAGTGTCTTCAAAGTGTCTTATTAAGATACAACAGACACGAAAGGTTCAACATTTACTTTGCTTTGATCTTGAACCAGACAACTACAAAACATGTTTCGGCTTAGGATATCTGATTAATCAGAACTAAATCAGGTTTTACAGTCATACACTCTCATTGCTGGATTATGTGTTTAAATTATTGTTGGGTCAAACAAATCCCGGTCTGATATTATGATGCTGAATTATGAACCTTTCATGTCAAACAGTTATATATCAAACATTAGTCATCACACACACACACACACACACACAACTAATCTGGAGGACATAGGTGACAAATTTTGCTAATTCGGGGAGTGCATAGTGCTTCTCAAACATCTGAATAAGGTCATATACCTGTTACAAATTCCACAATGCTTATAAAATATTCTCCGATGCCGATAAAAAAAAAAAAATTGTATGCCAAGCAGGTATCAATGTCACTTTAAATTGAATGTTGTTTTTACTAACTCAGAGAAAATGTCCCTATCAGAATGAACTATTGATCTCAACAAGGCTAACAGAAGCTTCCCCAAAGAACTATCTAGACACAAAACATTCGATTGGGCCCTTCGCATAAACGAAGTTCGCGGACGTTTGCCACATTACGTAACTATTAAACTTTTTTCCCCGCATCGTGTACACAAATGAAATAATCGATGGCAATAAGACGAGTCCTGATGAAAGAAAGAAGCTTTTTCTTTGTTTCCGATTTATGGCTGCTTTGAAATTTGAAATTATGAGCCGTCGAACATTTTATATTACGCGATTAACTGATAAATTGCAAATCTTAAACGAAGATATGTGTCCCTCGTTTCTCTCAGCTATTCAATCCCATCCCCAGACGGAGCCTTGAGAGTCTCACAATTTCATGACCAGCCATATTATAAGGCTAAAAAGTTCTGACTAAAACAGTGTTAGAGGAGATGTGATTAACAAAAAAGCCAATAACGCATGCGGACAGGATGGTATTATTCCCCATGCCTACAATCTGATTACTTTCGCCATATAAAACCTTCCGACTGACAATTTTGCGACGGCTTTTGTCATGTTCATCTGAAAGAAATTCTCAAGGTATGAATGAGAAAGCTACATGGCCAACCCCCGACAAATAAAAAAAAAACTCTGAAGAAATGTGCAGATTTCATGTTAATTGTACCTGATGGTATGTCAGTAAATGCCTGGTAGTTCTACCACGACGAAATATGTAATGTCAGCTAGTAAAGTTACTTGCCAACATTGCCATGCGTGTGCCAAGAGAGGATTCCCTGAGGCTTTGCATCAATTCACGAACTCATTCCCCCGAAAAATTAATAATAATCTCGGCAATATTTTATAGACTGGTTTCTAAGATGGTTTCATCCATTGCTCAGCGAAACGATTGATTTATTTTTTCATTGATCTGCTTGGCAGTCTGCTGTCATCCAAATTTATCACAATTTTGTGGATGTAACGGAGACATTGATTTTTCGGACAAATATATAGTAATCATATGAACATGTCATGATAACCAGCAAGTATATAATAAATGCTTACCTCGTGGAATATTTCCTTCATTCTTGCTTTTTTTAAAAACACGGCTATTTCTTCTTAAAATCAACGATAAATGCAAGCTGTCTTACCTGGTCGCTATGGAAACTGAGTTGTGATCAAAACTGACAAGTTTATTCGTTGGGGAGGTCACATGACGAGATTGAACCGTAGCTTACACTTACAGTATAAAGATATTGGTAATAGACGAAGTCTGTCAGTGTTACAATTGATTTGCTTAATGAAATGTTGCTAATATTTGCACTCTGTGTCCTAGGTTACTGAATGGGCGTCTTTTCCCGTTCATGCTTCGTTTAGTTACGCTGAAATAGCTCATACATTTGCCTTAATTAAGCAATTTGTCACACAATGCGTACATGAGACCAATGCGTAAAAAACAAATGACGACAGTATCAGACCCAGGAAAGTCTCTCTACACCTATAATTTTAAAATGTTCTGGTGACTATCTCAGAAGCTCGAAAACGTCTACTTCTCTAACTGTATAAGAAGCCCTATAATTTGCATAAAACGAAATCATAAACTTCTTCTAAAAACAACACAAACTGAAATAGTATGCACGTTAGTTATACTACAGAATAAGAAAATTTAGCGAGTTTCTATTTTTTAGCGTAAAGATATTCGCTATATATTGATTCTAAGATTGCCCTGTGAAAAACAGTACAGCGTCAGCTACTACACAGCTGAAGGACAATGGTAGGCTATAAAAACAAACACTTAACAAAAAAATCAAGTGCCATGTAGAAATTTCAGTAAAACAAATTTACCGAGTATACCATATATAATACGTACGTTCTAATGCAATCTTATACTTTAAATCGTAGTAGTAATATGGGTGTATATCCTCTCCAAAAATGTATCTACAGCCTCAATGAGAGTTAACATTACGGGCGCTATTTTGCAATGGGTTGACATGGTCTCAATGGAAATTCAATATTAAAATATTCGTAGGGTCAAAGGCAACCGTCCTGTTAAAAATGTATACAGGTTTAATAGTATGGGTGTCAATAGTATTATATATATTTGATTAATTTTTATTTAATTGAATTTAATTGTTTGTTTGTAAGTTTTTAATTTTTTATTATTCCATTACTTGCAATTGTAATGTAACTTTATTTACTGGAATAGAGTTCAGTTCTGAGTGATTTTTAAAAAAATATTTTTGACGTAAACAACTTTATAGAAACTTTGTATCTAATGCTGACCTAGTTCCTGACCTTGATTCAAAACCAGTTAGAGTTGTCATAAACACCGTTTTTAATTTTTTAAAATTCTTTCTCAGAGTAAGATCCATAAAGTGGTGGAATCAAGGCCATATCTGGCCTACGTATCAAATAGTATGTATCAATTAAGTTTTTCCAGAGGATTGACCCACATCCGGGTATCTGTTTTGCGTTTAGCTAGATTTATTATTGATGTTTTGAGAAAGAACATTCATTAGTGCCTTAACACTTGAGAATTTAAAGTTTTTTGTGTTTTGATCAGTTTTGGGCTAATTATTTTGTTTAATTTCGTTTATTTGGATTGCAAGTTTGTTTTCCCTGGAAATACTAGTGCTCTAAATTAATTCTTAGACAAGGACAATTATCGAAATTGACACGGAATTCAAACACTGGAATATTATTTTCTTTGATTCAACAAGGAACTATTGACACATCAGTACTATGCTGACCACAGCATACGTCATCGCCTTCCATTTTGGACTTCATCGGGATTCGAACTCAGTTCATTAGGACTTTTTATTACTAGGACTTCTGTTTTTTTAATTATTGGATTATTTTTTGGATTTGATTCGTAAAACCGTAAGTTCTTTTTCTCATTTTACTTTTTTTTCTAGGGAAAATATTAAAAGCTTTTTGTCTTCACTTTTTTCTTGTTATGTTTTGTAAGAGCCTAAACACGTAACAATAGTCACAAGGGAAATGTAACACCGAGGCTACAACTGTTGGCTTAAAATTTTTGCGATTGGGTTTCAATCTGCCTCGAAGGAAAGGATAAAACAACAACTACTGACCAGCACCCACTCCTCTACAAGTCGTCTAGCAGCCAACGTCCACATTTACTAATCAATACGCCGTTGATTTGACCAACACCAACACTCTATAACAAATAAGCCGTTTGACTGACTATCCGCCGAGTAATCCACTGACCAGCAATCACAACTACTAATCAATATAAAGTCTTACTGACAAGCGCCTACACATACTGACCAGCTCCCATGCATACTAACCAATACAACGTGTTAATGATCAGTGCTCACATAATTGACCAGCGTCCTTGCCTACAAACATGAATGTAAGTATAAGATTTAAAGATACGGGGTAAAGTAACGAGGATTAGCTTCGAAGTTTAGACAGTCAATCACTCACTATCACCATCCAACATTCACCGATTTAGAAACCAAACAATGACAGAACGTTGCCTTGTGACTATCTACATGTATTCGAGAATTATATATAAACAGTACATGTACATCAGATTATAGCGGTGTCAGAAAATTTTCATATATTTTACTTTGTTATAAATGCCTATAATCAAGTGAATCAACTCATAATAACACTAAAACTGAAGTGGCTAAAAGTCATATTTAAATTTCTATACTGCCACAGAAGTTACGGAAACTAAGGGAAAAATGAAACATTAAAAAAAAAACCCAGCAAGATAGAAATCTAAATTCAAGAAATCTAAGAGAAAAATGGAACATTAGAAAAAAACAGCAAGATAGAAATCTAAATTCAATCATTTACAGCGATAGCAGCTTAAAGTCATCTACGTTTATAGTGTCCTCGTATCTTCTGTTGTATTGAATCATAAACAATATCAAAAGATGTATAAGGAAATAGCATAATCTTTAATATCAACACCGTGTGGCTTTTCGCAAAAAATTAATTATTATTGGCAAAGCACAACTGATAGTACATCAAACATTTTAATATTTTTACAGTAATGTTTGTTTAGTTGCAGTTGAATTGTCAATTCTTGCTAAGTGGGTCATGTTATGTTTTTCATCGTTGTGATACATTTATTCACGTACATGTTTCCTATTCTTTTGCAAAATAACTCCTAATATTTTGTCTAAATTTTTTAGATATGACCTACAATAAACCTTGCAATGTGTTTGGCGAACGCTGTAATGACGTTTGTGTGTTTCATTTTGGAGACAGAATGATTTTTCCCCCTTTTTTATTTAATTGATTTTGTAATACAGAAATTCCACTACTTTCATTTCTCAACATGTTAAGAAAAAGCTGCAGTGGAAAAAAAGCAAACAAAATTTTTAAAAATATTATTGGACAAAAATGATGTTTAATAATTTGCAGCTAGCTTCATAATCATAGTTATATTAACTAGAACTTCGTTCACTTTATTCACTTAATATCTTGGAAAAAATGCAAGGTAGTGCGAATGAAACTGAAGAAATTTCATACGTTATAGAGCAAACAGTAAAAGTAACTTCGCGCAAAAAGAAACATCCATGTAAATTGAACTTGCACGAGAACTTAGAAACAATCGCAACAGTTTAAAAAGGTTAACGCAGAGAAATTAAATCAAAAGTAAGATAAAGTAAAATTAACTAAGTATGAATCAAGTAACTCAAACACCATGTATTACTTCAAAGGCAGTGCAGTTGTACTGTTAGCTTATGTGTATGTATTGAAAGAGATATTTTAAAACCTGTTGTGTCTTATAAACAACTTGGAGCAGTGAACGTGCCAAACAAATTATAAAGCAACTAGTTATAACAAGTATTCCAAAAGAACATTCCGAAAGTGCTCAAGAATTTCAGAGTAATAAATGACAAGTGAGAGCGACACCACAAAGAACACTATTACAATATTTAATTAAAGTCTTACAGTTTGTTACATCATGTTTTACTAGAAAATGTTTAAAATCACCATAAAATCACCATCAAACATGGATATTAAAAAAACATAAAGTTTATTATTAGGATTTAGTTATCTCTGTTAACAACTATTCTTAAGTAGCACAAGGGATACATCTTCATGGGTTAGAAACATTCATTAAGAATATTAAATGCTCTGTTCTTTTTGTAGTTCTTTTTACACGAAGTTACTACAGTTGAAACACTTTTTTTCTGTCATTTTATCTGTCTGGATTTAAAATGTCGATGATTAAAAGTTATTAAAGTTCTACTCATCCCGAAAAGGTAATCCTAACCTACATTAAAGAAAAACAGTTAAATACCGTAATCAATTTGTTGTCATGTAATCTTCTTTAATGTTGTCTTTAAGTTGCTTTAATTATTATTCATCAGATGTCTCGTTTTCAGTATTACTACACGTGTACTCACTTTGATGTTTTAGCTAATCTCGCATTTAATAAGTATTATCTCCCTTTTTTCACAAATACTACTACTGCAATTTTTCTAGTTTTTCCACGTATGATCTTTTGCTGCGCCAATTTTTAATTCCTGCTTGTATTGTTCTACTCTGTAGCTTTGTATTGCATGGCTACGGCTATTGATCGCTTAGCTTTTCTCACGAGTTTTTAATATAAAGCCTTATATTTGTTTGAAGTTATTTTTTTTTTTTATCAAGTTCGATAGTGCAATATGCGAAAGTGGAATTTGTTAATGCAAATCACACTGAAGACGATTTTTTTTTTGGATAATGATGAATAGGAGGATCAGATTAGTGGTGTGATAATTGGTGAAATCTGTGAAGATAATTTATCTAATTAAAGGTTAAAGCCCTCTAAACAAAGATCTTTAATTTGATGAATACAAAGAATATTTTAGGTGTGGTCTAAGTATTTGATGAAGATTAATATAAATCAACTAAACTTCATCTAAGTATTGATTTATCAAGAAACAGACAAAGAACCAATAAAAATGTCTAACAATGAACTCAGACAGAATGTTATAACCTAACTACACGCAAAAAGGAAGTGAATTAATAAAATCGTTGGGATGGACAAGAAAAGGAAATATATGGATATGTCTAAAAAATAAATAAAAGCTCTTGAAAATATAGAGATGTAAACGCTTAAAACAAATACCAACTACTGTTAGCAATTACAAACAGGCAGGCAATAAAGAGTAATGATACAAAGTTGGCAGGAGATGTTTTTAATTATGTAAGAGATATTCATAATGAATGTGACAAAGGAAATATTGAATTTAGAAATGAAATTGATAAACTAAAACGAAATTAAGAATAATGGTTATTGCAAAGAAAAAGATGTCAACGAATTGTGTTAATCCAAAAGAAGAAACAGAATAAGGATGTTAAAGAGACGCTGAAAATGTATTAAATTCAAATCTTATATATTGTTAGGACTCTATGGTCTTAAAATAAGCAAGAGAAAAGAGCGAAAACCATGAAGTTTTGTACAATTCAGCAAATAATTTATTTCCTTGAATACGAAGTGAAAATTTAAAACCAACTAACAGTATTGTGAATTATATCCCAGACAATCCGATTAAGTCTAATGACAAATTTACACAATGGAGAGGAACATTAAGGAAGCAGCACTCTCCTCCATGAATAAGAACACTGTCATTAATTATTAAAATACTTCTCAGAAAACGGCAAAGCACCTGATAATAAAAGTCTCTGAGAAGTTCCAGTTTTCCATAACATTTTATTAGGGATAGTATTGCCAGAATCACTAATGTTTGATATAGAACTGTTCGACATGAATGGTTCATAATTCTGCATCATAATATCATACCGGGGTTTGTTTGACCCAACAATTGTATTGCTTTCAATACATGACCGTGACTTTGATCTCTTAGACATAAGAGTATTTGGAATAGCTGTCTTGATTCTGGTGCTAATGTTTAAATCTAGCAATCCGAAATATCGTGCCATTTCTTCTTACAATAGGAACACATAGGAAAAGATAACGATTTCTGATAGGTCTTATCAGAAGTTTTACTCCTAAAAGTTGTGCGAAATTGAGATTTAGAAGTGTTCTTATGAAACAGATTTTTTAAAATTAAAACAAAATGTTGAGTGAAAGACTTACTGACAAAAGAAACTTTGAACGTCAAGGAATAATCGTCAGCTGTAGGAGCAACATTTTCTAAAGTTTCGGCCTTTTGCTAATCAAGGTAGACCCTAAGGTCGTTGTGGACGCAATTCTTTTACTCTTTACTTAATATGAGTGGTCTGAGATTATCGTTGTCTTGACCAATCTTCTTGGCTGAGCACCACCTATCAAATAATTGCTCTTTTTTCTCTTGCAAATTGGATTTGGTTCTGTCCAGTTTTTGTTGTACAGTCGCTATGCTTTAGGGACTTACTCATTACTCTTCAAGATACAGTCCTTAACCATATCATAATCAACACTTTTTTGCACTGACAATGAAGTGTAAACTCTATGGGCTTCGTAATAACATAGTCGAATGCTCTCTTTGCAATTTAAAATTTTCCACAACTTTTTTCAAAACAAAAAGAAAAACATTAGTCTACTTTTTTTTTCTTTAAAAGGGGACACTAACCTAAATTTTCTGGTAACATCAGAAATGGAACATTTGTGTGAAAGTTAGGGATGTTTTCCACTTGCCAGTATAATTCTTGTAATCTAAATTGAAATTCACTTTCTTCGTTTTCTCTTTCTCTCTGCATATGTATTTGACTCTATTCCTTTTCACGCTGCATTTACAGTATCATATCTTCTCTTTCTCTCTTCCTTTCTCCTTTCTGTAATTTCACCTGGATTAGTCTCTCTGTCTTTCTTTCCTCTTAAACAGCACTTGTATTATAGAGTTCCTGAAAGCAGTGAACATTTACTCTAAGCTCTGACTTTTATGCCATCACCTTGAGTGTGTATATATATATATATATATATATATATATATATATATATATATATATATATATATATATATATATATATATGATCTTTTTACCGTCCATAATTTTCAACAGCTTCTCATTTGTATTTATTAACATACACCATTACATTTCCCGTTGATCGGGAAGTTTTATATATTGCCCGTAACCATCTTATCGTTCTACTTTTAACTATTTGGTTTTAATATCGCTGGTCGATATAAAACCTTTCTTCATTTTTAAATAATCATACATATTACCTTTTGTATGGCGCTAAATAGGCTAACCGTAAAAATAACAATCAATCAACAATCAATCTTTCCTCTTTCTGCAACTGCATTTCACTTTCTTCTTTCTGATGCTGAAGCTTTCTTAATTCTATTTCCATATTGTTTTTAATTCCAATATATTACTTTCATTTCAGAGCCAGATAGAGACATACTAATCAAACCCCAAACACTTTTATCCAACATTTCTTTTCCACCAAATACTGGACCAAAATATTTTTTTTTTAAATTTCTTCCTTCGTTTAAGAAGTCTTTGTCTCAGAAAGATAATATGTTCTGGCAAGCTGGAGCAATTCATCCTTTTTCAAGAACTCTGTCCCTTCCTGGGTAGGATTTAAAATCAAGTTAGCCAGTATAGATGACACTGTGGAAGCTTGTTGGTTGCACTATAGATTTCTCAAATATGTAAAGTAATTCCTTGAACTTACAAAATTCCACAGCAGAGTGAATTTAAATTTCAAAAACAAATAGACGAGCCTCCAATTTTCTGTTACGTATCTTTGGTCTTAAACGAAGTAACAGAAAGAGCGAAAACAATCAAGTTTTGTCAATTCAACAAATAATTTATTTCCCTATAATGCAAAGTGAAAATTTAAAAAGAACTTTACCGCATTGCGAATTAAAATCCTAAATAGTCCGCTAAGTTCCAATACAAGTCCAAATTAATAAGTACCAATTAAATTCCAGTGGTAGTCCAAATAAATTCTAGTATTGAATGTGCGTATGTGCCTGTGATTTCGCATGTGATAATGTGCCAACGGCCTGAAGTGTGGCGATGTGTTAGCAGTATTTTGATGAAACAATAATACAATCAAAATGTCCTTGCCTGAATTCACTATAATTCCAAACATATGTTTTAGTTCAATAATGTTCTTGAACACTCTGTAATTCCAGTGAATAATAATTTGAATAAATAATTCCACTCAAAATAAAAACAGAAAACAACAATAAGACTGAGTCTACTTCAAGATGTTACAGCAAGAATTAATAATTCTTTGATATAAAAAAAGATTATATATCCCTCTACTTGACCTAGGTCGCAATTACCCTTTTCTGAAATACTCTGTCAACTTGATAGAAACTTCCATTTCAGAACTTTCTAAGGTCAGAATCAATACTGTATCTTTAACTCAAATTCAAGTAAACATGTTTACCATTGATAATGATCTGAATATTTAATCCACAATCATAAAAAAAAAATGTTTTAGCCATATATTTTGTTGTTTACAAAATAATTGTCGCTGGTATGGTAAACCATGTACTTGTTTTTGGACAAGATCAAGTACAAAATATCATATCCATATCATACAATTATTATGAAAAGCCAACAAACAATACAAATTGAGTATACATAGAATAAAATACATCAGATGTTGACCTGCATGACAAACGGATAGCAGAAGTAAATAGATAACAGCAATGTAGGAGATGATGCTCCAGTGCTAGACATCACTATAAACTGCCACACTGCAGACATCGTAGCGATATGACTGAAAAAATTGCTAAAAGCTACGTTAAAAATCCAAATCACACATACAAACATACACACATCATTCGTATCATGTAAACATTGGATTTATTTCTGCGTCGGGTATTCGTCTACAGTATTCAACTGTTTGAGCTCCATAATTGTATTTATTCTTGCAATTCTGTTTTACATGAACTAATAGGTTCTCCAAAACCCTGGTGAACAACAGTATGTTCTTCGTGATTATTTTCCAAAAATATTTATATCGACAATCCCTGTGAGGAGTAAAATTGAAGTCATTGCAGAATATTTTAAATCTTTAAAGCCCTATATTATTGTTTGTTAAATCAAGATATCGATCATCGAGTAGTGTTATTTTGTATTCAGACAACAGCTTTTTTAAATCCGAAAGTACATGTTCACGAACTGGTCAGCTCAGAAGAAAAGATTTGGTCAAAATTAATTATGTAGAAAGTGTAATCGGTCTTTTTCATGAAGAAGAAGAAAAATATGCTTCATCCATTGAATCTCCTTGAAAACTGGTCATTTTGGAACAAACAAATTATTTGGGGAACTTCAAGTCCAAAACTAAAATGCAACACAAATTATCACCTATTTATATTTACAACCTCAGTTTTCGTATCTTTTTTATGCAATAATGCTGTTTTGTTCATACTGAATTATGATGTTTAATCTATGTCTCCAAATGTCGAAAACATTAGATGATTAACTCATTTAACGTCACTTTATTCATAATATCAAAAATGTTTTTATTTTAATTTCAAATTTTATTTTTTGCAGGTGAAGCCTTTGCAGTTTCGACAGTCAGAGCTTTGTGTTCAAGGTTCTCATACGGAACTGGAATTCTACACTCTTAGGATTGGATTGCAATCCATCAGTTTTCAACGTATTGTATCCATACAAAAGGAATACTAAAACAGAGCTTTAGCCATAGAATCTCGTAACAGCTGCTCTTTCGTTGTCGAAACCATGTATCCAATCTATATATGATGAGAATGAGACGGTGCAGCCTAACGATATCTTAAATGATTAGTTAGAGAGAGAGAGAAATAACAATAAACTTTTGCAGCGATTACCTAGTGTTATAGAATCATTCGCAAGTTGCAAAGTAGGGCTGCATTGTATGCTTTGATATATATATATATATATATATATATATATATATATATATATATATATATATATATATATATATATATATATATATATATATATATATAAAGGACGATTTTCCCGTAACGTCATCTTTTTTCCTTCTATTTATTAATGATTGTCATTTCAACGATGTGATAAATACATTTTCGATCATGCATAATATTGGGAACAGAAAATGTAAAAGAAAATGGCTGCGTTTCCTGAGTGGTCCCGGTTAGTTCAGGGTTGCTTATTGTGTCTCATTGTGATGTCAGCCGGACTCAGATATCGGACTTCAGTATTCTAGCTGTGTATAGTTGTTTCCTTGTACATTGCTTCCTTCCAATAGGTAATAATATTTTAGTTTATATTTTATGTTTTGAATGACTGGTCATGAAAAATTAATGATCATTCAAGGTATTATGTGTACAAACGTGTGCATACAATAAACCAAACACTAGTGCAGGATTGTGTTTTAACTACCCGTGCCCCGAAAATTACAGTATTTTCTCTTTATGCTTTATCAATTATGTTCTTTTTTTTAAAATACGGCTGTCATGTCACTATCTTAGTTTTAGATGTACTTATTTTTATGAAATCTTTGAAAAAAATTCGTTTCATATTTAATAAGGTGTAAAATAAAATAATCATTTTTTTAAATCTAGGAAGTAATAATTCTGATTACACTTTATATTAACCGATTTTTGGTGAATTTCGCATGTGTTATATATATATATATATATATATATATATATATATATATATATATATATATATATATATATATATATATATATGGGTGGACTGGTTGGTGTGTGTTGGGGTTGATTGGTGGATTTTACCATCTTACAAGGTGTCCGCTTTATTTGGTTATCATTAGTAGAGGGTGATCGAGTAAATATTAACATAAAGTGTGAAACTTATAGGTGGAATAAATAGAGATCTGAGCAGATATATAGAACAGAATGACGCGAGCCCCCGTACATGAATAACAACAATTTCATAAATTACATAAACAACTGCGATATTACGTTACATTAGAAAGATACACTTCTCTTTTAAAATAAATCATTCACCGAATTTCAAACACAAACATACTTATATAAATAGCCGATCTGTTTTAAAAGATAGAATTGGTTCATCATAGAATCAAGTGAACAATCGAAGTCATTGCCTTGTACAACTTCATAACCTGCTTATTTCCGGTTCACTCCGACTTCACTGCAGCTGTTCTTCTTGGTCCTTTCGCTTTCTCTTCTCCAAACTCTCTGTTGTCTCGCCTCTTTCGGCCCTCAAACTCTGTGTGTGTAGGTGGATACGTAATTACGTAGATACGTAGATACTTGGATAAGTAGGTACGTGGATACGTCAGTGGAGCTATTTTCCTTTCAAAATAAACAGAGAAGCAACTTAAATCTTCAGTCGGATATCCTACTGGGAATAGATCATTACCCTCCCACCCTCCCCCGTTATGTCACATATCATCCTATCAGAATTCAAACAGATACCAAAGGCTATCTGGTCAAGCCAAACACGGCAGACCATAAACAAACCTAGTTTCACAAGATTAATGTATTTCCTAGCGGCTATTTCATCACTGACTCAAATTGCCATCACACGAGACATAACAATTCCGTTCTCGTCTCAATTACATTATTGACATTATTTTCAGCGAAATACACACGTCCAAGTCTTTAGCATACATGAAATCTGACTTCATGGCTTAACGACGTTAATTTCAGTCAATACGCACTTAAGTCTTTATCATACGTGAAATCATCTAAGATCGGAGAATTCACACGGATTCTCGTAACTCACATAAACTAAAGTGATGCATGAAATTCTTAGAATATCCTGATTATTATAACATCCAATATGACAAATTCAAACAATTCGTCAAGCATATAAGTAGTAAGGTGGGATACCCTAGGGACAATGGGACTTAGCATTAAAAACACCCCTGGGACAATCTGGGGACAATGGAAATTTAACATGGAGAAAAATCGTGGGACAATCTGGGGACAAGGGAAATTAGCATTACATGGGAATAGAGTTTGGGACTGTCTAGGGACAAGGGAAAATTGAACATGGGGGGAATAAAGTGTGGGTCTGTCTAGGGACAAGGGGATTTGAATATGGGATTTTTTTATATTTTTTTTTTAATTTTTTTTAAATTTAAATTTAAATTTAAATTTAAAAAAGGGGTAGGCAATTGAAAGGCTATCTCTTTTCGAGAAATATGGCTGGCCCTGAAAAGGGCCTTTGGGTTTATGTTAATGTATTCATTAACATAAAGGGCACCGGATTGGTCTTCATCTTCTCCTTAGGCTGCGTCTCACTGTTGGCCCGTAAATCAGGACTCTTTTGAGGCATCCTTGCCTCTCCACGTAAATCCTACGTATCCACAGACAACGGTCCACTTGGATCGGGCATACATGAGCATGTCCGTCCTGAACATCATGGAAGACACAAGCGTAGAAGATTGCACATCGGTCCACATCTTGAAGCGACGAGAACAGGTGAATCAATGCAGTGAACTGCGCTTATTTATAGGTAGAGGTAGGATTGAAACGGATTGAGTTCATTCACCAATCCGAACACGCGTTACAAAATTCAGTCAGCCCGCATCCAATTCGAAGAGAGCAGTCTGTGACGTCACGTAGTCTATATAGATTCGCTAGCGCTTGTGTGCCAAGATTTTAAGGATGGAAAATACATTCACGTTTATCATCACGATGAACATTTCGACACCATTACCAGTATCACTGCATTCCTGGGATACGGTTATTATTGTGAGAAATGTGATTATGGTTATAATAATCGAGAGCAACACAAGCATTGTGGATGGAAATGCCCAGGATGTTTCGCCTCTCCACCCTGTCTGAGCGAAGAACCAGTGCCTTGTTCAACTTGTCTGCGCACGTTTGTCAGCCCTACCTGTTACCAACAACACTTGAAAACACAAGGTTCACAGAAGGAATGTGCTTGTCAACTCCTGAGATTGTGCCCTACGTGTGGACAAGGCATACTTACCAATAATGCCAAGGCACACGTATGTCGAGGAAAGAAAAAATGTCACATTTGTCACCACATCGTGGACTTGGAACACGAATGTTACGTGCAAAAATACCAACCCCCACCAGAGAAAGAGGACGGTCACAAGAAGAAAGGCAAGTTCATCTTTTTCGATTTCGAATGCATGCAAGAGACCGGAATTCACATTCCTAATTTTTGAGTGGCTCATCGAGCGTGCGAGAAGTGCATTCAAGAACCTATCTTCAGTCATTGCCCTCACTGCAGCAAGATTCCTGGAGGGCGTGAAAAAATCTTTCGGGGACCGAACACGTTAGCCGATTTTGCCCAATGGGTTTTAGACCCCATCGACAAGACGTGGAGCCAAGAGGACATCGAACGTTACGGAGATTGTCATCGTCATGCCACGGTGATGGCTCACAATTTCTCCGGATACGATGGACAGTTTCTTCTCAGATACTATACGGAACATGGCACCGAACGTCCTAAAGTGACTTTGAACGGAGCCAAAATCATTTTCATGCAAGTGGGACAAGTGCAGTTTAAAGATTCAATGAGTTACTTGGCCATGCCTTTGAGTCGAATGCCTAAAACGTTTGGAATGACAGAAATGGCTAAAGGGTACTTTCCACACTTTTTCAATACGGAAGCCAATCAACACGCCGTTCTACCCCATTTGCCTGAGGCTCACTATTACGACCCCGACAACATGCGTACCGAACAACGAGAAGATTTCTACGCTTGGTACCAGGCTCATGCCTCTAACCCCTTCGACTTTCAGGAAGAAATGTTAAAGTATTGTCGTTCCGACGTGGACATTTTACGACGTTGCTGTGGAAAATTTCGAGAACTGTTCATGGAACACGGAGGGGTCGATCCTTTGAAAGAAGCTTGCACCATTGCCAAAGCGTGTTCCTTAGTGTACCGCCAACGATTCATGCCTGAAAACATCGTGGCTGTCATCAGTCCTCAAACGACCAACTATGTCAAGCGTCAATACTCGGTCAAAGCCCTACGTTGGTTACATTACTTGTGCGACAAGGAAGATAAATGGATTCAGCATGCCCGCAACGGAGGGGGTGAAAAGACCATCGGAACGTATTCGGTCGATGGCTGGGACTTAGAAAACCCAAAGATCGTGTACGAGTTTAACGGTTGCTTATTTCACGGATGTCCCGTCTGTTACCCTGATCGTAGCACTAAAAATCAGTTTTACAACGAACCATGGAAGACTTGTTCCAGGACACTTGTCAGCGGCGCCTAAAGTTGGAACAGGGAGGATACCAAGTGGTGGAAATGTGGGAACACAAGTATGATCACCGTATGAAAACCGATCCCGAGTTTAAACGCCTCGTGGAAAGTTACCAGTTTATGGACCCGCTGAACCGGAGGGATAGTTTGTACGGAGGAAGGACCAATGCCACCTGTTTGCTGTACCAAGCCGACGAAGAGAAAGGAGAAGAAATCAAATACTTGGACGTGTGTTCGCTGTATCCCTACGTGTGCAAATAGTGTCGCTTTCCTGTAGGGCACCCGCAATTGATGACGGAACACATCGACCTGAAAAACATTCGACAATACGAAGGTTTGATCAAGTGTAAAGTTTTGCCTCCCACGAACCTATACCATCCCGTCTTACCTCACCATTGTCAAGGCAAACTGATGTTTCCCTTGTGCCGTACTTGTGCCGAAACGTGCAACCAAGATCAGCCTTGTCAGCACACCCAGGAAGAACGGGCCTTGACGGGAACCTGGGTCAGCGTAGAATTGTTCAAAGCTATGGACATGGGATACCAACTGTTAGAAAGTGTACGAAATTTGCCACTTTCCCAAGACACAACAATACCACAAGGGTGACCCTACTCAGAAAGGCATTTTCGCAGACTACGTGGATGCCTTTTTGAAACTGAAGCAAGAAGCCAGCCCCTATCCTTCCTGGTGTCACACTCCCGAAGACCAAATAAAATTCAAAGAGAAATACCGGGAAGAAGAAGGCATCACTTTAGACCACATCGAGAAAAACGAAGGCAGGCGATCGTTTGCCAAAATGATGTTAAATTGCTTGTGGGGTAAAATGGCACAACGACCGTGTTTACCCAAGACGGAATATTTGACAGAACCTTCCCGCTACTTCCAGATGATTCACGACAAAACCAAATACATGAAACACGTGGACGTCGTTCGAGAGGATTTGATCTTGGTCAATTACGAAGAAGATCTGGACTTTGTACAAGACGACCCTTTTGGAAATGTCATCATTGCGGCTTACGTGACAGCCCATGCTCGCTTAAAATTGTACGAAGCTTTAGAACTGTTAGAAGAACGCGTCCTGTACTTTGACACGGACAGTTGCATCTACATCCATCACCCGATTCAACATCACCCTGACATCGAAGGAGACCGTTTAGGAGCCTGAACAGACGAGCATCCCGACGACAAGATTCTAAGTTTCGTCAGTGGCGGTCCCAAAAATTACGGCTACGAATACCGTGACAAACAAGGAGAAGTGCACACGACGTGCAAAGTGAAAGGACTGACTCTGAATCATCGTACCAGTCGAGTGGTGAACTTTGGGGTATTGAAAGAAGCCTTGCAATCGGGAGAGGATGGAAACTTTAAAGTGACCACTTACCAACCGAACAAGATTGTACGTTTACCCACTCACCACATCGTCAGTCGGCCCTTGGAAAAAGTCTATCAAATCGTGTACCAGAAGCGAGTTCGACTTCCCAATCATTTCACCTTACCGTATGGACACGTCGGTATTGGTCTGTATATAAAAAGGAACCCTAGGCAAGACCGATAGTTCATTGGGACTACCAAGACCGAGCGAACAAGATGAATACTTTGAAAGAGACATCGTTCCAGTTTGGGGATTGTAAAAAAGTTGTATCTTCCTCTAGTGTGACTAATACTGGATGGATAAGACCCAGGCATTGCGACGGAAAATGTCCGGAAGGAAACTGCGATTGTCCATGTGGTTACCATTGTAATTGCGTAACGGAGTTTGCAGACGAGTGCGATTGTGAGCCTTGCGATGGGTACGATGCTGTACGTTGTGACCTGAGCGATGCCGTAAAGCATCATGGGAACTTTAGTGTCCCTACCCCTATCATGGAAGTGATGCTGTGCGTGTCAAACCTAAGGGATGCGAAAGTGATGCCGCTCGTCCTCTTGGACATTTTACTGAGTTTCGTTTTAAAGGGGAATGTTCACCTTCACGTCTACTCCCCTACGGATGTCATCCAGCCCTGAGCAAACTCCTGTTCATGTCACCCAACCCTCATCGAAACGAACCTGTGAAAGACGAATATTCGTTCCCTGTGCGTTTGTCGGAATACTGCGACTTTGAAAATCGTCTTCAATCGTTCAAAGGAAAATGGCCTAAGTATCTTGGAGGACCGACCCCCGAAGAATTAGCCAGAGCCGGATTTTTCTACTTGGGCGAAGGAGATAAAGTCAAGTGCTTCAGTTGCGGTGTGTCACTTCACCACTGGGAACCACAAGATTCGGCCTACGTAGAACATGCTCGATGGTCACCGAATTGTCATTACTTACCCTTAGTGGGACCGAGACATTAAAGGAACTTACCATGTCGTTGACGAAGAAGAAACCAGACTGGTTAGGAGTCAAATGTTGGACATCACCGAGACCAGTATTTAAACTGCATTTCAAAAACGATATTGAATCATTACCTAAAGAACTGCAAGAGAAGATTTACAAAGAAGTTTGGCAGGGGTTTGCCAGAGTGAAATCTCAATGGGTCACTGTAGAACTTTTGTGTCGAGAAATTCACAAGAGGAAAGTGAAAAAAGTCAACCAGTGTGTTAGATTTCTTTGGGTCAAGGGTGCATTCCTCCTATTATATTACTCTAGACCGTTTACATCAAAAGAGTTCAGTGACATTCTTGGACGTTACCCTGAATGGCAGTGGTCAGAAATTACTCACTATGTGGATTACTTTTGCTCATTATGAGAAGATTGTGAATTGTACGGACTGACCTATTCATGGATACTTTACAAGAGAACATTCGTGCTTTGCCTGTGGAATTGAGAGAATGCATTTACCGAGAGCTGGTCAAAATACAAGTCAAACGTAAAGAACAATTGCATCCGTTACGTCACCAGATCTTTAAGCACTGGTACCTGAATGGTATAAGAGAACTGATTCGTCAGAAATTGTTTCAGTGGTCAGACCTTGTTCAATACTTCCAGGCCCCCGATGATCCACGTGTTGATCATTTTGGTTACTTCGAGATTCACCTAGAGCAACGCATTGAGGAAGACGAGGTAAAGGATTACCAACATATTTCCGTGGAATCTACTTGGCGGAAGAGGAAACTTCTAATCGAAATCTGAAGTTCAGGTTACAGTATGCAAGATTTACATTCCCAACTCGAGAACGAACATCACTGGCTAGAAAGTACGTGTATTGCTTCCGAAACAAAGAGACTATAAAAACAGGCTGCCATGCCACGACTTATGTCGTATGTAATCCAACAGATTCCGTGGAAGGAACTCAATGACCATATTCAAACCGTGGATCATTACCATCGATTATTACAAGAACTGTATCCATTCAATTTGGGTCGACAAGTGGTGTGTGTTTTAGTGACTTGTTTTCTGGGATTTCGTTTACCAGCCGATTCTTTGTGGACTCTTTACGATCAGTACTTACCACCTCAATGGCCTTAAATGGTCACGAAAATCTCCTTTGGCTCAAAGCCATGCGTTTTCATCTGGATACTTCTCGACCTCAACAGGAAAAAAAGATTCGTCAACTTTTAGCTACCCAAGACGTGTATGACGATGTGTGTGTAGCTTGTGATTTACATCCCCATTGGACAGATGTCCGTGCCTGGAAAGAATGGGGTTTTGAGGCTTGGACCCAAGAAGTGGCCCAGTATGCACCAGAGTTGTTCAAGGAAAAAAGTTACTTTTCAACCCGTGTTAGTGACGGTGCCAGAAGAACCCGTCACCCAGGACAGGACTGTCGTGGACAGACCTGAAAGACCCTTTCGGGAGGACACTTGTGTGACCTTACCCCCTACTATAGAACTGGTTAGAACATTACTCAAAACATGTGGTTGTACAGACACTTGTGTTTATTCCACGTTCATGGTTATCATGTGCCTTTTATTCTTGTACTTAAGCCTTGGCTTTTATGTATTTTTGTCTTTCGTATTCATGTTTGAAAAAAACATTCAATAAACGTGTTCTGAAAAAGTATATAAACTCTTGTCTTGTTTGTTTTTCGTGTCACAAGTGACATTTCTCACACAATGGCTACCTCTGCTGTCTCTGCTCCCTCTTCCTCTACTGTCAAAGTCATCGACGAACACTTAGATCGTGCCAGTTGGGAGGCTTTGTATCTTCGCCATCCCTTTAACATGCTCATTGCTGGACCTAGCGGTTCAGGCAAAACCGAATTCGTCAAACGTTTGATCGAACATAAACATCATTTGATCGATCGGCCACCTCAACGGATCGTGTGGTGTTACAAAGAGTGGCAATCGGCGTACAACCTCTTGCGAGAAAGTCAAGGCGATTCCATCGTGTTTGTGGAAGGCATTCCTAAAGAAGACGACGGCATCGTCTCTGACTCCCGTCAAACCCATTTGGTCATTTTCGACGACATGTTAGGAGAAGACGAAGAAGAAATTAAACTGTGGTTCACGCGCAAAGGGCATCACCGTAATGCCAGTGTCGTTTACATCACCCAAAATTTGTTTCAACAAAGTAAAGCCCATCGCACCATCAGTCTCAATGCGCATTACGTGGTCTTGTTTAAAAGCCCTCGAGATAAATCGCAAGTGCAAGTCTTAGCCAAACAGTTAGGAACGCCTTGGCTGACTCAGGCGTACGACGATGCCACTCAAACGCCACACGCCTATTTACTCGTCGATTTGAAACCTACGACTCCCGAGGATTTGCGATTTCGTACCCACTTGTTTCACCACTGGTGCCAAGACGGAGGGCCTGTCCTGTACACGTCTCCGTCCTCGACTTCATTTCACTCCCCATCAAAAAATCTATAAAAACCTCAGACCCTTTTTCGTCTGTCTCACACAGTGTGAACATGACGTCCCTTCAGTCGCATCTTCCCGTCAAATTGATTCGTGCCTTGTATGGCATCAGTCGAGAAAAAAATCCACAAACACGAGCTCGTGTCTTAGAAGCTAGTCTCAAAAGAAGTCTTACGATGGTTCACGGTGACGGCACGTCAATTACTCCAAGGAATCATTCAGATTCCTCATCAAACCAAACGCTTTTTCGATCGAAACAAAGTCGCTTTGGTCCAACTGGCCGATCCCCGCATCGACACTCAAACCAAAAAACAAATCATTTTGAAACCTGGAGGGAGCGGTACTCTAGGAGGGGTCATCATTCGCTCTCTCTTAAGATGGGATCCTAATGCCCCCAAAGTTATACCCAAGAAAAAAGCCCAACGAAGCCCCAAGAAGAAAAAGACCAGGTCCCCAAGAAGAACTTCTCCAGTGGCAGGACCCTCCTCTTACCAGACACCACCCCGGAAAAAGAAAAGAAGCCCCCAGAAAAAGAAACAAAGAAAAAGTCCCCAGAAAAAGAAAAGTCCACAGAAGAAAACTAGTCGCAAGAGAGGCACTTATTCTTCGGCCAGGACGCAGCCTTACACTCGCAAACCACGACCTGCCACAGCGGTGACTGCGTCTCCGGCAACCTCACGTTTGTCCACTTCTCCGTTAATGACACCAAGAACTGAAGAGTACTTGGAGACGTTGATCACACCAAGAACTTCTCCGTTGATGACCCCAAAAAGAACTTCCCCAGTGGCAGGACCCTCCAATTTAGTGGCAGTGGCTGCTGCTCACAAAGTACCTTCTCCCAAAATCAAAGTCCAAGAAAGATCGGGCATGTTACAAAGTTTACTGGATTTGTCCAAGCAAGAACTGGCTCGATTTAGTCCGTTGCGAACCCCTGCACGACGTGTCATGCCTGTCCTCAAACTGATACGACGTAAAGACAATCAGTGGCGACGAGTTCCAGTATAAAAAAGGCCTGTGACCAAGTCGGGGTATCAGTGTTTCTTGGTGCTCCTGAAGATTCAAAGACAAAGATGTCACCCTCCAGAAAACCCCAAGGAAAGAAAAGGAAAGGACTACCACCACGTTTAGTCAAACATGGGGACATGTTATCTGTCCTGTCCAAAGCTTCTCCACCTCTACGAAAAAAACTCATTCAATCGGCCTCCAAAGCGGTCATCGATACCGTGTGCGAATGTTGTTTGAACGTCTTGAAAGGCACGATCCCTTTGTCCAAACACCAGAAACAATGCTTAGGCAAACATCGTCACGTTCTTCGCCAAATGGTTCAAAAGAAAATTCCCATTCGTCAAAAGAAGAAGATGTTGGTCCAACGTGGAGGCATTTTACCCCTCTTGTTAGGCCCCATACTGAAAGGAGTCTTGGGAACCATGTTGGGAGGACTGGTGGGAGGAAGATAAAAAGGCCCTCGGAAGTCCCAAGATCTCAGAATCAACCCCTGACAACCCCATGGAAGGACGAAAGCTAGCTTTAGTGCCTTACAAACGATGGATGGAATACCATCGGTGGCAAGAACAACGCACCCCGCATTTACCTCCCAATCCCAATTTGAGCGAGATGTCCCAGTTACAACACGAATTGCAGTCCTTGATGAGCGCCAAGATTTGTCCGAAACAGAAAAATCGCAAAAGTACGGTCAACTCTTGCAACGACTGCAACTCTTTCACCAGAAAGCTTTAGACGAAACAGCTCTACCCACTCTGAAAGATTTTAAGACCTTGATGAAAAGTCCAGCACCATCACCAGTACCAGTACCAGTACCAGTGACCAAGACAGAAAAAGGAAAAGAAGAAGAAGAAGGGTTTCAAACTCCACCAGAAAAAGTACGCAAGTTAACAACACCACCTACCTCCAGAATTGGATGGATTAAAAAGATGAAGGCCACCCCTTCTTCATCACAAGAGAAAAAGAAAGTGAAGACAGAAGTGAAACAAGAACCGATATCCCCCGCTCAGACATCCTCCTCTTCAACACCTATTGCCGGTCGCACACGCAAAGCATTGCAATCCAAGAAAATACCCCAAGAGAAAAAGAGTAGCATCCTCCAAGAGTGGGTGCCTTATTAACACACCAACCAACCAACACAAAAAAAGAAAAAATGGAGAAAGTCTTAGCCAGCATTTACTACGATCCCTCGCATGCTGCAGGTTACGCAGGAGTTCAAAAATTGTATCGTGCTGCCAAAACTCGACTGAAAAGTCTCCGTTTACCTCAAGTGCAACGATGGTTACAAGAACAAGCTACCTACACTTTACACAAACCCATTCGACGCAAGTTTGCCAGAAGTCGCACCCGAGTGGAAGGCATCGATCATCAATGGCAAGCCGATTTAGCCGATGTCTCTCATTTGGCCAGCTACAATCGTGGCTACAAATATTTGTTTTGTGTCATCGACGTCTTTTCCAAATTTGCCTGGGTCGTGCCCTTGACTTCCAAATCCAGCAGCGAGTTAGTGCGAGCCCTGCAACGGGTGTTGAAACAAAGCGGTCGTCACCCTCTTCGATGGCAAACGGACAAAGGTACCGAATTTCTGAACCAAGCTTTCCAAAAAGAATTAAAGAAACGTGACATTCATTTTTTTACCACCGAGAATCCCGAAACCAAAGCCAGCATCGTGGAACGTTTTCAACGCACTTTGAAAGAACGCATGTGGAAATATTTTACGCATCACCACACTCTGAAGTACATCGACATCTTACCGCACCTGGTGCAAGCGTACAACCAATCTTACCGTCGAAGCATCGGACGTGCCCCGCAAGAAGTGACTCCCGAGAACGAAGTGTTGGTGTTTGAGCGTCTGTTTGGTACGTCCCCGACGAGGGCTGTCCCCAAGAAAAGTGGAGAGTTGGCCGTAGGAGATTGGGTGCGCATTGGCAAAACCAAACGCACTTTCGACAAAGGTTACTTACCTAACTGGACGACCGAACTGTTTCGCGTCACTGGACGAGTGCATGGCCGTCATCCATAAATTGGAAGACATGAACGGAGAAGTGCTCAAAGGAACGTTTTATTTGCCCGAGTTACAACGTATCACCAAAAAAGAAGACAACGTGTACGACATCGAAAGCATTCTCGAACGCAGAACCCGTAAAGTGGGCAAACGACGTGTCAAAGAAGTCAAAGTACGTTGGAAAGGATATCCACCCAGTTTTTATTCTTGGATCGACGCTTCGCAAGTCATCGACTATAAAAAGAAGTGACCATCATGCCCTTTCGCACAGACGCAGCTACGTCGACCACTCCTCCTTCACACAGTTCTTCTGTGCAAGATTTAAAAAACAACCCTTGTGGGTGTGGTGTGGAGAACGTGTGCCTAAAACGCAAATCGTCTTTTTCTGCCAAATCTTCGTGGTGTATTGTGTCATCGGGGCAGCCATTGCCAATTTGAGTTTGCAACAAGGAGACAAACAATTGTGGACCATTTTATTGAGCAGTTGCATCGGTTACCTGCTTCCCAATCCCTCCCTGAAATTCTCCTCGAACGGGAGCCTTGTGTCCAGTGCCAGTGTCAGTCACCACTCCAACAACAACAACAACCACAACCAGAACCCCATTTTGGGCGGAGACACGCCTCTGACGTCCAGTAACCCCTCGGACAGCCACAGAACTCTGGACTTATGAGTCACCAAAACCAATTTTACTTAACCTTACCCAGTGACAGTTCCATGGAGGTGTTTCCCCACAACACGTTGTGCTGTTACACGGCCAAATTAACTCAAGCCATCCCCTTAGATCACGAAGCCCATTGGGAAGTGGCTTTAGTGGAAATGATTCACCCAACACAAATCAAAAACATCACTGAAACTCAAAACACTTTTGACGTCGAAATTTTGGACCCAGCACTGCAGCAACAGATGACGGGCAGTCCTCAACATAAATCACATCTTGCAAAGGACCTATTACCCCGCAGCAGTGACTCTTCTCCTCCTCTTTTCGTTTATCGCTTTAAAATTAATTCAGGCCATTATTTTAGTGGTCAACATCTGGTGGAGGCCATCGCTGACAAATTCTATGCAACCTTTGACAAAGTTCTGACCAAAGTAGGTAAACGTGTCACCATCGAGTACCACAAACAGTCTCACCGTCTACTCATCAAATTTGATAGTGAGGAAAAAAGTATACGTATTAAATTTTGCCCTGGATTGTATGACATTTTGGGTGGAGACCTCAATTTGGTCACGGATAAGCAGACCAAAACGATTAAAATGGCAGAGATTGACAACGACGGGCATTTTGCAAGGTATTTTCGTTACCCGGTAGAACTGAACCAAGGACTGAATTTGATCTTCGTGTACTCCGATGTGGTGGAGTACAACGTGGTGGGACACACCTTCGTACCGTTACTGCGTGTCATTCCTTTCAAAGTAAATTCTGCCACGGCCACTGACGAGGAAGGTGGAAACACTTATCACGTCCACCGCGAATTTGTACATCCTCACTATTTGCCTGTCAGCAAGTCGTATTTGGACACGGTCAACATTGCTATAAAAGGAGATTTGGGACAAAATATTCCATTCACCAAAGGAAAAGTCACGGTGAAACTCCATTTTCGAAAACGGTTCTCTCACGACTCGTAAGTAAGTCATGTATCCAGTGTACCGAGGGGTTGCTCGACAGCGAGGACACGGTTTAGGAGACATGTTAAAATCGGCCTTTCGTTCGGTGGCCCCAGTCTTGAAACCGATGGTGACACGCGGATTGCACGCCTTGAAAGATGCGGCACTGACGCAAGGCAAAGAATTTCTCCAAAATGTCATCATCGACAAACAAAACCCTAAAGAAGCCTTCATGAGGGCAGGCAAAAATGTCTTGCTGCAAACGGGTAAAGACATTTTAGGCCGACGAGACACACCTATAAATGCCCTGCACGCTACCGAGTCAGGCATTCAGCAAGGACAAGGCAGAAAGAGACGACGACGAAGAAAACACCCTTTCACCATACTTCAAGCTAGAAAGGCCAAGAAAAGAAGAACCGATCGAGACTTAGACGTTTTCGATTATTGAGAAAGAACAGAACAAAATGATGCACCGAGAGTCTTGCGCTTGTTCCAAGACGGAACTGGATCTGTTTGCCATGTCCCCCACCATGATGACGATGCAAGAATCCCAGTGGGTGGAATTTCACCCCGTCTCCTCATTAACCGATTCCGCTCCCATCGAGTTTGAAATCAAAGGACAACCCGAAGATTACATCGATCTGAATAGCAGTTACTTGTACTTGAAAGTCCAAGTTGTAGATAAGGCTAATGATAAAGTAGATGACGCTGAGAATATAGCTCCCGTCAACAATTTCATGCATTCCTTGTTCAGCTCAGTGGACTTGTACTTGAATAACAAACTAGTCAGCAGCAGCATGGATACTTACCCTTACCATGCCTACCTGGAAAATCTCTTGACGTACGGAATAGATGCCAAGGATACTCATCTCAATGCTTGTGTGCTATGGGAACCTGACGAAGCGAAGGAGTTTGACGAACTAGATAAAGACAATAACGGCTTCGGGGAAAGACAAAAGAAAATCGTAGGTGGAAAGAGTTTAGAACTGATGGATCGTTTGCATTTGGACATGTGGTTGGAAGAGAAATATTTGCTGAACGGGGTCAGTGTTCGCTTGAGACTGAATCGTAGCAGTACCGCTTTCCATTTGTTGGCTGATAGTGATGCTACTACTGGTGGCAATCCCAAAAGCAAAATCGAGGAGGCCAAATTCTACGTACGACGCGTGGAAGTGTTACCCAAAGTAGGTAACGAAATCAGTCAAACGTTGAGCAGAACGACCGCCAAGTATCCCATACGACGTGTGGAAGTGAAAACGTTCACCATTCCCGCTCAACATCATTCCATGATCGAAGATCATCTGTTTCAAGGACAGTTACCCAAACGTTTAATCCTTGGTATGGTCTCGAATTCAGCCTTCAACGGAGCCTTCACTAAAAATCCTTTCAACTTTCAACATTTCAACGTGAAGAAACTCGAAGTCAGTCGCAATGGCAAGACCTTGTGTACCAGACCTTTCGAACCTGACTTTACCAAGAACAATTACTTGAGATCGTACTTGTCCTTGTACGAAGCCACCGGACAGTTAGGAACCAACACCAGTCACGGCATTACGTACGAAGATTATGCAGGAGGCTACGCTTTGTGGGCTTTCGATTTTACTCCAGACCAAGGCAGCGACGAGGGACATTTCCACCCTATAAAATCAGGCCAGATTCGTGTGGAACTTCAGTTTGCAGATAAACTGACAGAGACAGTGAACGTCATCATGTATGCCGAATTCGATAATACCATAGAAATCAACAGTTTGAGAGAAGTCATTCTAGATTATTAGAAGTCATGGAAGATTGTTATCCCTCTTTACCTAGTGGAGAAACTTTAAAGATGGAATGTGAGGAGACCGTGGAAAAAGAAGAAGTGATCATGATGAAGTCAAGATGGCCAGAACAAGAAGCCCATTTAGTCTCCTGTTTTGCCAAATACTTGGTCGAAAAAATGACGGAATTGATCAAGAAAAATTGCTATGGATGTCAAAACGATCATCCCAGTCAAATTGAACACGATAAATGCCTGATGTTGAGTCAAGAAGAAAAATTGGACGAGTATCTGGACGAAGCTTGGAGTCTCATCTCGGACAAAGACGTGTTGCACCAGTGGTATAAAGACTTGCGTGAACATTCTTGTCCACCATTAACCACTCAAGAGATCCATCGTATCGAAGCTCTCCTGAATCAGAGTGAGGAGACGAAACGAAGAAACGGTTATTTGTCAGACATTTTCAAGCAAAAAGTCAGGATTGAATTGACGACGTATTATTACCTGTGAAGAAAAAAAAAACACACAAAAACATGGATACCTGGGAACTTTATTACCTTTTGAACCACAGTTCGTATACGTCTTCTTGGAATCCTGTTGTCTGTGCTAAAGATGAACTCCCTCATCGCAAACCTAAAGACCATCAAGCTTACGTGATCAACACAGACGACAGTCATCTCCCAGGAACCCACTGGGTAGCCGTCTACTTTCCTCAAGAAGGATGTGTGGAATATTTCGATTCGTATGGATTGCCTCCTTTGGAAGACGATATCATTGACTTTATGAGAAGAAATGCTCAAACCACCCGATTCAATAATGTGAAATTACAAGGCACAGATTCCTTGGTGTGTGGACAGTACTGTGTGTATTTTCTGCATCATCGCAGCCTGGGCTATTCCTTAGAACATTTAGTGACTCATTTTGATCCTCGTTCTTCTTCTAGAAACGATGTGAAAGTAGATCGATGGTTTTGTGACCATTATGCTTATCTTTTGTCTCAAGCTAGGAAACGTAGTGTCCATCAATGGCCTAATGATTTCCAACAGTGGAAATCACAATTTCATTCACAACGTTGTCAGCCCTGTTTAAAGTAGACTGTAAATTGAGAAGAAATGTTTGATGTTATAATGTTGGATTATTGTTTAAAATATGTTAGAGTTGTTGTTTAGTATTAAGTGATTTTTGAATAAAAAATGTTGTGTTTTGAAAAAAAAATGCCTTTGTCTTTTGTTTAGCTATAAGAATGTTGGATTGATGCTCTTTAACTTCTTACTATCCCTCTCATGACACTCATTGAACGTTGCGGCTCGAAAACCGTGTGGGGGATGTTTTCCTTCACGTCCGCGCTTTGACTTTAAGAACCGGGGTTGTTTCCAGTCTAACCATCCATTGTCGACTCATCCTCCTACGAAGATGTGCTCCAAACTAGCTAAGCTCAACGAAGCCTACGTGAATTTGCATAGGGTCAGACACAGTCTGATACCGAAGCCAGAAGAAATAGAGAATGTGAGAATGCTAAAAGTTACTGAAGACCTGATAGAAGAGCTCTTCAGAGAAGAAGTGAACAGGGAAAAAGAAGAATGGACAGAGAAGTACAGACTTCAAAGACAGCAGCAACAGCAGCAGCAACAACAACAACAACAACAACAGCAGCAACCTGAAGCTGACAGAGGCTTTGTCGATTGTCGTATCGACACCAAAACGTTCTTCTTCTCTTTCCGAAGAAGCAGACCTATCGCCAGAAAGTCTATCCTCAGAGGACATCGCATTCTTAGAAACTAAAAAAGATTGCCATAACAAACAAAAAAAAAACAAACAAAAAAACAGCCCTTTTGAGGGCTACCCAATACTCTAGAAAAGAAATAACCATCAATTTGCCAATGTGTGTAGGTAGAGTAGTGTGAATATAAATACTAACTCTTTTTTAAAAAATGTGAGGGTATGTGTTTGTGAGTTTGTGTGTTTGTGTTTGTAAGTGCTCACGTACGTTGGTGTGGATAGTAGATTAAAATCATGTTTTTTGGTGTTTGAGGTGTATATTTGGAGTTAGATTGGATTGCTTTGCGTATGTGGATAGTCTACTGAAGTGATTTATAAAAAATTTTAAAATAGTGATGGGTAGCATAAAAAAGTGAGTGAGTGTTTCTTTTAGGTCCGCGCGTTGTTGTTTTGGGTCATGATCTAGGTAAGATCAATTTTATGTTTTTAGGGGATGTTTTCCATCACGTCCGCGCTTTCACTATAAATTGAAACTCGTTCGGCAGTCTAGCTACCCTTGTTGATTGATCAACACCAAAAATGAACACGAGACTGGAAAAACTGTTGGAACTTCATGTGCATCTGGAATATGCCAGGCGCATATTAAATGAACTGGCCGCGGAAGCCATTGTGGAAGAGGGAAGGATAAAAGAGGAGGAAAGAAGAAACAAAGAAGAGGAGGAGAGAAGATATAAAGAAGAAGAGGAAAGAAGATACAAAGAGGAGGAGAGAAGATACAAAGAAGAGGAGGAGGAGGAGGAAAAGGAGAGAAGAAGAAAAAATTTCAGAATCCCAGAAACCGAAAGTTGGGATTCTGAAGCCACATATCCTGCCTCTGCTCTCTCCCCCAAAAAGGTAAAAAGTAACTGGGGGACAAGATGTGTATGTGGCGCCGGGCCTGGAAGGTGTCACCATTAACCAGGTGTCCATGAAGTTCCAAAAAAAACCCAAAAAAAAACCCCAGCCCTTTTCAGGGCTACCCAATACTCTAGAAAAGAAATAACGATCCATTTGCCAATGTGTGTAGGTAGAGTAGTGTGAATATAAACACTAACTCTTTTTTAATAGTGTAAGGGTATGTGTTTGTGTGTTTGTGTTTGTAAGCTCTCACGTAAGTTTGTGTGAATAGTAGATTATGGGTTTTTTAATTGTTTCTTAGCGTATGTGGAGAGTATAGTTTTGATTTTATTATATGAAATGAGAAAAGTGGGGATGTTTTCCTTCACGTCCGCGCGATGTTTGGTCATGATCTAGGTAAGATCAATTTTATGTTTTAGGGGGATGTTTTCCTTCACGTACGCGCTTTAAGTATAAGAACCCACCGTGTTGGCCATTGGAGCCCATTCTACGGAATAAGCAAAGAAGAAGATGCCAGCAGCTTCAGCTTTATACAACGATCTTATGGGAAGTTGGTATTGGATGGTGGATGCATTGAGTGTAGCAGAAAGGGTTGAACAGGAATGGAGGTATGCAGTGACAAAAGACTTCGTCTCAAGACAAGTAACCAGCCTCCACTTATCCGTAAATATTGTAAAAGAAATGATAGAGGATGAGGAGAAGAGAATCAGAGGTTTAATTAAACCACCGTATGTGAAAGTGGGTAAGTTAAAAGAAGCGATAGTTCATGTGACAAGTGCAAGGTGCTTTCTAGAAGACATTGTAGAATGGACAGATTGGTCTTTCGCGAAGTGGGGGTTAGACAAACTTAAGAAAGCGGAAGAAGTAATGAGGAATGTGCTGACCGAAGAGGTCAAGAAGATCAAAGAAAAGTGGTCAAAGGAATGAAAAGAAGAAGAAAATAGAAAAAAAGGAAGAACTAGAAAAACTAAACGCAAACTGGATGAAAATCCAAGAGAAGTTCCGGGCTATGGGTCACCCGGACTGGATGCCGGAAACAGAAAAGAAGAAGAAGAAGAAAGGAATGATGGACAAAATAAGAGGATGGTGGAAGAAGTTAAGAAGTTAGAAGAAGAAGAAGAAAAACCCAAAGGCCCTTTTCAGGGCCAGCCATATTTCTCGAAAAGAGATAGCCTTTCAATTGCCTACCCCTTTTTTAAATTTAAATTTAAATTTAAAAAAAAAAATCCCATATTCAAATCCCCTTGTCCCTAGACAGACCCACACTTTATTCCCCCCATGTTCAATTTTCCCTTGTCCCTAGACAGTCCCAAACTCTATTCCCATGTAATGCTAATTTCCCTTGTCCCCAGATTGTCCCACGATTTTTCTCCATGTTAAATTTCCATTGTCCCCAGATTGTCCCAGGGGTGTTTTTAATGCTAAGTCCCATTGTCCCTAGGGTATCCCACCTTACTACTCATATATAAAGCAGATCACTGTACGAATTCAGATAGATGAACTCAAACATAGATATACTCATATCAAATAAACTGATCTATGGATTTAAACAAATAAACTCATGCAAATATAAGCAAATAAATTCAAGCAAATCATTATATTGGTATTAACGAATTACATGAGATTCACGCAAATACCTTGTGCTTTCAAGCTTTGCTCGCTTCTACCGCCAGAATTGTGTCCGTCGACTTTCCAGACATACGGTTCCTCGGATAAAAGTTTTACGATTGAATTTGTTCTAAATTCAATCTCGGAGTCTCCTATATTTTTTCTTCTTGCAGGAAAACGTAGACTGACTCAATTTTTGCAATAAGGCATATAAAACCCAAGAAATTTGGTGTGGGAGACACGCACCTTATTAAGCGTAACCAACCAGGATTAAACATATCTTTCGTTTTTTATAAATAAGCACCAAAATTGCGCTCAGCCTGACTTCTAGATTTCCAAATAACTAATTCTGGACAATTTCAAATCTGACCCGTTCGATACAAAGATCGAAGTTAACATAGTCCTTCTAGTCTGTCTGACTTTTAAATAAATGAAGGCTTAATTAAGAATCCCTTCCTCTCACGACACTGACATTAAAAATCATTGTAGTATAGCGATTTTACACGCACCTGTCCCCCCCCCACATCTAATTAATTGTTCTCTTGTCCAAATTAATAGATCGACAAATAAATATTCCACAAGTAGTCTAAATAACTGCTGATAAAAAGCAGTTTCGAATAATGTGGGAATGTCAATGTTATGACACCAACGTATATTAAGGTCACTACTGACAATGGCATTCCCAACTATATGCAGGGTAGGGTGGGTGGGTTTCTAAGGTTTTCAAAAGGAAACGCCTATGTGTGCCAGTCGAGATTTACAAAAGAAACAACAACAAAAAAAATCACAATTTATATACCTACCACGGTACAGAAAGCCAAATTAATTTTTTTAAAAATCCCGCTAATATTTACTTACCTGGGATAAGTTAGTAGTATGTTTGAGAAATATCCCGAAATTACTTGGATCTATATCGCATTATCAATCTAGCATAAAATGACAGCTTATCTATTTTTCTCTGAGAATTTGCGCAAGAGGATGGAAATGCTAAATTTTAACAGCGAATTAAAAAAAATATCAGGCAATACAGGATTTTTTTAAATACTGCTTACAGTTCTCGTTAGTGGATAAAATCTCAACTTGCTAAATCCTATTTCTGATGGGCTTTTATTTTTTTCCTTACCATTTTCTTTCATTAATTATACTGCATGCCAGGAGCCAGGAGAACGGGAGTAAAAACGGAAATACGATACATCTCAATCGGTTTTATCATTTTATATTTTAAAACAACTACGTACATTTGAATTGCTTTTCATGTGTAATTTCACACGCATACAAATGTGTATTTTTGGACTAGAAGTTCACGATCACCCTGACCAGAATGAACCAAGGACATATGTTAGGGACAACCATTTGGATTTTAGTTGATGGTGATGATACTGATACAGATATCTGCAATCCTACAAAAGATGAGAGCCAGAGAAAGTTATCAGGGGATACGTAATATCAGATTAATAATAATAATAATAACAATAATAATAATAACAATAATAATAATAACAATAATAATAATAATAACAATAATAATAATAATAATAATAATAATAACAATAATAATAATAATAATAATAACAATAATAATAATAACAATAATAATAATAACAATAATAATAATAACAATAATAATAATAACAACAATAATAATAATAATAACAATAATAATAATAATAATAACAATAACAATAATAATAATAATAACAATAATAATAATAACAATAATAATAATAATAATAATAATATTGTGGACTTAATACAGCTCCTATTCTTTAGAAGCTCTGAGTACTTACAATACTATATAACACATAAATATCATACAACAAGATCACAAAAACAAACACTATGCAATTACGAAATTTATCGTATTTGTGAATAAAATGGCTGGACGTAAACGGGGTATCATGCTTACTCTTGATAACACAACGTTTGTGTCCTGTTACACGGGGTAATATCACCAAGTTCAGATGCGTGTGGCCGCATTAATTACGCTGAGTTGATTTAGCGATAGAGGAATAAACGCCAATTAAGCTTCATTTTCTCTTTGGTATTCATTATACATGAACATTTCTTAAAGTATTTTTTTAAAATAATGATTTTGTTGTATATCATTGGAATATTTAGCACTCGCAAAAAGATGCAAGATCGTGAAATATCAGCTCACATTTTCCACATTTAACTCGTATTCAGCGGGTGATGCTCTCTGCCTGCAAAAGGCATTTGCTCAGTAATCGGTAGGCTTCAGTCAACCGGTGCATCCTCGGCTATGACCTCAAAGTTGCGAATGTGTTCGAGTTATATAATTCAGGGTAGGTAATCCTGTGCTCTAAACTTACTCTTTATTTTAAAGGTAATTGCGGGAAGGAAACTTCAATCAACATGATGTGATTCACTTTACTGCCTCTTGGTTCATGACATCTTAATTTTATAATTTAGATCTAGATTTAGCTTTCTATATATTGGGCTTTCAGTATTTCAAATCTATAATACTTTCCAAGTACAATCGAGGATCTGACGTCATTCTTAAAATTTATCAGTAAGCCACGATGAACTCCTTATATCCACACTATCAGTATTACTAGTAGTCCTACATGTAAGACCTTGACGCTATTGGACTGTAATATTAGTAGTAGTATTTTCACTGAAGGGGTGTCACGATTTACATAAATCGGCTACAGTGTACCACACTGTACCACAACAAAACCCCAGCCTACCAGAAATCAGCTTGAAAATACCACAATCGAACTTAAAATACCACACAGACAGTATATATACTTAGTAATGGGAATCGGTCAGAAATTCATAATCGGTAATTGGTTCCACTTAACCAACTTATAATCGGTTACTTCAAAATGTGAATAAATGTACAGGAGTAATCTCATTTATTGACATGTATATTTTAACCTGATAAAAATATTACATTTTTATCTATTGTGTTGTGTTATTTTTGTTCTACATCTTTGTTAAATGAATGCAACCTTTTATGGCTGATAAGTCATATGTAACTGAAATACTGCTACAATCCCCCAAAATCCTTTCAGTCATGTGATGTGTCTAATTTTAGGTGTAGAAGGACATGTTATTCTTGTTTGTTATTTGTTTACAAAATACTACAAATGATGTATTTAAACTGAAACAAATCATCAAAATGTGTTTAAATTTATTAACTCAACAATTTAACAACTTTATCAAGTAATAATTACTAAATGTTCCTAGTTATGACATTTTGCACCTATGACATATCTTATGGTTTTATATTTGTAGTTGCGAAGGGAATTAATAAATTTCAGGTCAACTTTAGTGGCTGGGTGTTTTACTAACCTTTGTGCTTTGCATACAACTAAAAAGTAGTCTCCCATTACACGGAATAGATTAATGGAGTTTGCGATCGATTATCTTATTGGTTCCCTCAACCAACTGATGATCGATTATAATCGATAATCGGAACAACACTAGATATACTGCAGTGTAAGGTTCATAATGGACACATTAAAAAGTACATTCAAATGCAACTTAACATAAGTAATCCAATTATCATTTTAATAAAACTGTAAAATAAGCTGATTGTGATTTTCGCGCGTGCCAGTAACCATGTGGATGCTTGTGGTAGATTGTTGTTGTCTGTGCCACAATTTGTGATAAATGTTGTTGCCATTTATGATGTAAAATACAAGTGATTTGCATGCAGTATTGGCTATTGCAGCCATAGGTTAATTTTTGAGAATTGGATCTTATTAAATGATGATCATTCATTTTATTTTTGTTATATTTATCACAAGATTATTCTATAACTGCACCATGAAATACAAGTGACAAAATCAGTACAAAGAAGTACATGAAAATTGTTAGGTAAGGCAGTCCAAGTGGTGTGATCCAGTGTAAACCAGATTGTCTCACACAGTGGTGTCACAATAAAAGCATGATGTGCTGGAACCCATTTGTGCATTAGTAACTTTTAGACTTGACATCAACTTTTCTGGATCCAGTTTATTGTCCATTGTAAACGTCCATAGCAATAATTTTTGTCAGAATTTTGTGATAACTAATGTGCAGACCACTCAGCAATAATGAATTAACAGACTTTGGTAAACCTACATTACCACCAGTATTAAATTTATGGACAACAATAATATTTTTACTTAAGATCCACAAAGTTTTCTACATGGCCACATTGGTTCACACTTTTAGATAATGTCACCTCATTACTGGACTGGGTGGCAGAAGATGTGGGAACAGTGCACAGCAAATTAATAAAGCTCGCATTCAGAATGGGTTAAATTTTTAAAAAAATTCCAGCAAACTGCCAAATACAGATGTTTTGGTTGAATTTTAACCCATTTGAGAAGCAGAAAATAATATTGGTTGTGCTAAATTTGAGCAAATATATCCTCTGTTCACAATGACAGTGAGTATCTATTTTAACCACCCAGTCTTCCAAATGACTGGTCACATAACTGTGTTACATGGGCATGAAATACTTAATAATTATGTTTTGTCAATTTTTTATTCAAAACTATAACTCAAGTTTGAGAACATGTTATACATACCATAGATATGAGTAGTTTGGTATATAGTGACTGCAGTATCATGTTGGTTCTACATCAGGGTACTTTGATGCAATCCCTTAATTGGCTAAGGTGAAAACTGGGTTTTTATCCATCATGCAGTCATGAAGTTTTACATTTTATTTTGTGGTACTTACCTTTTTATGTACTTCCATAGTGTTGTAAAGATATAATTTAAGAATTTCAACATACTGAATTAGATTAAGTAAGTATAGTTACTTAATTATTTGTCAAATTTGTGGTGTATATGCCAGTAGAGACCAAGCTATTAAATGCTGAGTCTTTTGTCATAAGTGAGAGACAAGAAACCATAGCTATTGGCATAAAAAACTATTAGAATAAGTCCATTCCATGAAATGATTAGTGTATACAAAGATTTTCCCTGAAGTGTGACACCAAAATGGTGGCATATTCAGAGAGTTGAATGGTGTGTCCCAATTAGTATAGACAGCACAGGTGGCCTAAATGGTTAGATTGTCTGCCGCAGATGTTGTAGGTCGCAGGTTCGAACCCTAGCTGAATCATACCAAGTAGCTGCCTCGCATGGTTCTCAGCATTAAGAGGTTAGTGATAGGACTGGTCGGCCTGGTGTCAGGATAATGTGACAGTTTGGGACATCATGCTACATGTCTGCGACATGATGCCCCGGTGCTAGACATCACTATAAACTGCCACACTGCAGACATCGTAGCGATATACCTGAAAAATTGTTACAGCTATATTAAAAATCCCAAATATTACACACACACACACACACACACACACACACAGAACATCATTGTCTGTGCAATGCAGCTAGAACATAGCTTATAGTTCAATACAGTTGCTGTCTGTCATTGTTTTTTGTGTGGACTATTAGTAGAATGTGGTGTATAAGATCTAGAGTTTACAAGTTCATGAATAGATTGCATAGCTGATGTTATTCAGGTATGTTGTGTTTATTACAAAAGATTGATTGATTATTGATTGCTTATATTTTACGGCACATCAGAACTATTAGGCTAATTAGCGCCATACAAAAGGTTATATTTAGTGTTATTTAAAAGTGGTAAAAGGTTGGCACATTATGCAGTGAAATGGCAGATCAGAATCTTTGCAGTTCACAAGTAAATATGGTACATCAGCATTTGATGCTAATAAAAATAAATTGTCATGTGCATTTGCTTTGGGGAAACGTTAATAAGCTGCAGATAGAGTGACATAGTCAGTTTTTTGGTTATGTCAAGAGCAAGTTTGTTGTCTCCCATATGAGAATTGACTCATTTAATGGTGGTGGATGATTCAGTGTGTACATATATAATTCAAGTACCTGGCAGTAAAAACTCTGAAAAGCTCATGCCATCATAACTGAAATGATCCTTGTCACATTCTATTTACTGCAGCTTCTTATAAAAATATTTTGCAACTTCAATTTTGCAATGGCCTGGGCTGAGTTGTAACCTATCCCCAACGTTTAGAAAATTATAACAAATATAAAAATTATTCATGTTAAGAATCCAATGAGAAAATCACTGTTATTATGAAGACAAGAAATACTTGTCCATTTGCAGTTTTAAAAGTCTTATTAAAATTTCCAGTAACCATTTTACCAATATATTTTTGTGATTACAGACAAGTCTTACAGGATGAGGTACATTTTCTTATTGGTTGGCTTCAAGTTCTTCTGGGTGGGTTGCGATGAGGCTGCTCATGCTGGCAAGATGAAACAGGACAAAGATGGGAATCTGCAGTGGGATGAGAGGGGATATTTGTTTTTCTGTCTGTGTATGGGTATGCTATCAAGCCAAGTCATACTCATGACTTTTTATATGTTTATCTTCATGCTTTTAAAAAACTTTATACATTTTCTGATACCCTCCTTCTGTTCTTCCATCCATTTGTCCATCAGTCTGTCTATAATGATGTGTAAAGATTAATAAAATTGTTCTACCACTGTGGTTGGGAAACAATTTTTGTTTATTAAAAATATATAACTTGGTGTAATGAATGAACATTATAACCAGTGGAAGATGTAGTTTAATAATAGCAGACAGTTAATCACTATTGAATAAGCCCAAACAAATTTTATATTCAATAAGCAGGCAAAGAGCACTTTGTGGACTCAGATTTTGAATGCATTGAAGACGGTAAAATGAAAAATTCATTGGCAGTATGTAGGGATGAAATGATACATCACAGCCGTGTATTGATATGATTCATGATACACATCCTACAATTTGATACATTGTCGATACACATATGAACTAGATGGTCTTTCCATCTTTAGAAGGCCTGTCATTGGTAGGTGGTGCGCTTTAATGAGATTTACTGGTTGTAATTCCAATATGCAGATTACAGACAGACATACTTGGCATCTGTTTAATTGTCATTCTCAACTGTCACAAGATAACAAAAATACCTTCATGTACACACCTGTTGTCAGTCATTATTATTAAGTATTTTATGCCATTTAAAGTTGCTCCATTTGACCAGTTGCAGGACTCACTTTAGCCACTAGACAGAGGTATTTTGATCAGATAAATATCTTTACTTCTTAATTAAATTTTTAAAAAATTCTTATTTATTCAATTTATTGTAACCTTGTTATGAAAATATTATTTGGTTGCACATTATCCAGCAGGGCTAAATTGTTGGAGAGATAAACAAATTGCTTTCTACTTTCAATTTATCTGTACTTTAATTTGGCTTGATAATCTGACTTTTTTGCACTGGCTAAAATAGTGACTGACTGGTATGCCATTTATTTGTGTTCATCTAGCATGTACATCAGACGCATATATAACACCATTTTTGGGCTCAAAATCATCCACTGGTATCTCCATTAACACTTTTCCCAGCTCCAGTAATCTGGTATACTTCATGACTTTTAAAATTTTTGTCATCATAACTATCAGCAGCCTGTATTTATGGAATGAAATCATCTTTTGAAGATGAACCAATCGCAGAATCAGAGCCATTTTGGTTTTTCTAGGTGGCCCTATTTTCCCTATTTTAAACATGCATTTGTAAAACTTCCTTGATACAAGGTTCAGACTATGACATGCTTGTTCCAGGGTCTTGAGTCATGTTTGAGTTCCATGTCAAATTTCATCAACACTTTAGTTTCATCTAGTCGAACAAATGTTATACTTGCAATTTCTGAGAAAATAAATCATTTTCCAATCTATTTTATAGAGGTATGGAAGTATGGCCAGATGTAAGCGTTTTTAAATTTGGTAGGCCGCCAAATACTGAGCAGATACCCTATGCCAACACTGTTCTCAGTGAATTCAACTTTTAGATAGGCAGTTGATTCTGACCCTACACCACAACATAAATGTCCAAATGTTAAAAATGGGGTGTGAAGGGTAAGTGGAAACTGGGACTACTTTGTGCCACACATGCTACTGGGATAATTAATTACCACAGAATTAGCAGGGGATGGGGGGTGCAATATTATATTACAAACCATATCACTCGGTTCTAATTTGTTGATAGCAAGTGAGTGTTAAATCTTATTCAGTTTAACTTACAATAACTGTCTCAGATGACTTCTCAGTTTAAAGAATAACAAGGCAAATGACTAATAATTGTTGACAAGTGCAGAAGATTAAAATAACTTGCATATGGTATTTATCGTTTTGTATTGATTTTCCACCACTTGTATTGATATGTGTATTGGTATGGATGAATTGTTTCACCCCTCCAGTATGCCACAGATGCTTATTACCATGAACTATTCTGGAGGGACTGCTAGTAGTCTTGTCACACACGAGTCGATATCATCCATCTGTGAAAGTAGACCATTATTTATCATTAAGGTATAAACTCCATCTCTTATCTGGTCTTATGTTATGTGTTTAGGCTCTAATAAATAGTAACAAAAGAAAGAATGAAAACAACAAGCTTTGAAAAATTTAACAAACAATTTATTTCCCAGGAAAAACCTGTAAAAATTGAAGGAAAAATAACTTAAGAATCAAATCCAAAAATGATCCAAGAATAATCCACAAATTATATTTGAGAAGTTCTAGTAATGAAATGTTCCAATGAATTTATATTCGAGTCCTGACAAAATAATCCAAAATGGAAGGCGACGACTTATACTATGATATAGAGCTGAATTGTAGTCATTTGTAAACTAAGAAAACAATATACCGGTGTTTGAATTCCAAATAAAATTTAAATAAACGTCTTTGTCCAAGAATTCTGTATAAGCACTCACATATTTCCAGGAAAAAGAATTAATCTTTTAGAATCCAAATAATTGTAATAAAGATTAACATATAACTCCAAACTGCCACAACAGACACTTTCTAGTGTAAAGAAAAAAGCCGAACTAACTAATTTCTCTGTAGACATCATTATAAAACCTGAATACTGCGCAATTTCGGAAAACCCAGAATTGCAAAATAGAGGCTGTTTACATATAAAATCACATACTCCCAGTATGACCTTGATAAAAACCGATCATTTTACTCGAGATTAAAATAAAATGAAAAAGTTGTTTACTTGTCTCAGTGATTTCTGAATCAAGGTCGGAAACTAAGTCAAAAATAGAAACAGAGTTTCTATTATTAGGTATTTATGAAAAGATTCAGGTCAAACTGAATTTTCTGGAAAATATCAAATTCGTAGTAAGCAAAATTACATTACATTGACATGTATGAAATTAAAAATTAAAAAAATTTAAAACTTGCAAACAGACAATTAAATGAAATCAAATATACATAACACTGGCATTACACATAATTCTTATCACTTTCTCCATAAAATTTGTTCTTCTTTCAAATTGCATTAAAAATGCTTGCTACCTTGCAAAGCCAGCTCTACTATAAAACAAAAATCATCTTTTCCTATCTCATGTAGATGAAGGGCAATAATTCTTCCCCATTAACTCCCCATGACACCACTAGGTGTCACTAGTGTTTAGCTTTGCTGCTATACTGATAACATTGAACATTTTACCTCTGGCAATCCGAGCCTTTTTAGTGTTGAAATCGGAATTTCCAACTTTCTTTTTGTATTTATTGTGTGTAACAGTCATTCTCCTGTAGGTTGTTTACATTAGTTTTACAGTTTCTGCCAAATTTGGGTGACTTTGTCACCTTTATCAACTTATTCTAACTAAGACCATGTTACACCATGCTATCATTAACCTCATGTAATTTACGAGTTAGCTTGACACGGACTATTTTTTCTTGCTCCATTAGTAATGGAGTTTGGTTTTAGTGAATTTTTAAAATGATGCATTGCTAATGTTTGCTTTGTTTTCCCTTTTTGTGCTGTTTCAGTAGAAATTTCAACTGGTTCAAAGCATAGTCTAGAAAGCATAGAATGTGACACTATTTTCAATTACTCTGTTAGTAACAAGGAATATATAGTAGTAAGTTGGTACATGATGAATTATTAACTCATGTTTTGTTTTCACTTCTTGTGTCATTTCAGCAGAAATGTCGACTAAATGCAGTAAATGCAACTTTTGAGCATGGAATTCTACTATGACTCTTGTTTTGTATATGCTAAGTGACATGTGGCATGTGTAATACATGGTCAGAACAAGTCTGGGATTCGCTAGTTAGCAAACATGCTCAATTGCTAATTTATACTTTGTTTTCTCTTCTTGTGTAATTTTTTGGGAGAAATGTCTACTAAATGCATGCATTTCAAAATTCAGAGCAATAATTCATTAAGGCATAAGAGGGAAGGAAAGACAGAATAAGTCAAGGAAGAGAACCTAAAGTTTGTCACTGGTGATTTTGACTCATTGGGAAGTGTTCCCTAAATTTATGCAGCCCATTGGACATAAGTCCTCCTGTGTATCCGAGCATGGCCTTTCGGGCCTGTAGGGATGCATGGTGTTTATACTGGGATCCATTGGATCCAACTTATTACACCACCACACCATCAATGGCCATCCAGCTGTCACATTCTGTCCAGCATTGGAGACCTTTGAGAGAACGGTCCCACCAACTAGTCACTGCTTGCAATTCCAACTCATTGGGGAATTTTCCCCCCAATTTTAGGCAGCCCAGTGGGTGTAAGTACCCCAGCTTGTCCAAGCATGGCCTTTCAGCCTGTCAGTCAGGACATGTGGGGTTTTGTACCAGATCCATTGTATTCAAATCATTATACCACCACACCATTTCTGACCTTCCTGTTATAATTGGCCGCCGAGACATCCCAGTATGGAGACCTTTTCGTTGTAATTGTCCAGCCAACTAGGAGTTCTAGGGATCTTGTTGACAGATCCATCCATCTAGCTGCACCATTGGTGACACACCTATATTATACTGGAGATTTCGGTGAGAAATCTGTCCAGCATCCAGGCCCATGGAGCAGCAGGTACCGGTGATAGCAGGACTGTCTTCTATACTGCCAGCATCCAGGCTGACAATACACTGGGTAAATCAGCCAGCAGTCCTGGCATTGCTGGACTTCTGAATGTTCTCTGCTTATCCACAAGGTAGAGCTAGTGACATTTTCAAAGAGGACGAACTTGAATCCACCAGGTATGAATTATCCAGGGTCAAGCAGACCCAGATTGGGACTTGACTCAGTATGTTGAAGCTCGTTCAAAAAACCATACTCAGATTAAATCATGGAACAAACTGAATTTAGCTTTAAGGCTGCAGTCAAGGAAATTTGTAATGTATTGGCATCTTCAGAATGCTTTCCACCCTATACTACTGTACTATAAGTTAAAGCATTGTTAGATTTAAACGAGGAGGAAGAGACACCATCCTTACAACTCCTTCATAAAATTGGCTAAAAATTAAGATCATGACTGGCTTCAGGTAGAATTAGTGACCTTAGATATTCCAGGGCTTTCTTCTCAGCCATGTCCCAGCAACACACTCATCTTGCTGGTATAAACCTCTGTGTCCTCACTGTTAGATTTGGCCTTATAAGCAATCTTCCTGACTCCTGGAGAAATCTAACCATAGCCACGCTATGAAGCTATGGCCAGGATTGTTGATGTCAGTAAACAGGCAGCTCACCATACCATGGCCAATACCTCAACAGCTTCAGCCAATTTAGACCGGATACGATGTGACACATATCTGCAGTCCATATCACTCGAACCTCATCATACCCTTGCTTTACAGATGACACTGTTTGGGTCACTGTTGCCTTTTGGAAGAAGAATTGAGGAAGTTTGGAGGCAGGCAGCTTAGGAACTGTCCTTCCAACTCACTGCTCAACCCACATAGGCATTTGGAAACGCTAAGCCCGTTCCAGTGCAAAGGGACATTAAGCAAGCTCGGGGCAAGGGATCTTTTCAGTCACATGTGCACCAATATCAATCCCAACCCAGTGCCAGGAGACAATAGTCTAATCAACCTAGGAGGCAGTCATACAGAGGCTGTAAGAAACCAAATATCTCTGCCTTCAAGCCTCCAAACCATAAACATTGACCTACCCTTCCCACACCGACAGACAGCCTACTTGTGGAAAACCAACTTCTGCAATTTTTGGACTCACTGCATCTCCATATTCTCTCAGAAAATGATTGGGTAATCAAGGAGGGGCTTTGGGTTTTGTTTACTCAACCCACCCCCCCTTTCCTCCTCTCCCCTCTATACAGATGTACCATCAGATTGGGAGAAAGATGCCTTTTTACAAAAGGAGATATGGTAACTCATCAAAATGCAGGCAATGGAGATTTGGAAAGGCCAAAATTGACAGGGTTTTATTCAGTGCTGTTTCTTATTTGGCAAGCTGAGGCCAAACATCGATTTAAGTAGCCTCTACTGATTCATTGCACCACCGAAATTCAAGATGAAGACAAGGAGATCAATCTTTTCCTCTATCCAAAGGGATAACTATGCCATCAGTCTTGATCTGACTATGCCATCAGTCTTGATCTGACTGACAATATTTTCATGTCCCTATCCACACCTTGTCACAGAAATTTCTTTGTTTTGCTTACCATTACATGGTTTATCAGTTCAAAGTTCTATGCTTTGGACTCAACTTCAGCCTCAGGGTTTCTACCAAGGTTATGGATTTTGGCTTAACCCTGTTCTGGTCGACTTCATCGACAATGATGGCAGTGTACCTGGATGACATGCTCCAGGTACAAAGATTCTCAAAATTTAATAAACATTAAAAAAAACAAAAGCTGCCAACATGTTTGCTGTGCTTGACGGTGTTATTCGATGCAATCATTTGATCATTAAATAATGTCTGCTTTATTAGCTGGAAATTGAAAGGGTATGAAATTGTACATGCATTTAGCTTAATTTTTTTATAAAAATGACTAGTGACTATTGCAGGCCTACTGCGCTTAGTTCTCAAGTTTTACATGGGTATGGTGTTTGTTTATGAACAAGTTATTAATTTCCTATTTTTTATAAAAATGTTTTACCATTTTGGAAAAGCAAGTTCACAAACGCAAGTCGTTCTCTGCACTTTGCACAATGATTAAAGTAGTAGTTTTCACGTTTCTTTCAATTTTCACAAAATCTGAAGTAAAAGTTATATGCACGCTGAAAGCATATGTTGATTGTTAATTATTCTTGCTGTAGTCATTTAAACTATTAGGCGTACAAGCATTAATTATTGGAATTTGAAATGGATAAATGTACACGGAAACATATGAGAAAATTTTAGCAGTATGAAATTTGTACAGACACTGTTTATAGACCCTGGAACTTATTGAACCGTGCACGTGCTTAGTTTTTCTTTACCTAATTTTGCTGTTAATTTTTCCCGTTTAATTCAAGCACAAAATGATGTGTGACAAAATTGTTGAATAGTTAAATTTGTATGCAATTTTTGCAGTGGAAATACATATACACCACTCCCTCGATAACTTGCGCACATCGGGGTCCAGAAACATCGCACTATAAGTGAGGCGCGAGTTATCGAGGGACCTATAAAATAAGCCCAAAACCAATAAAGTGATTGACGACATAACGGAGAAATAAGGGGGGGGGTAGGCAGATTTTACTGTTGAATACTCACTTTATAATCGTTCTGAGATTAACTGTTAATAAATATCTCTTCATAACGGTGTACTTTATTATTTCCTCATAGGACAACATTAATTTCAGGATAAATTACAGTATATTGAGGCGATCATCAAAAACATTATTCCACGTGGTTTCCGTTCGCTTAACATGTGTACCACTTCACACAGTGTACTACGTCACTAATTTTTTTGTTGAATTGGATACATTCTAGTTTTATTGTTTGATCCAAATTAGATGTTTTTTTATATACAAAAGATCGACTCTTTTCGAGAAACAGTGTCGATTGAACGATAGATAGATAAATAGATTTGAATGTGATAGAAGTAAAATGGAGAACAATAAAAACAAGGGTTAATCAGTACTAACATATTTAATTGGTCTACAAATTTAAAACAACGTAAATTAGAACAAGTTAATACTTGCCGTTTGTGCCACGCTTGACAAATATCAATTCACTTTTTGAAAAAAAAAAGTTATTTTTGTGTGTGTGTGTTACTCTTGGTTTCTCTGCCGCCGAGCAAAATCCCTCAGATTTCTCAACTGCATGAGCTTTACGTAGTCAACATTTTGGGTCTCCAGCCACCTTATGGCAATATCAAAATATTTGATTGCTTCCTGTGCAGAGGGGTGGGGGGTGCAACATCTGCGTCTGCATCACTTTCAACACTTTTGTTACTCCAGTTAGAATCTTCTTCTGCTGCAAATTTGTTCACTATAGAAATAATTATAGTTTCATCTGACATGTATTCGGCTGTGGGGCAATCATTGTCATCACAAATCCACTCCTCCATATCATCAAGAGAAACGCCCATCTCAGGACCATGAATCTGTATGAATTTCTCCCAAACAGCCTCGGCATTAATGACATCAGTTTCACTGAAACATTCGAAGTCACTATCATCGTCGTTGTCTCTGTTACTGTTTTGCTTTACGTCAAAGGCAGCTCCAAGACCCTTAATCCAGCACCCGAGGTCTCTTGTAATCGATTTTTGTTTTTAATGCAACAAACACTTCCCCAAGTTGTTGATCAAAACAAAGCCGGCATGTACATGTAATTAGGTTCTCACAGAAGTACTCACGGGTTTCGATGTGACGGTCGATTGACTCTTTTCATGTTTTCAATGAACAGAATATGTTGTGATTATAATGTTTACACTGAAACGGAATTAAAGGATTAGAACGTGACTTTCACACAGGAAGATGTTTAATTGGTGTTTATTTCATTCTCTGTTGCCACCTGTTAGCATTTACCAGAAGTTTTCATTGATCGCTATTTCATCAGACTGTTTATTTACAGTATACTGACAACTATTTATCATAAAAACTTACATAATATGATATCTTTAAACAGAGGTCTCGCTAGGATTTTAAAACTGGGTCTTTCTGCCTCTGAATTCAGTCACTAAATATCAGTACATTTTCTCACTCGGCCGCTAGTCAAAGCTTTTGAACTAGCCGCCTAGCTGTTACATTATGTTCTTTTTTTTTTTTTAATGTACTCTTATAAAATGGCAACAGTACATCAAAGAGTCTTTCAGTCACTGAATTCTGTCATTGTAAATATCAGCACAGTTAACTGATCAACACATTTTCCCACAAAGCAGGTGGCTGAAACAGGACTGGCAAATCTTTGAATTTTTCCGCGCACCTATTACATGCGTACGGAAGATTCCCGCCTCAGTGATTTTCTGCATCCCAGATCAAAAATTGGCGTCCAAATATGCGTAATTAAGCATTTTCGAGATCTCTGAAATTAATTCTTCTTTAGAACTTGCAAATTTCAAAATATGGATTATATTTTTACGGGCATTAATCACCATTTTCGATGATAAAACGAGCAATGTATCAAGGTTTAATTTATCAATTCTTATCGTAATTTTTTCACGTTCAACATATTTTAAAGATATTTTAAATACATTTTCTCTGGAAAAATCGGGAGCCAAGACGGACACCGCGTTATAAGCGGGATCGCGAGTTATCCGGGCGCAAGTTATCGAGGGGGCGGTGTATTATGAATTAATTGCAAGTCCCGACTGTACAACATCAGACGGCAAGTAAATGGTGTTGATACTCTGTTCATGCTGTATATTAGACGTTGAATTCAGACACAATGATCTGGGGCAAAATTATTGAATATTGTAAATCTGTGTGTAATTTTTCAATGGAATTACATGTATTATGGAAGAACTGCATGCCATGACGGCACGATAGAAAACGGTGTTGATACCCTATTCATCATATGCATTAGTCATGAATACATGTATATGTGCCAATGATTTGTTCTCAGAAAAAAGTAAAATACTGTAAAACCCTACATTAACGCGACCCCGATGTTAACGCGATCCAGTTTTGGTTCCCAATTATCACATTATAGCAGGGTTTCACTGTATTTACAAAGACTGACATTTGTATGTGGATGGTAAGTAAAATTCATCTTCTCTTTATTCAGAATTAAATCCTTCAGAACACTCATATTTTCTGTAATTATCCCTGTCATCAGACCAGAACACCTGTGTCTCTATTGTCTGTTGACTCTTTGTTAAATTTCTGACACATGCGTGGAAGGCAGCATCACGCTGCTACCACAAATGTAAAAATAAAAAATAAAAATACATCTTATTGGTTTATTCAATAGGCGGGGAGGAAGAGTAACTAGAATAGTTCAAACAATGGCTAATTCCTTTTTAAAAATGTACCTAGATAAAATAATTTGCTGAAATTTCAAAGGAAACAGATTACCTTTGAAGCACAAATTGTTATGAAAACTTACTCAGCAAATGGAGAAAAAAAGTCAGTCTCAATCATTCAGTACAATTATTTGATGTTGCCGCCACAATAAGAAACAGGTATTTGTTTGGCTCTCCCAAGCTGTCCATTAGCGGTGACTTCAATAACTCATGCACCCTTCATAAAATAAGCCGACTACAATCTTCAATACAAGCAAACTTTTCTTTAAAGGAAGTCAGTACCAAACTTAAATAAAAGTAATGGAATCTGATGGCTTTTTGCATTTTCCAATGTGACTGGAACACGTTAACTGTGCCGTGAAATATTCCTTTTTGTAGGGAAAACGTTTATGCGTATGAATGCTACCAATGGCAGTTTAATACGCAAACTAACTGTTACTGACTTGGGACGTACTGAAAAGTAAATGTGCTTCATCATTCATTATGTGATTGTGCTATGTTTTTCCACTGAATTCAGACCAATATGACCTCTGACAAAATTATTGAATATTTTAAATCTGTATGTGTATATATTTTTGATGGAATCACTTGTATTGTGGATTCAATGTATATGATGAGATTAGCGTGTGAGTACACAGTATTGATACTCTATTCATGCTATACCTTAGACATGTATATCTAAACAGTATTCATGTATATGTACCAATCTGTGTTTCTCTAAATAAAGTAAACTGTTATATATGCCTTCTCTGTTTTCACTACAGGTGTAGTTCTCATTTAATATGCATTGCTAACTGTGCCAATGAAGCACATATTTTACTGCCCGCATTTATTACCTAACCCCCCTCTGCAATTTCTTTTGGGTACATGCATCATTTCTTCAGCTAACTGACTGGCTGCTTATAACACGGTTCGGTCTATAACAAGGTCAGGTTCTGTGGCTCCCAACTACCATGTTATAGCGGGGTCACACTGTATTTCTGTCAAGTAATAATAATTTGTATGCTTGTAGAGAGCCTGACAGGGCTGGTCTATTAAAGTTTGAGGTAGGCACAGATTGGGATTTATCTTTCATACTCACTCAATGATATGTTCAATACCGCTGCAAACAACAGAGATCATACTCTTTCATCTCATAATGTTTGGAAGATCAGATTGTGTTTTTTGTTCAGCTGATTACTACAACAAATGGAATAGATCCAAATGTACAAGCACAATATGTGATGGCAGATCTGGGTCTTTGCAGTTTGAAGTTGGATTTGACTTACAAGTGAGTATGTACAATAGGTGCTGTGCTTTGCACAACATGCATCATTTAACATGTGTACTGCATTCCACTTAACTAATTTTTGTTGATTGGATTGTATGATTTGTGATTTTGTGATTTTATGATTAGCAATTGATCGTTTTCTATTTCCCAGTTATTATGTCAGTGCAGGCATGATTTATATTTCTATTTGGCAGGTAGTCAGGCATGTATTATGATATTGGGTTATTTCTTTTGGACAGGTAGTCAGACATGCACAGGGATGTTTCTATCTGACAAGTGGTGAACTAGGTCATTTCTGTTTGACATGTAGTTAGGGCATGCAGAGATTTCTATCTAACAGGTAGTCAGGCATATGCTAGGATATTTCTATTTGACAGGTAGTCAGGGCATGCACTAGGATATTTCTATTTGACAGGTAGTCAGACATGCAGGAGGATATTGATGATATTTCTATCTGGCAGGTAGTCAGGCAAACTAGGATATTTCTATCTGACAGGTAGTCAGGTCATGCACTAGGATATTTCTATCTGACATAGTCAGGCATACACTAGGGTATTTCTATCTGACAGGTAGTCAGGCATCCACTAGGATATTTCTATCTGACAGGTAGTCGGGGCATGCACTAGGATATTTCTGTCTGACATGCAGTCAGGCATGCGCTAGGATATTTCTATCTGACAGGTAGTCAGGCATTTATTAGGATATTTTTGTTTGAGAGGTAGTCAGGCATACACTAGGATATTTCTATTTGACAGGTAAAGTCAGGGTGTTATTGATTTCTCATCAATACATATTGTTTTATTCCAAGAAATAATTCCTTATGAACTTTTGATGTGGAGTTGTTAGAAACATAGTTGGAAGAGTTCATAAGTTAACAAAGCAAAGGCATCGATGTTTGAACACTGTACATGTACTGTTAAGATAACAATGACAAGTTATGCCAAGATCCAATTTTATTGGAATGCAAATCACTTTAATTGAATATTATGAATAGCTATATCTGTTTGAAAAATTACCATAAAATTCTTTTTTTCCAGGTCGTTTTGGAAATCAAGCAGATCATTTTCTAGGAAGCCTTGCCTTTGCAAAAGACATTGATAGGACGTTAGTAATCCCATCTTGGAGAACATATGTAAGATTTTACATAATGTGAAAAAAATAAAGTTTAAAAGAGAGGTGTTAAGAATGATGACAATAATTGCGTGATGTAAGTTTTTAGACTTGAAGAATTATGAGAAAGCTTGTTGTCATCATCCATTTGTCTGTTAGCATGAGTATTATTGCTGCTTCTCCTAAATTAACAGGAGGATTCCCTTGATACATTACACATACATTCATCCTAAGTTCTAGTTGGTCCCAATGAAAGATGTGCTGCTTGGATATTCAGTATGGACCCACAGAAACCATGTACTGAATGGATGGTCATATTGGGGTTTTGATCAGAAGAACTTCTTATAATGTCTAGTTGGTTCTAAATGAAAATTTTGCTGATTTGTTATCCAAAATGGCCATCATAATTGCCAGCTTGAAAATCTTGTTAACACTGCTCCTTCCAAATGGATTGTCATATTGACTTTGGGGTTTTCACCAAATGGCTTCTTATGAGATCGCATTGGTCCTAAATCGAAATGGTGCTGATATCATATCCACTATAGCAACTATCATGGCCATCTTGGCATTTTTATTATCACTGCTCCTGAATGGATGGTCATACCCAAAAGGTTTTTTATGAGGTGTTCTCCATCTTAAATGAAAATGGTATTGATGTTACATCAGTATAGTTACCTTTTATGGCCATTTTGAAAATCTTGTTATTGTGCAGGCATATTAGAGATGGTTTCAACACCAAGCGGAGAGTTCTCTGGAAACAGTTCAGCCAGTAGAACATCAGTCCATCCAAGGGTCTCTTGTTTATATGGTGGTTTTCGTACCATAACAAGGTCAGCAATAATATTTTGATTATATAAATATATACTGTGTGAACAAAATCCTCCTGGTAATGCACTTTTAGATTAAAATGCAACCATTATCATGTCTTTCTCATCTTTATATTTGTTTGCTTTCTTTTTTGTTTCACCCAAACATTCATCCATTGGTAATGTGTATCTTCATGGAGGATTACAGACTTAAAACATCCACTAGTAATGTAGTGTATCTCCATGGAGGGTACAGACTTAAAACATCCACTAGTAATGTAGTGTATCTCCATGGAGGGTACAGACTTAAAACATCCATTAGTAATGTAGTGTATCTCCATGGTGGGTACAGACTTAAAACATCCATTAGTAATGGAGGGTACAGACTTAAGACATCTATTAGTAATGTAGTGTATCTCCGTGGAGAATGCAATCTTAAAACATCCATCAGTAAAATAGTGTATCTCCATGGAGGACACAAACTTAAGACATCAATTAGTAATGTAGTGTATCTCCATGGAGGATACAGAGTTAAAACATCCATTAGTAATGTAGTGTATCTCCATGGAGGGTACAGACTTAAAACATCCATTAGTAATGTAGTGTATCTCCATGGAGGGTACAGACTTAAAACATCCACTAGTAATTTAGTGTATCTCCATGGAGGGTACAGACTTAAAACATCTATTAGTAATGTAGTGTATCTCCATGGTGGGTACAGACTTAAAACATCCATTAGTAATGGAGGGTACAGACTTAAAACATCCATTAGTAATGTAGTGTATCTCCATGGAGGGTACAGACTTAAAACATCCACTAGTAATGTAGTGTATCTCCATGGAGGATACAGACTTAAAACAGCCATTAGTAATGTAGTGTATCTCCATGGAGGGTACAGACTTAAAACATCCATTAGTAATGTAGTGTATCTCCATGGAGGGTACAGACTTAAAACATCCATTAGTAATGTAGTGTATCTCCATGGAGGGTACAGACTTAAAACATCCATTAGTAATGTAGTGTATCTCCATGGTGGGTACAGACTTAAAACATCCATTAGAAAAGGAGGGTACAGACTTAAGACATCTATTAGTAATGTAGTGTATCTCCGTGGAGAATGCAATCTGAAAACATCCATCAGTAAAATAGTGTATCTCCATGGAGGACACAAACTTAAGACATCAATTAGTAATGTAGTGTATCTCCATGGAGGGTACAGACTTAAAACATCCATTAGTAATGTAGTGTATCTCCATGGAGGGTACAGACTTAAAACATCCACTAGTAATTTAGTGTATCTCCATGGAGGGTACAGACTTAAAACATCTATTAGTAATGTAGTGTATCTCCATGGTGAGTACAGACTTAAAACATCCATTAGTAATGGAGGGTACAGACTTAAAACATCCATTAGTAATGTAGTGTATCTCCATGGAGGGTACAGACTTAAAACATCCACTAGTAATGTAGTGTATCTCCATGGAGGATACAGACTTAAAACAGCCATTAGTAATGTAGTGTATCTCCATGGAGGGTACAGACTTAAAACATCCATTAGTAATGTAGTGTATCTCCGTGGAGGATACAGACTTAAAACATCAATTAGTAATGTAGTGTATCTCCATGGAGGGTACAGACTTAAAACAGCCATTAGTAATGTAGTGTATCTCCATGGAGGGTACAGACTTGAAAATACTGAATATAATTGGGGTAAGTCAGTAGATGTGCATAACAGTTTTAAAATTTAATAAATTTGATCCCAGGGAGTGGAGCTCAATGGGTGGGGAAGTGTTTTAAAAATCTCAGCGTTTTAGGTATATATCTGAAAGCTGGCGTGTGCTGTCTTTAAGGTCAGGGACATAACATATATAACCAGGTTTTTGATGACACCCTTAGGTTTTACTCCTAGCTGGAGGAATGTTGCCCTTGGGTAATGGCTAGGAAATATGTTGAGGTCCCCTGCCAACATATAAGATATGAGGAGAAGAAATCAGACATACATCCAGTGCAGTTCCTGGTGTAGGGATGTCCCTTTAGGTCATAACTTGGAAACTGTTCAGAGCTCCACCAAATGACCATGTATAACACTTGGACATAATACACATATATAATTTCTGTGTCAAATACATTTCCCAATAAAAAAATAATAGGAAACTACTCTTTGCTACCTCTTAATACAACCCTCACTGAAAGACCACACACACACATACACACACACACACACACACACACACACACACACACATATATATATATATATATATATATATTCTGTAGTCAAAGGGAAGTAGCTCTTACAGATTAACTACCCTTGTTACCACTAGGTTACTGCCCTTATCCTGAATGTTACCAGTTTAAAGTTTTGCTTGCATCATGTTAACAATTCCTCGAAACAAACAACTGCAGTTTGAATCAGTTTTGATCATCCAGCATTTTTTCTTTTAGTGGTATAGTCAGTCAGAATGTTAATATAACTGGTATATATAAGATTTGCATTTATTTTCCCAGTGAATGTATTCATATTTATGAGCATTTTTACTGGTCATTATTGCACCTGTAATATCAGTCAGTAACAGTCAAGATTCCACTGTTGTATTGATCTGTTAAATTTAAGTCAGTTGTGTGCTTATTAGGTTGTCTCATTTTCCTATTTGAACAGTTTGTATATTTCTTGTCTGCACGTTTCTTTTTTCTCTTTCATCGCACAGAAGTCAATGAAGTGCAAGACATACAGATGCTTTAATGTCATGGAAGTCAACAAGACATGATTTGCCTGCACAAAATGTTTTTCCTCACACTCATATAGCATATGTGCAATTTGTCCAACATTTTGAAATTGCAATTTGATGGGCCGCAAAAAAATGGTAATGTATAAAATCTGCTGAGCATGAAGTATTAAGCAGTCATCTGAACAAGGAATCATTGACTAGACATGATGCTATCCATACTCGTCCACTCGGGGCCCCATACCCCAGATGAAGGTACCTAAAACAGTACCTACAGCTACTATCACATCAGATCCAGTCGAAGCCATGCCAAGCGATTCCATTTAAGCTCTGTTGGGATCATGTATGATGAATGCACTATTGCAGTCTCTGTCATCTAGAAATATCTGATGAATGAGTTGCACATAACTAGGGCTATTTTTAGCCTGGTCTAGAAGCCCAATGGGCATGAGTTGCTATCCCATCCGGTGGATGGACATAGGAACATCAAGACTAGGCATGCAGGACTAACTTCTGACTTGGCTGGTTGGACAAGATACATATCATTTCTCATGTTTATCAGCTGCTCCAGAATCTGTCATCTTGAATCATGAATCTGTCATCTTGAGTCATCTTGAATCATGAATCTGTCATCTTGAATCATGAATCTATCATCTTCGACTGGCAAACAGCATGTCACCTAACAGACCAACTGGACCAGTCAGATTCATGATTCCAGTACATGGCAAATGGCATCACAATTGGAACCATCCAGCCTGGAACAACTGACATTGCTGGACTGGCATTCCACAGCCAGACCATGATTCATGCTGGCCATGATTTGGCTGACCCCAGTAGCATATCATACAGGGAGATTATTTCTTTATGCATGCTGATTTGGCATCATCACTGCATACAGAATGTTAAATCCGTGGACACAGAGAAAACGGGATGGGGCCAACCCCTGGTCAATAAGGGGGTGACATGAACTTACCTGAACGATCTGATCCAAGCATGGAAAAGAATGGAATTTAATTTTAGACAGCAATTGAAAAGATAATTTTTTTTGTGCCTTTGTTGGAATGCCCTCCCATCAGTATTACCTACATGGTCAAGGCCTCAGTCGATACTGATGAAGATAATGAACATCCAGCAGATTTTTACCACAATCGGCAGTAATTGCAGAAAGTACCTGGTGTCTTGTACAAAATATTTATGATCCCAGTAATTTGAGGACCTTCTTTTTGGTGAGCCATTTGCCAGCAACTTTCTCATCATACTGGTACAAATCACATACTAATGTTTATCATTTGGATCAGTGATGAGAATCAAGAGCTTTTGATGCTATCATCTTTTGGGATAGCTAAAGCACATCATGGCTTGGATGGAGAGTCAAAGAGTTAAAAAAAACTTAACTCAGGTAATTTGATTGTAGAGCAGCAGCAAAGCTCATTGTGATAATCTGTTTTGCTCTAAGTGGTTTGTGGAAATACTATTTGCTTTAAGTGGTTTGTGGAGATACTAAGTTGTTTGTGGAGATAATAAGTGGTTTGTGGAGATACTAAGTGGTTTGTGGAGATACTCACTAAGTGCTTTGTGGAGACACTAGGTGGTTTGTGGAGATATTCACTACCGTATTTACCGTATATGTTGGGACACCGTATTTGTTGGGACACCATAAATTAATTTTAAAAGTAATTTTTTGTGTGCACTGTATGTTCTGGGACACATTGGTTTTTTTTAGTCGTAAGTTGTGGAACACCATTTAAATCATTCGAAAATTACATGTCGGAAATTGCACTCCAACTGAAATTTTATTTAAAAAAATATAAAACTGTATACTTGACATAAAACTCTTCAATCCACTGCAGCAGCATCTCAACAACACAACCCTTCTCCTGCACACGTACGATCTATTCTTTTGGTACATGAATATATTTTTAGCTTTCTCATATTGTGAAAAAATGTTAGAGACAAGACACCACCTGAAGCGGAAACTGCAAGGACAAAAGTCAGATGTTTTCAAATCTGCACTAGTCTTGCTAATTCTCACACTTTTGACGCCCATCTTATAGTCAGTCCATCCAGGAATGTGATCAAAGTACACTAGAGTTTTATCCATGTTAATGATCATATTGTCGGCGAAATGATCTATTCATCACGTGATTTTATTTTGCTCCAAATCTTCTGGATGATGCTGGGTTATCGATGTTCGCGCACAAAGCATTATATTGTAAACTTTAAAAACTGTTCCATTGTTTCACTTTATTTTAAAAAAATGTCGTGACTTCTTGTGGAGGAGACCAAATTTTCATGGCTAGTTTTCTTCCACATATTAGCTACCTCAGGGTCAAGTGTCAAAAGTCCCTGGATTTAATATGAGTTGTGGCAGACACAGATTGGGGTGCAAATCAGAAGGGCTTGCTCCAGTTATACATTTAATTAGTAAGAGTTAAGCTTGATTATGGCTTGATTGTGTTTGGATCAGCCTGTAAATCTTACCTGCAGATGCTTGGTCCAATACAGTCAGGAACTTGGACTCCATCTGGGTGCATTAAAACTTTTTTAGCAAGCTTCTGTTTAGTGAATGAACAATCACTTTATTTCAGACAATGAAACTGTCTTTTCAGCATGCTACCAAACTATCTTTTGATCCATCCAGTCACGTATATGATATCATCTTTAGGCCAGAATACAGACCTTGTATACTAAGAAACCAAATTTCATTCCAGTGTTACAGATATTGCAGATCCTGTATTCCCATATCACCACTATGGTTATCAAAACTACCCAAAATAATATTTGGCTTTTGTGAATTTAAAAAGTCCAGAACAGATCCATTCATTCTTTAGAGTAAATTCACTGAAATCTGAGGCGCCTATAATGGGCATTTGTCCCTGTGCACAGAAGGGTAAAAAATTGGAGACTTTACTATATCCTGTGGCACCATCTCGAACTGGTTACCAGATAAAGTGACCGTTCTGGTGCCCTAATAGTTAGAGCATCCGCCTTGGATTCGGGAGGTTGCAGGTTCGAATCCTGAGTCATACCAGTGACTAATAAAATGGTACTAACAGCTGCCTCGTTAGGCGCTCAGCATTAAGAAGTTAGTGTTAGGACTGGTCTACCTTGTGTCAGGATAATGTGACTGTGTAGGACATGATGCTACATGTCTGCGGCATGATGCCGAGTACTAGACATCACTATAAACTGCCACACTGCAGACATTGTAGCTATATGACTGAAAATATTTTAAAGCTACATTAAAAATCCTAATCACACACACACACACACATTGAAATCTCCCAAAAATAATAAATCTGTACTCTGGCTGCCTAGTCACATTGGTATTAAGGTCGTGAAAGGGCAGATAAAGCAATGAAAGCTGTCCTGTACTCACCCATTTCCTAATGGAAGAGTCCACATTCTGAAATTAAATATTATCAAAATAAGCATGGTTTTTGTACATGGCAAAATATGTTGATTAAAAAATATGCAAACAGGCTTGAGAACAACAAAAACCCATCATCAGAGAGTGGCAGAAGTATTTTGATTTGAATTTGATGAAGAAAAGGCATTATGATGTACCATTTGAGAAAATGTGGTTGGTATAAAAAATTGGACCATAAAAAGTTTTTCAAGGTTTTACCTATTACCATCATCTTTTATTTTGAATACCTTTTGCATTTTTACCTTTTATATTTTATCTTGTATGTTGAATTTACATTTATTTGGAAGGCTTTATATTCCTAAAGTGTTTTGCAGTTCTTCACTTTTGAATTTTAGAACCTCGGTTTTAATTGGCACCATATACATGTATGCATTTTTGTGCTATGGTGGCATTAGATGCTAATATATATATATCAGCTTAGTAGAAATGATGCCGACCTCCAGCCGAATGTGGCAAATGTTAACAAACATAGAAAACATTTAAATGACTTCTTCTCCAAAGCTGCTGAATAAAATTAGACCATAGTTGGCTGAAAGAATCTTGGCATGAAGATGTTTCAAACTAATACAGAATGATGCTAATATTCCAGCAAATTTGGCCATTCTTGCAAAAAAATGAAAACCTTTTATTAGACATATTTCTCTAATACCACAGCATTTGACCAGATTGACACAAGACATCCTGGCATAGAGGTCTCCCAACTTTATACAGCTGATGCTGACCCACAATCAATTATGGTCACTTTGCTAAAAATAGAAAAACCTTTTAACAACCTTTTTGTTTTTACAAAATTTGCTCAGCAGAAGAGGATTATGACCAAATTTGACAGCATTCAGCAGTAGAGGATTTTCAGGTTTGTAAAAATTATTCCAACTATGGCTACTGTTGCAAAAGATCAAAAATCAAGAAGCATTTATGCAGCATTTGAAAAATGGCTCAACAGAATTGTATCAGACTTTATAGAAATCATCCTGGCTTTAAGGGCTTTCAGATCAGTACAAATGATGACAATTGGCCATCAGATATGGCTGCCATCAGCAAAGCTAAACAAACTTTAAATGATTTCTCCAAGAATGCTAAGCATAAGTTTACCGAATTCGATACAAACTATTCTGGTAATAAGGTTTTTCAAATTTATACAAATGTTGCTGATTTGCCATCAGTTATAACAATTGCTAGAAAAAAAATGAACAGTCCTTTAAACAATGATCCTAAATCAGTGGTCATGGGGTTTTCATCAAAAGACTAATTATGATATCTAGTTGGACCTAACTGAAGATAGTGCTGATCTTATATCCAGTATGGTTACCAAGAAAATCTTGACATTGCTACACCTTCAGAATGGATGGCATATCAAAGGGGTTTTCTTATGAGGTATAATAGGTTATATATGAGTTAAATTTAAGATGGCCACCATATTCTTGAAAATGTTGTTATCACTCAAAAATATAAAATATAGTTTCAACAGTCAGTTAAAAAGAAGGAGCAGTTTATCTTGGATTTATGGAAATTCCTTTCAGCCATTCTAGAACGAGTCCCATCGAGATATTCTTGGATTCATGGAAATTCCTTTCAGCCATTCTAAAATGAGTCCTATTGAGATACTCTTGTGTTACAAATCAACAAAAATGTGAAAAGTGTTATATGCTCTATTTTCCCAGAAGAACATCAAGTTCACAGAGTGGTTCAAACTGGAGCCAATACAGGAATACCACAGAGCTGTTCTGGCAGAGGATTTTATGGAATATCTGGCACCACAGCACTGGCCCCCAGGGAACAGGACTGGCTTTTGCTTCTCCTACACACAAGATCCTTGTGAGATGAAAAAGGGTAATAGTAATCAACATATTTACCTGAGTTTTATAGCATGCTTCAGTTGCAAATACAGTAGTCCTAGATCTCTCATGACATAATCCATTGGTTCAGAAGGATCTGTGTTCTGCACTTGAAATCCTACGGCAAAACAGCAAAATCTTGTATGGGCCAATGCATTATAATGTGGAAGATCCAAGTTCTTAAGTTGTTCACAGGTGAGTGCATGCTGTGCACAAGAAAAAGAGTAAACAGTTTCCAATAAATCTCTCTCCCTAGCCAAGATAGGGCTTAAGCATTTCTGGCCTAACTCTTCGAACTTAGATGTAAAATTAAAATAAAATTTAATCATCTCATTTCTGACACATAAATCTCTTTTAACCCTTTACCTCATGCAAGTGTCCTTGGACACCTCTGCTCCATTCGCATGGAAGCGCCTTTTGATGCCTCTACTCCATTTGCCTGGAAGCGCCTTTTGACACCTGCTGTAAACATCAGCCGTTTTAAGCTGGTTTTCGTATTGCCACCATCGGGGAAAAACCCTATTAGATACTACATTTATTTCTGCGAATGACAATTACGTCGGATCATGTGGTCACTGTTTATGCTCTGGTCAATATCTGTTACTTAAAGTAACTGGGTCGTAATCTCCACTCTCCAAAATGGAGGTCGCGGATTTCATTCAGTACTTACAAAGTTTTCACGATTAGAATCACAACTATGAAAGATTCAATAACTTAGGTTAATGCTCTGATATTGATGTAGGCAGCAATTAGTTTTTATAAATTGTCAAATTCAGATGACTTAATGATGTAGACGCAGACTAAAAACATGTAAATTTCGAGTATGAGAAATGGCAGCTACGGTTGGTCACACGGCCTCAGTGACTTGATGATGAACGAGTTCTCTCAAGATTTGAAAGCACATAAAAAATTCTTCTGTGAAAAATAATTACACAGCTATGACAATTGGACTTGACTCTTAAATTTTTCACACATAATAGATGTGTAATAAAAATGTAAAATGGTTAAAATTGCTGTTAAACATAACATACACTACATTGATTAACAGTTAACAGGCAGGCCTATGCTTATGGAGTCGAATAGGTAACGTGTTCTATTTATAGCTTGCTGCACTTTGTAACTATGCTGTATGAGGTAACGGGTTAACACATACAACCTGCACAATGATTTTTTTGTGGCATTGGGTAGAATACTTTGTTTTGAGGTTTTGATGTCACCATCATTAACCATAGAGGTCATGGCATAGAGGTCATGGCAAAGAGATCAAGACCAAGCTTGAGAATGATATGTCAAGTAATTTAGATTACTGATTGTCTATGTACTCAAGGTACATATGCCATTCATAGTATTTATTAGCATGCTGCTCTTCAGTCACCATAAAACGATCTTTTGTTTTGAGGTAGAAGTATACTCATAAAGTAGATGACAAATTCACAGCAGGTTTTATTAAGATATCACACCATGCAATAGCATTACTGTGACATCATCATCATTACCATCAAATTTGGTTGAAATTCAGGTGTGTGGGGGTGAGGGAGGTACAATCCAAACATCTGATGCAATTGTTTTCATAAAACTATGAATACAGTTGTTGCACAACAGAAGCAAGAAAATATGGGATTAATATCCCTGGTTGCTGAGGGAGTAAGACCAGCTTCTTTTCAAATTTAGTTTTGGGGTGGTGACATGGCCATACATCAGAAGCATACAGATCATATCATAACAATGCCAGCCATAAGCAACAGAAAATAGCTGTTTTTGGAGTATCACATTCTATTCACCAGTGATATGGGGAGTGAATTAAATTGTAACAATTGAGAGTACAGTGAAGGTGACATACAGCAGATTGACAACTTGTTAGGTAACTCAAACTCTGATGTACTTGGAACCTCTCCTGATTTTCTCCATGAGTATGCCAGACATTTTGCAATGGCTGTTGTAGGTGACCAAGACTTTGCCAATAATTTGGCAAGCTGTCTTTTAAAAGGGCATATACCTTAGGAAAACTAAAAGAAGTATGTGATCTGAACTGACGACCAGCAACTGTGAATGGCAAAAGTCAGCTTAGAAATGTGGAGCAGGCTTAGGGAGCACACAAGAAATCATGATGTAAATGTCCAAAAAATGCAGAAATATGCCATGATTTTATTGGCAAAACTGATTAAGGGCTGGTCCATTTAAACACAGATAATACTTGGAAAAGCCACTTTTAAAAACGTTAATTGTTCAAACGAAAATGATACAAAATTTTAAATTGTATCTATGGGTGAATATTCCATATTAAAAGTGCCTTCACTGGGTCTCAAGTACATTTTACCGGAAAAGCCCTAACACAATAACTGATGCATGTCAAAATAAAATCTCCTTTGACCAAGAGGATATACTTAATGCATTTATTCATTACTTTTGCCTGCCTACTTGCTTCACTTATCTATTCATATAACCCTTTAGAAAATGACAGGAAATTAAAATTTGAATAAAGAAAATAAAATTATTTCTTTGAATTATTAATTACTAACAGACTTAGAGTACATAGCAAATTTAGGAAAATCCATGTTTCTATGGTGGAAATGTCCATCCACACTGTGGTCCATCACAAAATGGTAATTGTGGATTTACATAATGGCAATCAGATCAACCCAAACAATGTGTATGTACAGAAAATGTGTCCATAATTGCTCAATTTAACTCAGTTAGACTAGCTATGGACTCTAAAGTAGAACTTAAAGCAGTAATAATGAAAGGTGAAATATTTAACGATATACATGTACACAGGACGTAGAAAAGGGTGTTGCCAGTAAACAAAGTTAGTGCTGATGGGAAAACAAGTTTTTGTCCTCATTCCAGATTCCTATGAAAGAAATCAAGGTACATAGGATTAATTATAGAGAATTACAAATATGCACCAAACAGAATGGAAAGTGCTATGCCTGGATTCTATGATAGAATGCTTGATAATAGTAGGTAGAATTAACATAGGAATCCAAAATGATTGTAGATAGATGAGAAATAATTACTAGGTCGCCATGTGAGTGTGTCTGCTACACACAATTGGATATAACACCGACTCATTTTTGATGATGTGTGCTTAGTTGTGATGGAATATGGACTGGTGTGTACAGGCAAGGCGATGGGTGCTGTTTACATGCGGACTTGGGTTTGAATCTCTGTACAGTACAAATTAAAAATTCTCTAACCTGTATGATAGTATTATTTGTATTAAATGCTAATTCTGCCTACTATTATCAAGTGTTCTCCTATAGAATCCAGGGTTAGCACTTTCTGTTGTCTTGTGTATATTTGTAATTATATATATATATATATATATATATATATATATATATATATATATATATATATATATATATATATATATATATATATATATATATAGTCCTAATTGCACACAATACTTGTTATTCACCTTTAGTCTTGTGAATGGAAAAGTGTCACACAAATTTACACACTTATTTACTTATTTGAATTTGACATTTCCATATTGTATATTTTATTTGAATTTAGATTTTTATAGTTTACCTTCATGATAATCAGATACTATTAATTCTGTGTTTAAACTGTCATGGAATTGTAAACCTTTCAGCTGGGATTTTTGTTTAGTCACAAACCAGTATATTATGCAGCAACAATTGCAATTAGTTTGATTACTTAAACTTGCCACATTCTTGTAGTAAAGTTAGCCAGCAGAAACAGCAGTCACATGCTCTAAAGTGAGCAATCATTTCTTCAACAGACCATTGAGAATGTGTAATACTAGATCATAGGTATCTACCAGACCAATGAGAATGTGTAATACTAGATCATAGGTATCTACCAGACCAATGAGAATGTGTAATACTAGATCATATGTATCTACTACTATTTATTGCTGAATTGACAAGGACAAAAGGAAGATGAACAAGTCTTGTTTCTTTAAGGGTTGACCCATGGGGGTGGGGCTAAGAACACAGTATATGGACCGTGATTATTTAATCAGATAATGAGTAGCTGATATACAAGGACTAGTGTGACTGTTTACTGACAGCAATCTTCAAACACTCGGCTATGGAATTATATGTGGATAATTTGGGCATCCAGCTGTGTATACCCAGAATGACATATTAATTATGAAGTGTTTGTCGCTGGAAACACATAAAATTCCATTACAGTTTTGTTAATAAAACTTTAAATTGCTCAACCAGGTTTCCATACTGGGAAACATGCTTGCCTGGCATTAATTTTTGGCTGTCTCAGGCACTTAGGCAATGGTATTTTCTAATCTGGTGTATGGTTTGCTGCATATACCACTTAAAGCCAATTAAACATGAAAATATCACAAGTTAACCTCTTCGCATTTCTCAATCCATATTACAATTCCAACATTAAAAATATAGTTTTAACATTTGGTTTCGTCATGACAAGAAACAATTTATTTGAAATGTCAGTGCTAAAAACAACTCTGCACCTTTTAGCATCTGCTAGGAACTTTAAGTACATTTTCTTCTTGCTGACCATTGTTGACTACAAAGGTAGGAAACTAAAATATATGTCACAGCTAACTTTAAAGTAAGAATGTCACTCCTTTGCTGGTGCCTGATGATAGATTCATTAATTAAATGACACAGAGTTAAAACTTTTTCCAGAAAATGACATAGTTGAGGACATGAATGGCCACTGATATAGTGCAATCTCCAATATGGTGTAGACACATTCCACATTTACAAATTGTCATGCTCCTATAATAACTAATTTTCTATTTTTATGGTGTTCGCTGCAGAAGAATATTTCCCAGCATACCTTGTGTATCTTTTTTATTATTGTAACATATGAAGCCACAATATTCTCATTGAATAAATTTTAGAAAGAATGATGACATGTCATTATGTACATGACATGAACATTATAAATAGTACAGCATTCATTTGTAATCTCCAGTAGTCATAGTTATTTAGTCATAAAGTTTATTTTCATTCTCGAACCTTATTATTGATTATTATTGCTGTTTGTGTCTTTGAAGTTGTCAAACTGAAATCACTGTTCCTTTAAGTACAATAAAAGTTATCTTAAATGAATGTCTTATGCATCTGTGATAAGATGGGTCTGTTAGTTTACTTGTGTACTACATCCAATAATCTGTTTAAGTGGATCATGAAAATAATAAGAAAATTATAGGGAAACTAAGACAAATAAATAACCAGTACTTAAGAACTTTTATAAAAATCTCATTGATTGAGAAAGCAAAAAGAAGGTACTACTAGTCACAAAATGGTATGTAAATTTCTGCATGTGTGTAAGCTTGCAGGTACTTGTAATCAATAAATAGGGATGTACATTATCCATTGTACTTAGGATGTATCTGGTGCATGTTCAGTCATTCTGCTGAGATTAAAACATTTCTTTAATATATTTCACACGTTTTTATATTCCTATTTCTAGCTAAGTGATTGATAAATACCACAAGCAGTATTACTACTGTAGAAGTAGAGGTAAAAATATGTAATTGACACCAGTTGTGGTTGGGTTTACAATGTCTGGGAGTCTATGATATGTTTTAGAGTGTTGACTTGTGGGACAAATGCAATAAAATTTGTGAGGGGTGCCATAAAACCCTTTATGATGGCAATAAAATCTGATGGACTTAGACTTGATTGAGTGGACATCCACTAGATATGGTGCACATTTAATCCTTTGCCACCAGTATCCATGTACATGGTACTGAGTGGGAAATCTGCAAGCCATGATCCATGTACTATTGCTTGGCTTTGTAAAATATTGTCACCACACATCCACATGCATATGTGCACATATGTACACATTCAGATGATCAGAATAACACAAACATTAAATAATAACAAATATACTTGAAGTTTTTGTTTATAAAATCCATTTGAAAGTGAAATACAATCTTAACTAAATGCAGATTTTGCTGCTGTCAGTAGTTAATTTAGTGTGTGTGTGTGTGTGTGTGTGTGTTGAAGATGGTACAAGTCATTAGAGTACATCTTTGCACTCATCAGACTGGATGGTACTGTTGTTCACACTTCCCAAAAGATCTTTAGCTTTTTACAGCATAGAAGATAATCTTTCTACATCTGCATTGATGTCATGGACTGTTAGGCATGCATTGGTTATGCTAGGTATAATATTTTAACATGTTAGCTACATTGTGGGATTGAGCTATGCTTTCATGCATTGCCCTGATACTGAATGGTGTTACTGCATTAAGAGCATTAGTTTATTATCAGTTAAGATCATTAGTTTATTATCAATTAAGAGCATTAGTTTATGATCAGTTAAGAGCAATAGTTTATTATCAGTTAAGAGCAGTAGTTTATTATCAGTTAAGAGCAATAGCTTATTATCAATTAAGAGCAATAGCTTATTATCAGTTAAGAGCAATAGTTTATTATCAGTTAAGAGCAATAGTTTATTATCAGTTAAGAGCTGTAGTTTATTATCAGTTAAGAGCATTAGTTTATTATCAGTTAAGAGCAATAGCTTATTATCAGTTAAGAGCAATAGCTTATTATCAGTTAAGAGCAATAGTTTATTATCACTTAAGAGCAGTAGTTTATTATCAGTTAAGAGTGTTAGTTTATTTCAGTTAAGAGCATTAGTTTATTATCAGTTAAGAGCATTATTTTGTGATCAGTTAAGAGCATTAGTTTATTATCAGTTAAGAACATTAGTTTATTATCAGTTAAGAGCATTAGTTTATTATCAGTTAAGAGCATTAGTTTATGATCAGTTAAGAGCAATAGTTTATTATCAGTTAAGATCTGTAGTTTATTATCAGTTAAGAGCAATAGTTTATTATCAGTTAAGAGCAGTAGTTTATTATCAGTTAAGAGCAATAGTTTATTATCAGTTAAGAGCAATAGCTTATTATCAGTTAAGAACAATAGCTTATTATCAGTTAAGAGCAATAATTTATTATCAGTTAAGAGCAGTAGTTTATTATCAGTTAAGAGCATTAGTTTATTATCATTTAAGAGCATTAGTTTATTATCAGTTAAAAGCAATAGTTTATTATCAGTTAAGAGCAATAGCTTATTATCAGTTAAGAACAATAGTTTATCACCAGTTACGAACATTAGTTTATTATCAGTTAAGAACATTAGTTCATTATCAGCTAAGAGTCATAGTTTATTATCAGTTAAGAGAATTAGTTTGTTATTATTTAGGAGCATTTATCAGTTAGGAGCATTAGTTTATTATCGGTTAGGAGCATTAATTTATTATCAATTTGGAGCAGTTATTAATTAGGAGTGTTAGTTTATATCAGTTAAAAGCATTAGTTTATTATCAGCTAGGAGCATTAATTTATTATCAGTGAAGAGCATTTGTTTATTATCACTTAGGAACCATAGTTTATTATTCAATTAGGAGTATTAGTTTATTATCAATTAAGATAATTATTTTATTATTGAATTGGGAGCATTCATTTATTATCATTTAAGAGGATTACTTTATTATCAATTAGGAGCATTAGTTTATTATCAATTAGGAGCATTAACTTATTATTCAATTGGAAGCATCAGTTTGTTATTTAGTTAGCATCATTAGTTTATTAATAATTATAGCATTAGTTTAATTAAGTAGGACATTATCCTCGCATTTTGAATAAGTGAGTAATGTAATATTCTCTTTACTTGTCTTGGTCAACTTTATGCTGCTATGATCTCTGTACCAATAAAACTGAAGGTATGTACCATTCTGCCTGAAAAAGAGTTATTGTATACAGCTGATTTTATATTTTATTTTTGTTCCATGTATTAACATGTAATTTAAGAAACATTACGGGAGCTTTTAGTCTGAAATCACCCACCCAAGACTGCAGATTATTTGGCTGTTGTAAGCCAAATGCATGACTAGAGGCTCACCTGGGTCTCATGTTTTGTTTAGTTTTGGATTTTAATTTTAAATGAAAACTTACTTTTTGATTAAAAAAATAATGTAACAGAAGCATAAGTGTTTTACATATACAACTCCAATTTTTCATTTATTTATATCATGTTTGAAATACATGTTTGCAGGAAATCCATTTGGCCCATACTGGGATGAGTTAGGTGTGGATTTTGACAACACAGTTAATTACAATGTTGGCTACTCGGATGTCACTAGATGGAAGAAAGAGTAAGTGGGACAATTATACCTATTACATGCCTTCTTTTATAATGCATGAACTTTAATAGCAAATACAGAGCTTGAAATATATAATTTTACCAGGGAAATGAAAACAGAATGCAAAGCAAATGAAAAATGAATGGAATGGAATGGAATGACAAATGAATGCAAACAAAATGATAATAGCTTCTTAAAGTAGAGTGCAGAACATAGAACTATAAATGATAAACAAGAATGGAGTGAAATGCAAAAGTATTTGTTAGATGGATGTAAAAATCAATTTTTTTAGCTAATTCAAATTTCAAGGTTTAAAAGCTTTCTCACATGTTAAGATCAGATTCTATACATCGCTGGACAGTTTTTCACCATGTACAAGCAGTGAGATAGATTTTGTTGTGGCAGATATAAACAGTATCATTGACTGCTGTGATGACATCACTGCTGGCTGTATGAGAACAATCTTTTGGAATAAAAAATCAAATTTCCAGCTATATTTAAACTTGTTGCAGCTGCAGTTATATTTTAATTTATCATAAATGCAGTATTTTCCATTGTATGCATTTCTTATTTCATCGGAGCATGCTTACATAAGACAGTATATGACAGCTGTAGTTCTCTCCCTTTACCATAAATTCTAAAAAGAAGAAAACAACAAAACAGAAGAAAATTGAATATCCAACTTCTATAAACGCATTTCCGTTTTGTTCCAAACAAGCAAAGATATGAGGAAATGATGGATAGAATTGATTAGTAAATGAAAAAGAATTATATGATAGAATACAACATGAAAAGAAATGATTGATGGACATAAGTAAATGAGAAATAAGTGTATGATAGACAGAATGCAAACATGAATAATAATAATAATAATGAGGACTTTGTATAGCGCCTAATCTTTAGAAGCTCTAAGCGCTTTACAACATTAGACAACACCTATAAGATAAAAAACTTATAATAATATTACTACAAAAACAAACACCATGAAATTAGAAAAAACATTAAAAAATAATTTAAAAAAACATGCTGAGAATATTTCAGGTAGGAAACATTATTAGATCTTTAAGTTTGTTCTTGCAGTCGAAATAAGTGAGTTTTGAGAGCCCTCTTGAATGTGATCACTGTGTCTTTGTGTCTAAGTTCAGTGGGCAATTCATTCCACGTTGCTGGGCCTTGGTATGTAAAAGAATGCTGTCCATATAACTTTGTTTTCATACTTGGAATAATGAGTATACGATTGTCAGAAGAGGAGCGTAAGTATCTTGCTGGTGTGTACACATGGGTGAGATTGGATAGGTATGTTGGACTAGAGTCCGACAGTGACACGTAGCACAGAGAACAAATTTTGTGTTGATTCTGGATCGAATGGATAGCCAGTGTAGGGTACAGAGCAGCGGGAGGTGTGCTCTGATCGTGGTATCTAAGTATGATCCGAGCAGCTGTGTTTTGAAGTTTCTGGAGTAGATGTTGAGATGAACCAGACAGAATTGAGTTACAGTAGTCCAGTCTTGAAAGTACTAATGAACACACAAGTGTTTTAGTGGCATCAACTGAAAGATATTTGTGAATTGAGCTGATGCGTCTCAGCTCAAGATATGCAGCCTTGCATATGTTCATGACATGTTGGTGCAGTGTGAGAGTACTGTCCAGAGTAACACCTAAGTTTCGTACTGATTGTGTGAATTTAATGTTGGCGTTGCTGATATTTATTGTTTGAGGTAAAGGATGTGAATGAGAAAGTCTTTGTGTTGTGATCAGAATGGCCTCAGTTTTATCATTTATTCATCTGCAGCTTGTTACATGTCATCCATGATTTCACATCAGAAATGCACCTTTCTACACCTTGGATGGTAGCATCAACTTCAGTTGGGTGGCTAGATTTGTATATTTGGGTGTCATCGGCGTACAATTGGTGGGACACTGGATGATGATCTATGACACTTGAGAGTGGCTGAGTGTACAGAATGAAGAGAACAGGTCTAAGAACACACCCCTGTGGAACACCACAACATAGATCAACTGGGCTGGAGTGTATTCCATTTGCAGATACAATTTGTGTCCTGTTGACCAAGTAGGACTTGAACCAGAGTAAGGCTGTATCATGAATGCCAAATACATGCTGGAGACAGTGAAGTAATATATCATGGTCTGTTGTGTCAAATGCTGGAGACAAATCAAGGAGGGTGAGGACTGTAATCTTTCCACTATCCAACGCAGAGAGAATGTCATTACTACTTTTAGAAGAGTAGTTTCAGTACTGTGGTAAGGGCGATATGCAGATTGTACATTGCTAAAAAGACTGTTTGAATTTAGATGAGATACAAGCTGGGATAGAACAACCTTTTCTAAGATTTTTGATATGAATGGGAGATTAGAAACTGGGCGGTAGTTCTTTAAATCGTTATGGTTATGTGTTGGTTTCTTCAGCAGAGGCTTTACAATGGCAGTTTTGAAAAATGATGTGAATTCCCCGGATGAGAGAGAGGTATTAATAACATCAGTTAGTGAAGGCAATACTGGATCTAAGCACTCAAGCAGCAGTGATGTTGGAATTGGATCAAGTTCACATGACTTTGGTGCACTCTTCATCAGGATTGTACGTACAAAATCCATAGAGACAGGTTCAAATGCTGCTAATGGTTGCCGCTCAAATTCTGTTTCCCAACTGTATGGTGACGATGAGTCAATTGAAATTGTGGTGTCAAGCTTATCTCTAATGGTTTGTACTTTGTCACGGAAGAAATTTGCAAACATGTCCGGAAGGACGACTGGAGAGAAGGTAGTTGGAAGTGGTGTTGATTTGTTCCTTGACATTAGCTTGTTAGTAATCTCGAAGAGCTCTTTGCAGCTGGAACTTTCCATGATCTTAGTAGTGTAGTGGGCTGATTTTGCTGCATGGACTATATTTGTGAAAATTCTTCTTAGCGAATTCATAAATTTGCTTATGAATAGTGAGTCTGGTGGAAAGCCAGAGCCTCTCAACTTTATGGCGGTCTCTTTTAGCAGTGCGAAGCTGGTCCCTAACTCTGCTATACCATGGAGAACACTTTTGAATTGATACTCTGCACTTGGTAGCTGGGGCATGTTTGTCAAGCAATGAACGCAGACAGTTATCGAGTTGTTCTGCGGTAGGAGGTAAGCAAGTTGTTAGGTTAGCTTGGATGTTGTGCATTAGTTTGGTTCAAAGGAAAGGAAATGGTGGATAGAGATGGTGAGTAAATGAAAAACAGTTGTATGATAGAATACAAATATGGAAGGAAATGATGGATGGACATGATATGTAAATGAAAAACGAGTAGAGTGATAAACAAAATGCACATATTTCTGGAATGCTAATAAAACACAAGATGAATTTAGAATTAATTTCAGAGATGAATGAAGTGCAGATGAAATGCAGATAAAAGTGCACATTTGGTTCATTTACCAGTTTAGTTTGTAATTCTTAGTTACAAGCTTTTTTGCATTGATTGGCTTAGAGATATTATCATTCCAAAGCTTATGGCATGCTGTCCACTCCAATGTTACTAAGAATATAATGTGTTTATAATAATAGGCATTTCAGTAATTAGTTGAATGGCCTTTAAAGGCCTGTCATGCCATGTGACAGAATATAATTCAAATTTTGATCCTAGAGGAAATGATAAGGCCAAATTGTGTAGTACTTAAAACTATACAGAATCATTTTAACAGAATATGATCATTAAAATTTATTTCTTACATAGATTGTCTCGGAAAATATTGTTTGACACTTTTTAAATCATTTCTCTGTTATGTGATAAAGAGAAGAAAAGGTGCATGCATGTGTGAGATTACATATATTCAGTGGGATTTAGGTGTAGCATTACATTCATCTCATAAGTAAATTTCCTGTTTTTGATCTTGTTTAATCTGTTCTTATCTGAACTCTCTAGGCCATCAGTATTCCCAGTACTTTGATCTTAAAATGAGAAAACTGCCTGTACATCAAAGATATAAAACTGGTAGTTATGGTATCCCAGATGCTTGTGTTTAAATAGATGAGAAAACTGTACATCAAAAATATAACTGGTTGTTGTGCTGTCCCGTATGATTGTGTTTAAATTGAGCCAAACTGCAGAAATGGTATGCTTCGATCTGTGATCATGTAATGTACTATCAAATCAGAGTCTGTACTGTTCATTCTATTCTGCCCCAGTCTACCAATGAATTATGTGACAGCAGATCTGGGTATGCATTGTTTGGTGTTGTTGAGAATCATACATAGGATAAAACATAAGATCGGTAATACTTTGTTCATCAGCAATCAGGAATAGGAGACTTTCACCTACCATATATACTTGCTTATAATTCAAGTTCACCTGCAAACAACATAGACCCTTATCTGCCATTGCATAATGTGCTGGTAGATCAGGGTCTGTGTTCTGTTCTAGTGATTACTCCTAACAAACTGCATAGACCAAGATCAGCCAGTGCAGTATGCTGTAATCTTAATACTGATTTTTTTCTTCATTATTGTTGGAAAGTCATTTTCAACAGGATCTCTTCATTAGAATCGTATTAGTGCCATAAGGGCCCAGAGTGGCCGAGTGATCTAAAGTGCTTTCCGTTATGGATCACTGCCATCTCACCTCTGTCTGCGTGGGTTCGAGTCTCAGATTCAGCCAATGTGGGTATGTGAGAAAGCTTGCCAGTAGCTTCTCATGGGTCGGTGGTTCTTTTCGGGGGTTTTCCTGGGTTCTTCCTCCACCATTAATACTGGCCACCATGTATAGCCTATCGTGTGCTGAAAAATAGCATTAAACCCTACAACAACAACATTAGCTCCATAAGGTCTTCACTTAGTGTGATGTGCATTTGACATCCAAGCTTTCATTTGAAAAGTGAGCACTTAATTGTGAACAAAGTAGAGTGAAATCTGCCCTTGCATAATGTATTACCATGTAAGGGTCTGTGTCAATGCAGACCCAAATTTACCAACAGATCTGAATCTATGCTGTATGTTCTGCTTATGATAATGAACAGGACATAGGCCAGTATATCTGAATCTATGCTATTTGTTCTTAATAATGCACAGGACATACCTGATATGCCAGTATATCTGAATCTATGCTATTTGTTCTGCCCTTGATAATGCACAGGACATACCTGATATGCCAGTATATCTGAATCTGTGCCATTTGTTCTTAATAATGCACAGGACATACCTGATATGCCAGTATATCTGAATCTATGCTATTTGTTCTTAATAATGCACAGGACATACCTGATATGCCAATATATCTGAATCTATGCTATTTGTTCTTAATAATGCACAGGACATACCTGATATGCCAGTATATCTGAATCTATGCTATTTGTTCTTAATAATGCACAGGACATACCTGATATGCCAGTATACCTGAATCTATGCTATTTGTTCTTAATAATGCACAGGACATACCTGATATGCCAGTATACCTGAATCTATGCTATTTGTTCTTAATAATGCACAGGACATACCTGATATGCCAGTATACCTGAATCTATGCTATTTGTTCTTAATAATGCACAGGACATACCTGATATGCCAGTATACCTGAATCTATGCTATTTGTTCTTAATAATGCACAGGACATACCTGATATGCCAGTATACCTGAATCTATGCTATTTGTTCTTAATAATGCACAGGACATACCTGATATGCCAGTATACCTGAATCTATGCTATTTGTTCTTAATAATGCACAGGACATACCTGATATGCCAGTATACCTGAATCTATGCTATTTGTTCTTAATAATGCACAGGACATACCTGATATGCCAGTATACCTGAATCTATGCTATTTGTTCTTAATAATGCACAGGACATACCTGATATGCCAGTATATCTGAATCTATGCTATTTGTTCTTAATAATGCACAGGACATACCTGATATGCCAATATATCTGAATCTGTGCTATTTGTTCTTAATAATGCACAGGACATACCTGATATGCCAGTATATCTGAATCTGTGCTATTTGTTCTTAATAATGCACAGGACATACCTGATATGCCAATATATCTGAATCTGTGCTATTTGTTCTTAATAATGCACAGGACATACCTGATATGCCAGTATATCTGAATCTGTGCTATTTGTTCTTAATAATGCACAGGACATACCTGATATGCCAGTATATCTGAATCTATGCTATTTGTTCTTAATAATGCACAGGACATACCTGATATGCCAGTATATCTGAATCTGTGCTATTTGTTCTTAATAATGCACAGGACATACCTGATATGCCAGTATATCTGAATCTATGCTATTTGTTCTTAATAATGCACAGGACATACCTGATATGCCAGTATATCTGAATCTGTGCTATTTGTTCTTAATAATGCACAGGACATACCTGATATGCCAGTATATCTGAATCTATGCTATTTGTTCTTAATAATGCACAGGACATACCTGATATGCCAGTATATCTGAATCTGTGCTATTTGTTCTTAATAATGCACAGGACATACCTGATATGCCAGTATATCTGAATCTGTGCTATTTGTTCTTAATAATGCACAGGACATACCTGATAGGCCAGTATATCTGAATCTATGCTATTTGTTCTTAATAATGCACAGGACATACCTGATAGGCCAGTATATCTGAATCTATGCTATTTGTTCTTAATAATGCACAGGACATACCTGATATGCCAGTATATCTGAATCTATGCTATTTGTTCTTAATAATGCACAGGACATACCTGATATGCCAATATATCTGAATCTATGCTATTTGTTCTTAATAATGCACAGGACATACCTGATATGCCAATATATCTGAATCTATGCTATTTGTTCTTAATAATGCACAGGACATACCTGATATGCCAGTATATCTGAATCTGTGCCATTTGTTCTGCCCTTGATAATGCACAGGACATACCTGATATGCCAGTAGACCTGAATCTGTGCCATTTGTTCTGCCCTTGATAATGCACAGGACATACCTGATATGCCAGTAGACCTGAATCTGTGCCATTTGTTCTGCCTTTGATAATGCACAGGACATACCTGATATGCCAGTAGACCTGAATCTGTGCCATTTGTTCTGCACTTGATAATGCACAGGACATACCTGATATGCCAGTATATCTGAATCTGTGCCATTTGTTCTGCCCTTGATAATGCACAGGACATACCTGATATGCCAGTAGACCTGAATCTGTGCCATTTGTTCTGCCCTTGATAATGCACAGGACATACCTGATATGCCAGTAGACCTGAATCTGTGCCATTTGTTCTGCCTTTGATAATGCACAGGACATACCTGATATGCCAGTAGACCTGAATCTGTGCCATTTGTTCTGCACTTGATAATGCACAGGACATACCTGATATGCCAGTATATCTGAATCTGTGCCATTTGTTCTGCCCTTGATAATGCACAGGACATACCTGATATGCCAGTAGACCTGAATCTGTGCCATTTGTTCTGCCTTTGATAATGCACAGGACATACCTGATATGCCAGTAGACCTGAATCTGTGCCATTTGTTCTGCCTTTGATAATGCACAAGACATACTTGATATGCCAGTAGACCTGAATTGATGCCATTTGTTCTGCTTTTGATAATGCACAGGACATACCTGATATGCCAGTAGACCTGAATCTGTGCTATTTGTTCTTAATAATGCACAGGACATACCTGATATGCCAATATATCTGAATCTATGCTATTTGTTCTTAATAATGCACAGGACATACCTGATATGCCAGTATATCTGAATCTGTGCTATTTGTTCTTAATAATGCACAGGACATACCTGATATGCCAGTATATCTGAATCTATGCTATTTGTTCTTAATAATGCACAGGACATACCTGATATGCCAATATATCTGAATCTATGCTATTTGTTCTTAATAATGCACAGGACATACCTGATATGCCAGTATATCTGAATCTGTGCCATTTGTTCTGCCCTTGATAATGCACAGGACATACCTGATATGCCAGTAGACCTGAATCTGTGCCATTTGTTCTGCCCTTGATAATGCACAGGACATACCTGATATGCCAGTAGACCTGAATCTGTGCCATTTGTTCTGCCTTTGATAATGCACAGGACATACCTGATATGCCAGTAGACCTGAATCTGTGCCATTTGTTCTGCACTTGATAATGCACAGGACATACCTGATATGCCAGTATATCTGAATCTGTGCCATTTGTTCTGCCCTTGATAATGCACAGGACATACCTGATATGCCAGTAGACCTGAATCTGTGCCATTTGTTCTGCCCTTGATAATGCACAGGACATACCTGATATGCCAGTAGACCTGAATCTGTGCCATTTGTTCTGCCTTTGATAATGCACAGGACATACCTGATATGCCAGTAGACCTGAATCTGTGCCATTTGTTCTGCACTTGATAATGCACAGGACATACCTGATATGCCAGTATATCTGAATCTGTGCCATTTGTTCTGCCCTTGATAATGCACAGGACATACCTGATATGCCAGTAGACCTGAATCTGTGCCATTTGTTCTGCCTTTGATAATGCACAGGACATACCTGATATGCCAGTAGACCTGAATCTGTGCCATTTGTTCTGCCTTTGATAATGCACAAGACATACTTGATATGCCAGTAGACCTGAATTGATGCCATTTGTTCTGCTTTTGATAATGCACAGGACATACCTGATATGCCAGTAGACCTGAATCTGTGCCATTTGTTCTGCCTTTGATAATGCACAGGACATACCCTTATTTGGTGGCACATTTTTATCCCAGTGCTTTTCAAAGAAATGGTCTGAATTATGTTATCCATTACTAGGAGATCAAACCTTTGGAATCCAATTGCAGCAAATTTGCAGTTTAGTTGCTGTATCCTTGCTGCAATGTTTTTTTTTTGTATGCAGTTTAGTTTTGCTGTACAAGATTATGGAACACTGTTGTGGCAAAGTTCTGACAATGATATGGCATGGTTATAGTACACAGTTTGTCACACATGGTACACTTGTGGACAGTTCTGGCACACAAGAAGCAGGCGTGTGACTGCTTTCCAAGACACATTTTTGACACACAAGAATTAGGCTTGTCGCTACTTTGCAACAGAAGGTTCTGGCTTACAAGTAGTCAACTTCTGGCTACTTTCCAGCAAACAGATTTTGTACACAAATAGCAGGCTTCTGGCTACTTTCTAGCACACATTTCATATCACACTTGTATTAATCTTGTACCTACTTCCCAACACAGTTCTTCTTTCCAATGCACAATTCTGGCACAAAAGAAGTAGTATTGTGGTTACTTCCCAACACAGTTCTGGCACACAGGTAGCAGGATTCTGGCTACTTTCCAACACAACGTTCTGGCATAAAGGTAGTCAACTTCTGGCTACTTTCCAACAGACAGATTTGGTACACAAGTTGCAGGCTTCTGGCTACTTTCCAATGGACAGATTTGGTACACATGTAGCAGGCTTCTGGCTCCTTTCTAGCACACATTTCTGGCACACTTATAATAATCTTGTACTTACTTCCCAACACATTTGTTCGTTCCAATGGCAGACAAGAAGTAGGATTATGGCAACTTTCCAACACACAGTTTTGGCATACAAGAAGAATGCTTCTGACAGTTTTCCAGTAAACATTTCTGGCACACAAATGGTAGGGTTCTGGCTACTTTCCAACATAGTTCTGGCTTTCAAGAAGTAGGTGTACGGCTGATTTCCAACACTCATTTTTAACACACAAGTGTAGTACAATTCACATTGGTCATGTATACACTCTGAGACACTTTTTACAGCTTTTGGTGTCACTTTAGAGAATTTGATTTCACATACCTTTAAATGGCATTTATTCACTTTATTTTGCTCCTTGTCCATCAAAATAGAAGATTATTGAATAAATTCCTTGTAAAAAGCTTAATGGCAAATTCAGTGATAACATACGTCAACATTTTCAGACTTAGTTACCCAAGTGGGGTGATCCCATTTAAACCGGTTTCTGTCATGCTCATTGATGTAACAGGGAAAGCGCCTGCTCTCAGGTTGTACAACAAACATAAACAGAGATGTGACAATGTCGTCATATATAAACAAAACCTGGGAAAACACTGGCAGGCCCCCCCCCAAAAAAAAATGGCACACAAGTCTAATAAATTGGAGGTAGTTATGTAACTTTGTATATATCTTATGTATGGTATATCATGTCTTATATTTCAGTTCATACATAATACCTATTGTTTCCATACAAATATCTTCCTTCATACAAGTAAATGACAGTTGAAGTGCAGTTGTCAAAACTTCTGTTTTATTTTAGTTAAATTTTGGACTATGCTAAATTATAAGTTTGAAGAAATAGCATATTTACAAGTTAAAAACAAAATGCATTTATAAGAATTGTATGTTATTCCTCTATCCCAGTCACAGTTGAACATCCATACAAGTGATGAATGAAAATGCATACTGTTTCTTGATCACACAATTGTACATTAATTCACCCTGCAGTAGTAATAGTTCAATCCAATATAAACTTTCTTGACCCAGTCTAATGACGAAATGCCATTATAAAGCTCCATAGTGATTGATAATTTTCAACTGGAATATTTTTTTGGTAACAATTGTAATGTAGTACACTAAAAAATCATGATTGAATAAACTTTGTTTGGACTATATTGTGATTCAAATTTTATAATGAAAATGTACTTTTAAATTTATATCAGTAAATGTCCATACATGACCAATGTGACTTTTACTATAATAGTAGGTATGTGGCTACTTTCCACCATGCAGGTATTAATCTTGTGGTTACTTCCCAATTAAGTTCTTTCACATGTGTAACTGAATTCTGGTTACTGTCTAACAGACAGTTTTGGTACACAAGTAGCAGGCTTCTGGTTACTTTACAAGACAGAGTTCTGGCATTCAAGAAGTAGGCTTGTGACTTCCTTCTAACCACAAGAAGTAGGCTTTTGACTAATTTCTGGTTCAGAGTTTTGGCACACAAGTAGTATGTCCATGGATAGGTTCCAGCACACAAGTAATCTTGTAGCTACTTTCCAGGAGACAATTTAGGCACAAAAATAGTAATCTTTTGACTTCTTTCCAACACAAGTTGTAGGTTTCTGACTACTTTCCAACACAGTTCTGCCACACAAGTTGTAGGTTTCTGACTACTCTCCAACACAATTCTGACACAAGTATTAGGTTATTGACTACATTCCAACACAGTATGTGTTCTGAACATACATTGTAGTTTGAATATGACACTCTTCTGTGGGGGAAAAAATATGGCTGAAATAATAAATTAATGTGTTCTAAAAGAATAGTCTGACTTTAGTCAAGAGAAGCATCAGAATTTCGCTCCCAAGTTCAATATCAGTTATGAGTTCCATCATTATCGTCATCATCAACAACAACAGAAAACAATGAGTCATTACTCAATCAGTTGAAGTATGTTATGTAACCATATAGCCATAGATTATGATGTATTTGGTTTAAAGTTAAGGTTTCATTTATTAGCAAGAACTGTGAATTGAAATCGTTGCAACTCATCAACCATTTTCTTCAAGGCAATCAGGTCCTGTTCAGCTTGCTAACTTTGTAAACAGAGATTGTCCAGCATACCATCAAGTATACAGTACTTCAATTTTTGTAACATTTTGATTCCCAAAACATGGTATTTGAGCCTTGAACATTTCACTCTTTAAATTAATTTTACAGGATGGAAATGGTGGGTGTCTAGGCTCTAACCAATTGCAGATCCAGATAGTTCAGTGACAGGAAAAAACTGGCTCAGGTTTTCATAAACAAACTTTTGTGATTTTCTCCATTTTGTTTTATTATTTATCAAACTTAGAGGATATCTGTTTAGTTTTTCAATTCTGCAGATTGCAGAGGAATAAATATTTATAAACCTTTTAAACTTTTTTCGTCACAATTTTCTATCATTAACTCAATTTATATTACCAGTACTTTCATTCTGCCATGCCTTTTTTTGTAATGTCAAGTTACTTACAACAGAAAATAAACTGCAGATTTTTGTATGATTTCATTCTGGCATAGTTGCAGGATTTACTTTGTTCATGTCTCAGGCTAAGTTTTCATTGTGGCATACTTTGGGCACAAAATGTGGTACAAAATGGACCAAACTATTTTCTGGCAGACTTATGGCAAACAATACTATTTTTTGGTATGCTCTGGCAACAAGAATTTGTTTGCCAAAAGTGGCCCAGAAGGGTGGTGCTAATACACACTCCTATACAAACTTTAATTTTTTTCGGGATTCATCCTGTCTGGACATGAGATGTTACAGAATTCTGCCTATCTGGACATGATTTGTCACAGGATTCTGCCTGTTTGGACATGAGATGTCATGCAACTCCTCCTACAGTGTTATATAAGATTGAGACTTCACACTTTGTAATATGATTGTGGGTGGTCCACAAACTTGCACAACAGTTTTGAACTTCGGATTCATGCTCTGGTTACAGTGGAAGGGGATGGGGACACTTATGCATACATATATGTGTATAATAAATATGGTAGAGGTAGTGATGAATGAGAAAGGCATGGAGATGATGCATCTTATATATAGAAAAATATAGTGTTACAGAACTGACCTTAGAACCATACAGAAAAATTTTAAGGTTTTTTACCAAAAAAAAGGACAGACTTGCACTTTATTCCAGTTTTAGTAACTGATAAAAAGGATGACATATTTAATTATCTGACTCCAGGTAGTTGGTAATATTTCATTGATTAATCCTATTTACTAGGAATATTACAATTTTCCAGTTTATTATTTTGTGTCATATTTATTTAAGCTTAACACATTTCAGATTTCCACCAGAAAAATATCCTGTTTTAGCCCTTAAGGGAGCACCAGCTGCTTTCCCTGTCAAAGAAGAAAACAGGGACCTTCAGCGATACCTTCAGTGGTCAGACACTATTAAGGGTGAAGCAGAGAAGTACATCAATCGAAATTTTCCCAATCAGACCTTTGTTGGCATCCATTTGAGGAATGGCCCTGACTGGGTATGTTTTTTGCCTGTTAATAATTGAAGGGGACAACTTGAAAACCTTGTTATCACAACTTCTCTTGAATGGGTGGTCATTTTAACATAGGGATTTTTTCTCAAAGATTTCTTTTATGTCAACTTGCTTCTAAATAATAATGGCACTGATAACTACTCCTCCTGATTGGATGGTTATATTGAAATTGTTTTGGACTTGAAGACTTCTTATTATGTCTAATTGGTCCTAAATGAAAATGGTGTAGATGTGACATCCATTATGACTGACACAGTGGTCATCTTGAAAATGTTGTCCTTCTGAATGGATGGTCATATCATGCACATCAAATGCTGATATTATTAGGTTATTTGTATCAATAGACTCATTTTGCAGTATACATGTTGGAAGAGTTGCCATTCCTGATATCAGTAAAAAATTTTTAAAAAAGTGATTACTGATGGGTGTAGGTTGGTTACATTGACCAGGAAGTGAAGACAGGTGTTGGAAATACAATAGAATCTCTCTTGAAAGACCACCCCTCCTGCCAAAAAATTATGGTCTCTCAAGGCAGGTGGTCTCTCATAACACGTCATACCACTATCATACATGCCAACTATTATGCTTTTGATGTAATCATTACATTTTTTTCTCTAAATGAATTACGTGTAACTGTATTCGGGTTATGTGTTTTTGGTATATCCCCCTCCAAAAAAAAGTAATAATTTGTTTTCTCATTTTTGTTAGCATCCCACTAATCTCACAGACCATATTCTAGAAAAGACAGCTTCTTAGTAACTATGACATAAGAGTACACTTGTCTGAGGACTTGCATGCACTTTCCTAACAGTATTATGTTCTATTTATAGAAGTTGCCCTATTTCCAAGAAACATGCTGGTTTCTACTTTTGACAGCGGTTTCTATTTATAGCAGTTGTATGGCTTAGTTAGGAGAAAACAGACTGGTTTTTCTAACTTTTAATCTTTGCTAGCAGATTCTTTGTTCAAATTCATATTTGGTACAGAACCAGTCTGTAGGTATTTGGCACTAAAAGTCAAGTCGGATTTATTCTAGTTGATGCGTATGTTAGAGCAAAATATTTTTCACATAATTTCACAGATGGATTAGGAAAAGACAAAAAACTGTTTCAAAGATGAATACATGAATTACACAATACAGTGTTCCATTCTAGGGCAGCTTCACACCCTTTGCAAACTACGTGGAAAGGATTTTAATATTGTTCATGGAGGTGAAACAAAGAAACTTTGAATTATTAGCTAATTTTACTAATTCCAATACTAACGTAACTTCTCTTTTACAGCAGAACTTAATTGTCAACACGAATTTTAAAAATGCAGAGGCATTATCTACGGAGTTCTTAATAGGACACGGACTACCCCTAGTGGTAGAAGACTACATTGGTCCTTTGTTCAAATGAATGTTTCCTGATTACATAATTGCAGGGGTTGGCATGTATGCACTATATAATCAACAAATCTGTGCATTGAGAATATGGTCTTTCAAGACAGGTGGTCTCACATAGCAGTGGTCTTTCAAGACAGGTTTTACTGTAGTTACTAAAGTTTGAAAGCAATAGTTGTGTTTTCTATTTAACTGTATTGTTCCATTGTTACTTTTAACCAAACGGGTTTTTTGGTACATCCTTCTTCTTCAGTTGATATTCCTGTTCCTTTTTTATTTGATTAATTACTTGCTTGCCTTTATAATTCTCTTAATATTTTTAGGGAATTCATGGAACCATTAAAAATGGTGATACATGTTTAATGAAAATGTGCTAATTATGGAATTTATCAGTGCTGGTTTTCTACATTAGTGGTGTGTGTTCTAATTATTCATGCAGGTCTGTGCTATAATTATTCATACCAGTCTGTGTTATAATTATTCATACCAATCTAGGTCATAATAATGCATACAGAATCAAAAACAAGTTCAATCATACCTAATAGTGTGAAAAGATATACAAATGGTTGTCGTCAGCAGGAACTAAGTTTAAAAGAAATAAATTGTGTACCATGTCCAGACATGCCAACCCTCAGGTTTTTTTTATGGGAGACTCCCTGAATTCAACCACACTTCCGCACTCCCACATTATTTTTCTCCCAGAAAAGAATCGTTTCATCACAAAAAAATCAGTAGCATTGACAGGTGAGACAAGTTATACCCACTTGTTTTTTGCTATAGTGAATATGGAAATACAAGAATGAAACTTCTAACATTATTGGAATGCACAGTAAAGGGAGCAGGGGAAAACATTGCAAAAATGATTGACAACTAATTTAAGGAAAAAGGCATCACTTGGTGAATTGCATTGCATTGACCACAGGCAATGCCAATGTTATGATAGGAATGAAGAGTAGTGCCTATGGACTTTTGCTGCAGAATTAGCCAGAGTTATATGGAACTGCATTTGTCTTCGACTCCACTTGCTTGTGAATAGGCTTGCATGGAGCTTACTGTTAATATAGAATCATTTGTTCATGACATTTATTACTGCATAGAAAAGAGCACCAATAGGATGCATGAATTCATACATTGCCAAGAATAAACAGGTGTTGTTATCACTAAGGTGTGCAAGCATGGCAGTACTAGGTGACTGTCTCTTGGAAAAATAGAAAATGGATGCTCAAGCAGAGGGATCCACTTACAGCCTTCGTTAAGGCAGAGTGCTTGGAAGAGAAGTCTGTCAGTAAATAAGCAAAACAAAACAGTGTGGGAGCCAGGAAGCAGAGTTCTGAAGAATTTAAGGTCCAGGACTTTTAAGTTGAACCTCCTCCTTTTGGACTTCATCATTCCCCTTTTTGACAGCGTGAATCTTGAGCTGCAGTCAGAAGAACCATTGATCCACAAACAGGCTGCTCAGATAAAAGAGCTTATCAAGCAAATTATGGACATGTTTGTGAAACCTTATGCCATGATCTACAAGGATACAGAATCTGTTGACTTCTGGATTGGATACAACATCAAGAATGATGAGAAATAATGATTGGTTTGGTCAAGCAGCTCAGAGCTTCATGCAGGAATATAAACTTCCTCAAAAAACAGGCTGACTCGTTCTTTACCTCTATAATAGCCTTTTTTACAACAGCATGTAACTATCAAATTAAGTATGGAAATATTTCAGAACCTCATCTTAAAAATGCGGTTCTAGCAGATGTGACAAAGAGGCCGTTCATTAGCTTCGCATTGTTGGATTTCTTTGTGAAGCAGTTTCCAGCAATCATGCCTGCAGGATCTTCACTGGATCAGCTGCAGATGCAGTTTTCTCTATACCATGTTGAACTACCTCCTGGAATGCTGGAGCCCAATTCAGCAGCTGCCATGGACCAGACTTGGATGAAGACTGGTGAGATCAGAGATTGCATGGGTCAAGCAAAATTTGGACTTCTTGCCAAAGTGATGAGCCATATCCTTGCCATCCCTCACAGCAATGCATCCTGTGAAAAAATATTTAGTTTTATGAGGAAGAATAGGATTGACTTCAGGAGCAGTATGAAAACTGAGACACTAGAAAGTCTTCTTCTTGTTAAACCAGAAGGCATTGTTTGCTCAGAGAGACAGTTTGACAAAGTTATGCTTAAAAGCAAGGGAGCAACAACCCTTCTCTCCAGGAGTAGTGTTAATCGATGTTCTTCACTATTAAGTTTTGTTCAGTCTGTTATTTATATATTGTTATTTATTATCTACAAAAACCATTTTAGAATTGAATAGTATATGTTTATTTGAAAACCATTCACTTTTTGTAAACATGTTCAACATGTTTCTCCCTTAATGAAATGCTCCCTATTATAATTAAAATATCCCTGAAATTTTTCAAAATCTACCTCGAGGACTCTTGTTGGGTTTGGCAGGTCTACATATCTACTTACATCTAAATTGGATCAAACTGCAAACTGAATGGATGCAGATCTGCAATAACATAATATGCCAGCAGATCTGGGTCTGTGCAGTTTGTTAGGAGTTATAAGTAATAATAATAACAACATAGACCCTGTGTTGCTGATGCATTATTTTCATTTGGATCTAACTGATAAGCAGGTGTATATGGTACCCTGTACTGAAAATGAAACATTATTCCAATTTAATGGTGTCCATGGCTGCATTATTAGCTGGGCAGTGGTATACTGAGGGGTTTTATTCTGATGGACTAGCATGGTGTTTGTGTCTAAATAAGCTCATATAGGACTCCTCCGTCATCTTCTTATTTCAGGAAAATGCATGTAAACATGTGGAGAGTTCTACGAGCTTCATGGCCTCACCACAGTGTTTGGGCTTCAACAGCAAGGAACCTGTGACTGCTAAACTCTGCCTGCCTCCAAAGGAAGAAATTCTGCGGTGGGCGTTTAAGTCTTTCCAAATTTTCACCAATTTATATCTTTTCACTGAGCGTGATACAAATGTTCAGCTCTCAGTTTCATTTTTGCATTTCAATGTAAAAAACTAAAACTGTATTTGAAAAGATGTGGGTGTTAGCAGTGCATAATGTGTTAATGTTGTGAAGTGCTTATGGAAAAGTGCTTGAAGAAAAAGTTGAATTAATTTTATATGGCACTGCATCACAGAGGAAATGGCACAAACATTTCAGTTCTTGTATCGTTATGGATTTTATTACGATCATTTTTATTTCAGTCAATCAGAAAGATCATAACTTTATTAGTTGTGTTAGAATCATAAATATGCATCACATTCTATCCTGTCCTTATAGGCTTACCCAGAAGGTTGTTCTGCAGACCGGAGCTAAAGTGGTGTATGTAGCGACTGATAAATACTCCATGGTGAAAGAACTGGAAGATGATCTCAAGCCTCAGAAGGTCAGGTTTCCACAAATTTAAATAGAACTTACCCATCACTTTTGTTTGGTTAGGAGATGGCACAAGTATATGGGGGGGATTTGTTTGTTTAAAAAGACTATGACCTTGAGCAAAATGTCTGGAACACAGAACCAGAAGACCCATAATACACATGTGCCATCTGGAGGATTTAGTTCTGAGTGAATTCTTTTGAAAGTTATTTAAACTTGAAACTTAGACTAATATTACTGCAGGACTGAATTGAAATACATGTATGTTTTATTAAAAATTCACAATCGTGTTGCTTGAAAGAAGTTGAACAGAGAAACTTATGAAATTTACATTTTTTGAAAGTTTTTATAAAAAATTATATGTAGAACTTGAAGAAGAAAAAAACCCAGGTGAGTTCTTCATAAATTCCCATCCATGAGAGGTTTCTCTTCCTAAAAACATTAAGATTGTTCAGGTAGCACTCTTTGAAAATCTGTGGCATAAATTCCTCAGAAAGTGCTATAATTTTGATATATGTCTTGGAATTGATATCTCCTGTACTAAAGGATATACTTGGACCAAGTTTTGACACATTCTGCCAGAAAATGTTTTCTCATACTAAATTCCTTTACAACCATTATTAGTTTTCTACTTGCAGGTTAAGTTTTCTTTTTATCACTTTATGGAGAAGGTTATTTGCTTGTGATGTTTTTAATTTGGTTACTGCATATCATGGACAAGTGAACAATAATCCATGTGATTTGCATTAAAACTCGGGAGTCATAACAGAATAATCAGTTATATGATAGATGATAAGTGCAAGGCATGTAGAGGGTTTAGATATGAGGCAGAAGCCAAATGACTAAGTCCCATAGACATTGTGTTCAATCTGATAGATATGAGGCAGAAGCCAAGTGACTAAGTCCCAGAGACATTGTGTGCAGTCTGATAGATATGAGACTGAAGCCAAGTGACTAAGTCCCATAGGCACTGTGTGCAATCTGATAGATATGAGGCAGAAGCCAAGTGACTAAGTCCCATAGACATTGTGTGCAATCTGATAGATATGAGGCAGAAGCCAAGTGACTAAGTCCCATAGGCACTGTGTTCAATTTGATCTATATGACTAAGACCATGGAAACCATAAGTATTAATCTGGGTTACATGTATAACAGCTTATGTATACAAATAACATACCTGTGTCTTCCTGAACAAATATGTGCAGCAATAGATATATTGTACAAACATTACATCAATATATATGTTGTACAAATATATGTTGCAATAGATACATTGTATAAATATATAGAGTAATAGTTGCATTGTACAAATATGTACAGCAATAGATACATTGTACAAATAGGTACAGCAGTAGTTACATTGTATTGAAATATATACAGCAATAGATACAAAAAATACGTTGTTGAATTGTTAATTTTTGGTTCAAATCAGCCATGATAAGATTCTCCATTTAGGTTTATGGCCAAGTGAACTGTGGTATGGCCATGCATCCATCATGCATCATCCATTTTGACCAGTACATTATGCATCTGTCAACAGTTGCTTGTTACCAAACAGGAATCCATATATCTGCTTCAATTTCAATCATATTTGGAATATGGGTTTTTACATCCATCAAAGAAGTTTTACAAATGCATGTTTAAGATATGTGCTACCTAGAAAACTCAAAATGGTTGATTCCTGGCATGGTTCATCTTCAGATGATTTCATTTGACAAATATTGGCTGATGATATTGATGATGATATTGACTTTGAAAGTTTTGAAGTATGTGAGATTATTGGAGCTGGGAAAGTATTAGTGGAAATGCCATCGAGTAATTTTGAGTCCAAAAGTGATGTTGAATGCAAGCCTGATGTATATGCTGACTGGACAAAAACAGATGGAATACAGGTTAACCCACTATTCAGCAGTATATTGAAATGGAGAAATGAGAAATGGAGAATACGAAGCCTATAAACCACTGAAGGCTATTTTTTAAATAAGTGTGAACCTGGTGTTGCATAAAATGAAGTAAATGCGACTCGTAGGTTGTGGGGTTTATTGTCTGTCAGGAAAACATACGAGATAAAAGAAAAACCTACTACGAAACAAACAAATACTTCAATATACAATACTAAAACATAACAGAACAAATACTTAAATATACAATACTACAAATAAATCAAATATGATATACAACAATACACAACCCGCACACAGGTATTTCATTATATCAACACGATAACACATAAATGATAACCTATCAGACACGAAGACCCTAAATATTCAAATGTTATGATTCTCTTGAATTGTGATCACCACCTTAGGCCTGTACAAAATGAGTAAGTTGTTGTTCGTCCTTCATGCACTGCTTGATCAGTCACTCGTGCACTCACTTATGACAAACACGCACCCGGGACACATACTCCCTCCCTAAGTATAAATGTTTCCTGACATTTAACAAATTTGTGCCTGCAGCAACAAAAAAAAATTACAGGAAAGAGTCAATCAGTAGTATACATCGTGTCTTCAAAAATAAATAAAAAAATTAATGAATACATGTATGGTATCTGCAAATGATATCAAGATTTAAAAGGAACCATTTTTTAAAAAAATGTCATCTGAAAGTTCATCCTCTTTTGTTTTAAAATGGACACCATGCAAGAACAATTTTCCCTTACTATGTATTCCCTTTATCTTTTTCTTCAATAGTGGTACTAGTATTACAAACCTAGTAGGTCGGTCCCAGTAGATGGGAATAGATCTCAGTAAATCGCACGTATTATATCATCTAAGAATACACCCATTGGCCTAGCTGATCAGGTGGTTTTTTATCTCTGGTAGACTGCCTTAGCAGTTGCTGGCCTGAGTCTTCCCGTGAAACCCATGGTGCTGGTGGGCTTTATACTACCCTTATGGACTGACACTCTAGGTCTCCCTCTAATACGGTCAGGTTTCAAACTGACCTTTTGGTTGACACCTTTGGGTAATTGAGCTGAGGGCTCTCATACAAAGCATGTGAGGGGGTAGAAAAATGAGTTGTTGGTTCATTTAAGCTACTTTCTTATAGCCTAGACCCACTATTTTGAAAGGTTACACTTTCAAGAGGCTTGCTAATATGGGAGTTGATAATAGATTGAGATCTACTATCAGGGGCAGTCTGTGCAGAGTGTTCATGGGGTCGAACAATCCTTCCCAGCCTATTTGGGTTGTCTGTGTGGTATAACATACCTGTCGGTATCTGAATCAGATCTAGGAGATTCAGAGCTCAACTCTGAAGGGGTAATTTTTTGTACACTTGTTTTTATCTGAACCAGTTTCATAGGGGCTGGATCACAAAGAAGATTGTCAACGGGCGAAAGCACATTACATTGCAATGTGTGTACAGATTTCAGACCTGTGACCCTTACATTGTACACTGGTATATCTGACCACTCCTTGACAAACTGTAAAATGTTCTGAGTCTCCTAAGTTCTCCGTAACCGCTACTGTTATATGATCATCAGTGTTGCGGGTAATGCCGTTGATAGTAATAGTTTCATATGGTGCAATGTTGACAGTATGTGCATTGGTAGATCTGACTGTAAGCGATTTTCCATGTACCTATTTCATGAAATGTTTTGTACACAAAAAAATATTTATTAATTTCCGTGTATGAAAAATTATATGTAAAATAAATGATTATCATTTTGTGGTACTGACCGTGTACAAAAAATAGAGATCCTACCCGAACAAGTTCTACGGAACATACCCTACTCAACAACTTAACAGTGGTACAGATGTACAAAATACGTGTATATTTTCTGTTTCATTCAGCTCTCAGCTCAAGAATCCAATTACAATATTAAAGTACTCAAAAAGATTTTTTTTTTTTTTTTAGTGAACTAGAGAGAGAGAGAGAGCATAATGTCTCAGTGTGCAAGCTTGTCTGCATTTAGAGTATACTTCTTTGTAGCTGTTATGTTGTGTAATGTTGGCAAAATGATTAAGATTGGCTGAACATATATGGGTATTATTTATTGGTAAATTGTATGCAACGATATGATTCCACATTGTCAAGAAACTAAGTGCAACTTGTATTCTTACAGCAACACCCTCATTTTCAAATTACAATTAAAAAAAAATATAAAGAACTTAAAAACATGTTTTAGTTAATGTGCACGAGTGCAACTTGTATTCTTACAGCAACACCCTCATTTTCAAATTATGTTTAAAAAAATATAAAGAACTTAAAAACATGTTTTAGTTAATGTGCATGAGCATGTGTGTGTGTGTATGTGAGAGAGAGAGATGAAACAATTTTGTCGGTGTACAAGACCGTATTTATTTAGTGCAGCTTTTATTGTAGCTTTTGCAAAGAGAAAAAAAAACTATTTCCAGTTACCTGACAATTGTTTGTGATAATCCTCATGTATTAGAACACAACTATATTCCATTATCAATAAACACCTCTACATCAACAATTCATTACACACTAATTAAATATGCTTAGAGTTTTGATTATTCTAGTTGAAACCAGATTGAGGGCAAGATTCGACAGAAGAGGTCAAATCAGCAAGGCTGCCAGTAGGGAAATGAGGTTCTCTTTAGGGAAATAAAAATCGGTCAATGTGCTATCGAGGCCATTGTCTATACAACAGATGTTATAAGGACAAGCGATCATATGCAATACTTGTTATTTGAACTTGCCAAAAAAGATAACAATAGAGGGATATATCATAGAACAGATTTGTAACAGAATGTTAGTTATATCCAAGTCAAAACCGTACAAGCACTGAAAAGATTGTATATGTACAAATCGCTTTAATGGGGTTTGTGACTTTCAAATTGATGATTGAAAATGAAACGGTTTTTATAATTTATTTATGTATGACTATAATGAAACAATAAGACTAGTTCATCATTGGTCTGTGGTCTTTACTTTAGGATGTACTCAGATATAATTTTTGTTGATAAGAAAACATCACAGGGCTTCTGAACACATTTTAAAACGTGTTTTGTTATGGTGACGGACTTAATAAGGAGAACTAATTAATAATAATTAAGGATTATGTTCTATGAATGCCTCTGTCCATTTGTTAATAACACCAGTAGATATTGTATGACAATAAGATAGCTTATAGATCAATCATTGAATTTTCTCAGGAACAATTCACTATTAACAAAATGGCTATACGGTATCTTCGATCATTTTTGCAAATGTAAAGCTTCTTATTAAAAATGTTATTTTGATAATTTAAAGGATTTTTCAAGAAATACAAAGTGCTATGTATGAAAAATATGATACATTTAAATAATTATTAGTTTGATAACTGGTTTGTGTACAAAAAATTAAAGGGTATGAAAAAATACATGAAAGTATCTTGAACTTTATCCATAGGAGGATTTTCAAGCATGTAATCTCTAAAAAAATGAATGACATTTGTTCCAATAACTACAGGATAGGTACTGTTGGACTGTATCTGGCACCACTAAAATAGGGACACAAAGTTCAAAATCAGACATAAACGACATTAATATTGGATACTCATTGTATCCTAGGTAAGTGAGAAGAGAACCCTCTGCAGTTGTGACTTTGAGACCCACTCACTCGAGAGAGTGAAGCACTGGCTTATCACTAAGTGACATAAAAAAACTAGTAAATACAGTAGTCACAATGGACCCACTGTCACTAAGGGCTGTGACTGGGACATTGCTTAAGTAAACAATACTAGTTTTGGAAGAACCAACCAGACACTGAAATAGCGTATTCTGGCCATTAGGATGGCTACTTACCCCTGTATGGCCATCTATAGAGGCAGTTACTCTTCGTAACTGCTATGCTCCTCTACCATAGCCACACCATGGGTTGTTGTGACCTTGCTTTCCATTTTCCTGACTTCCTCTGTAGTTGTTCTGGCTACTATTAATGTAATGACCAGGTTTATTGTTGTCATCGTTTTGGCCCTGTTTGTTGGCATTACTTTGCCCTCTGTTAATTTCTGTCATTGATTTGAGATTCCAGTCTCTGAGAATCGTCTAATAGTGCAGAAGCACCTATACTAACCTTACGCTTGGTATCTACACAATGTATACCAAGCTGCCTGAGTGAGCTTCTCCCAATACCTGCATCAGGAGTGTTTTGTTACAAAAGGGTTAAGGGGGGTATAATGGGTTTGGCTGGGGTTACAGCTATGTTTGGGGGGAGTACAACAGTATTTAGGTGGGGCCTAGAAAATATATTAATAGCCTATATCACTCAACCATAATAGAAGAATAAATTATCTGCTGATATTTTTCCAAACATAATTTTTGCTTTGTTTTTATTGACTTTGAGGGCCATTTGTCATAATATATACTCAGAGCTCTTAAAACCTTTTGCAGGCTCTGTTTTGAGTCAGAAAATATAACTATAATTTTTATGCTGTACCTATGTCAGCATCTTGAACACCAGTATTAATAAATTCTTCTTCAGTATCATTATTAAGCAGTGGAAAAAGTCATGGGTGACAAGCAGCATCCTTGATGTACACCAGATGGACATACATATTTCTCTGATAATTTACTGAATCTCTCTCTGTTGTTGACATTTTTATACATAGAATATACAACATTAAATATTTTAACTCTTATTCTTTAAGTAATTAATACAATAATTGTCCTTACAGTAGAATCAAATACTTTAGAAAATCAATGAAGCACAAAACAGTTTTTTTTAATTGAAGTAATATATTGAGTTATCAATCCAAGTAATGTAAAACTGCTATCATTTGTGGTCATATTTTTTAATACTGTCTGATTGGCAGGCTTTATTACCACTCCAGGCCAGATTTATGATCCAATTTTTATCTGACTTGGAATATACACTGTATTGCTTATATCATTATTACAACCCTTTACTCTTAAACTAAGCAATAGGAAAGAGCAAAACACAAGTTTTGTAAAATTCAACAAACAATTTATTTCTCTAGAATGCAAAATGAAAATTTAAAATAAACACACTGTAATGTGAATTAAATAATAAATAGTCTGAAAAGTTTTATCACCAGTCCTAATGAATAAAGTTCTAATTAAATCCAGTGGTATTACAAATAAGATCCAACACTGAAGGTTTTCAGGTGCCTGTAGTCTTGAATGTACTAAAGTACCAGTATCCTGAAGTGTGATGATGTGTTAACAATCTTTTGATGAATCACAACAATATAATCCAAGATATCCTGGTCTGAATTCACTATAATTCTAAGTTAATGTTTCTGTCCAAGAATATTATAGATGAACACTTTGTATTTTCAGTGAATAAATAATTTGAATAAATTCCAGCCCAAATCAAATACTGTACACAACAAATGGTTCTGCTTCAAGATCTTACAGCACGAATGAATAATTTCTAGATAAACAAGATTATAAAACCATCTACTTGACCTAGGTCACAATTAGCATTTTCTTTATATAAAAATATTACTTAAATGAAAATTCATTTTAGAAGATTTTGTTACTAAAATTATAGAATATGGTAAACATAATGTCCTCGACTCAGATCAGGATATTAATTCTAATATTTAACACATACAGATAGAGAAAATATTAGCTATATATTTTTTCTTTACAAAATAAAAACAAGGTCAGTGTCTTTATGAACTTGATTTTGGATAAGGTCAAGTACAAAGTACATTTGTCCATATAGTATATAATGATTTTAAAAAAATAAAAAAATACAAATTAAATATACATATCATCAAGATCTAACACTGTTTTGGAAACCATATTTCTGATCCAGTTTTGATCAAACTTGAAATATGGGCTTGGAGCCTCAAGATCTTAGATGGGTTCAATAATGAGTGAGATTCAGATATTAATGATGTAATCTTGGATCTGATTGGTTGAACCTGTTATGAATCTGGAAGCCATATTTGTTACTTGATTTTGATCAATATCCTGGGCAATTTCGAAAGTGAATTGGAGTCATGAATATTAATGAGGTGATCTGATTAGCTGACCTTCTGAGTAGTAACTCCTGTAGCCACATGTTTTATCTGTTGGTTTTATAATCATCGAGATCTGGTATACCTGGATTATGAGCAAGAGACTGAGCATATTAATTATGCTATTACCTTTAGAAACTATTTTAGTAAAATAGGTCAAATCAACTTTATAGAAAGTTTGGGTGGATTTGTTCTCAGGATTCCAAAATAAGCCTGCTTATTGAAATGGTCCATTGTTAAGTTCTATAAACAGGTTATAATGTCATGCCCACTTGGGCCTTTTATTTTAATTTTTCTTCCAGGCTTTTAAAATTATATTTTGTTCTTCTTTGATGTTTATTGTCTTCATTGTTTTTTCCATCTTCCTCCTCATCATCATTGATTATATTAGTGGTAGTTGTAGCAGTACTTTGATGGTTCTAGTTGTTTCACATATACTTTCAGTCAGAAATCAGGTTTATTGGCATAATCTTCTACATATACTTTCAGTCATAATCTGATAGACTGGCAGTTTTTCATGAATACTTTCAGCCTGAGTCCAATAGACTGGCAGTTTTTCATATATACTTTCAGCCAGAATCTGATAGACTGGCAGTTTTTCACATATACTTTGTCAGAAATCAGGTTTATTGGCATAATCTTCTACATGTACTTTCAGTCATAATCCGATAGACTGGCAGTTTTTCATGAATACTTTCAGCCTGAATCCAATAGACTGGCAGTTTTTCACATATACTTTCAGTCAGAATCTGATAGACTGGCAGTTTTTCACATATACTTTCAGTCAGAATCTGATAGACTGGCAGTTTTTCATATATACTTTCAGCCAGAATCCGATAGACTGGTGGTTTTTCATATATGCTTTCAGCCCGAATCCAATAGACTGGCAGTTTTTCACATATACTTTCAGTCAGAATCCGATAGACTGGCAGTTTTTCACATATACTTTCAGCCAGAATCCAATAGACTGGCAGTTTTTCATATATACTTTCACTCAGAAATCAGGTTGGCATATTTTTCATATACACTTTCAGTTAGAAATCAAATACATTGGCATAGTTTTTCATGTACACTTTCAGTTAGAAATCATATACATTGGCATAGTTTTTCATGTACACTTTCAGTTAGAAATCAAATAGATTGACATAGTTTTTGATATACACTTTCATTTAGAAATCAAATAGATTGGCATAGTTTTTCAATTACATGTTCAGTTAGAAATCAATAAGATTGGCATAGTTTTTCATATACATTTTTCAGTTAGAAATCAAATAGATTCGCATAGTTTTTCATATACACTTTCAGTCAGAAATCAAATAGATTGGCATAGTTTTTCTTATATGCTTTCAGTTAGAAATCAAATACATTGGCATGGTTTTTCATATACATTTTCAGTTAGAAATCAAATACATTGGCATAGTTTTTCATATATACTTTTAATTAGAAATCAAATAGATTGGCATAGTTTTTCATATATGCTTTCAGTTAGAAATAAAAAAGATTGGCATAGTTTTTCATATACATGTTCAGTTAGAAATGAAATAGATTGGCATAGTTTTTCATATACACTTTTAGTTAGAAATAAAAAAGATTGGCATAGTTTTTCATATACACTTTCAGTTAGAAATCAAATAGATTGGCATAGTTTTTCATATACACTTTCAGTTAGCAATCAAATAGATTGGCATAGTTTTTCATATATGCTTTCAGTTAGAAATCAAATAGATTGGCATATTTTTCTACATATACTTTCACTCAGAAATCAGAGTGGCATAGTTTTCCACATGCAAATTCAGTTAGAAATCAGAGTGGCATAGTTTTCCACATGCAAATTCAGTTAGAAATCAGAGTGACATAGTTTTCTATGTGCAAATTTAGTTAGAAATCAAATACATTGGCATAGTTTTTCATATACACTTTCAGTTAGAGTTTTTCATATACACTTTCAGTTAGAAATCAAATACATTGGCTTAGTTTTTAACATGTACTTTCAGTCAGAAATCAGAGTGCCATAGTTTTCCACATGCAAATTCAGTCAGAAATCAGAGTGGCATAGTTTTCCACATGCAAATTTAGTTAGAAATTTATCTTTTGTCATCATTCTTGTTAATCACAAGCATTATAAATGTCATCTTCATTATTATTAGTATCATCATCATTGTCATCATTATTGTTGTTGTTGTTGTTGTTATGTGCAGTCTAGTTTTAAAACAGACCAAAACTATATCACCAAGATTGCTGATGTGCTGAAAGTAAGTACTATGTATAATTGCTTATAAGTCCGAGTCAGATTGCAAACAAAGATCCTGATCTGCCATGTCATAAAGTGCCAGCTGATCAGGGTCTGTATTGTTTGTTCTACAGATTATTTCTTACAAACTACAGAGACTCAGATCTGCCAACACATTATGCAACAGCAGATCTGGGTCTGTGCAATTTGCAGTTGGAATCGTTTTATAAGTGAGCATATATGGCAATCCATCCTACTGGTGAACCTCTTCGCATGCTTTTCTCACTCAGAAACTTGTTCTCAAGTGTGGCTGAATACATGTTTAGATGTGGCAGATGGAGAGATCAGATTCCTCATTATTCCATGGCCATGGTCTATTAAGGGTTTGTGTTACCTTGCTGGACCACTATAAACTCCTATTTTGTCATATTTCAGATAGTGTTTTCACACGAAATAACAAAATCAGAATATGTATTAACAAAATAGGTCACATTTACTGTCTTTTCAGTTAGCTTAAATTGCAAGCTTTGATATTTCTAATACTTGCAGTTGTGGGTAGAGTTTATGTAGTTGAGATTTATGAGTTTAAAGATTTTTTAAAATTGAAACATTTGTGCAGTTCAGTTTTACTCAGGATCTGGACTAATTGCATATCTTTTGTTTTCAGGTAAAGGTATATCATCAGGATCCATGGCTGCCTCAAATTGATCTCTACATTTTGGGTCAGGCAGATCATTTCATTGGAAACTGTATTTCATCTTTTACCTCATTTGTCACCAGGGAACGATATGTCCATGGCAAGCCAACCTCTTTCTGGGGATTTAGTTGATATGGAGTCCAAGAATTTAAAAACACACACTGCTGCTAAGAGGTCAAGTTACCGTGACGATTATTGTTTCTAAACATACACAATGAAACTTGTGCAAAGGATTTTTCTGTCATGGATATTTGCCCATAAAGAACACTGTCAAGAATTCACAATGAAGTTTCTTGTATAAACAGCCTTTATATGAAGAATTCCATTCAGATGAAATCATAGGGCAATTGTTTAGCTACCATATATACTTGCTTAAAAGACAAGTCCAACTGCAAGCTGCACAGACCCAGATCTGTCTTTACATAATGCACCAGCAGATCTAAATCTGTGCAGTTTTTTATGAATAATCAGTAGAACAAACAGCACAGACTCTGATCTGCAGGAACATTATGCTATGGCAGATCAGGAACTTTTGTTGTTTTCAGTTTGATTTGACTTATAGGTGAGTATATACAGTAACCTTCATTGAAGTGCGAGAATGCTTTTTTGGTATGCCACTGGGTTGTAGCATGATTGGCACTGTTAGCACAGTCATTAACATGATTGGCACTGTTAGCACAGTCATTAACATGATTGGCACTGTTAGCAGTCATTAACACGATATAAATGTGCATGCTGAGAAGTACTACAGCATATAAAAAGTAGTTCACTTTGACCTACCTTTCACATTTCACTGACCATACCATTTATGTTAAAGTCATTTTTCTTTTTACAAACATGATGCATGCATTTTGAGGAGCACACTGTGCCAAAAGTAGGTCACTGTGGCCAAACTATCATAGTTAATGACTACATTACAGCTCATGTTGACTGTAAATTTCCACTGTTGTGCACTGAACTCATATGAACCTTCCCAAAGTTGTCACAATTTCATCATTTTTGGTAATCCACAACAACTGAGCTCACCTGGATGTGGGATTCCCACAAATTTTCAGCAAGTAAATTAATGCCTGATTACATTCAGATGTGAATTCCACTTGCAACACCTCACTTGTAATCTGCAGTCCTCCTACAGTATATATAGATTGCATCTTTCTATTCAAAATTGCATGCTTGTAATCTGTGTAGTTGATTTTTACACATTTTTTGTATTTGTGCCTTTGTTTGAATTAGAAAATATAAAAATTTTGAAAATATAAAAATTTTGAAAATATAAAATTTTGAAAATATAAAAATTTTGAAAATATAAAAATTAAAGATCACTGAAAGGTCAACATGATGTGCTTGCTAAAAGCAATGTTTCCAAATTGTATAGTCAGCATTTTACACAATAAACCTATTTCTGATTTTAATGTAGGGGCTAAAGCCTTATTTTAGGAAAACATTCAGCTCATCCTGACTTAAATTTCTCAGTTATACTGTAGTAAAGTTGTAGAGTTTCTCAGCAATACATCTTAGGATATCTTAGCAGTAGTACAAGTGGGTTGTCTCCCATGGGTAGGACAAATACAACTGCCACAACTCTGTACATTTGATGGTAAAATGCCATCTGGAGAAAATTGTTTTGAATGGGAGGAGTTTGCCTAATATTTAGGAGGAAAACATTTGAATTTTTTTACTTGCACTGATGGAGCACAGGGTTGACAATGTTAAAGATGGCATAGGAATTCTAAATGTCGGGTCATTTACCACTTCTTTTGAAACCTTCTGCTATGCCTGCAGTAAGTAAAAGATACCAGCCAAAATGTGGCTATACAAATCCAAACAATATCATCATGTTCTTAAACTCAGATTTAATACCTTCTTTTTTATAAAACAATTTGATAGTAAATATGTATTCCTTCTGTTGTATACATTTGAAGATAGTAAAAGTAAAGCAACTATCTCCCCATTTCAGTTAATTGTATCTTATTAATTACTATATATTCAGAAAAATATTCTAAAATAACTTGACATGGTGATTTCATCGATGAAGAGTCATCTCTGTTCTGTTCCAAACAATGTTTAACAACATTACAGCCGTATGTGTAACATTAAGTCTAAAGTGATAAGTGGCCTGTGGATATCGGAATGACTTTAAGGTGCCGTCTGCATTTATGGCTAGAAAACGAAATGGATTCAGTAAGATTTAAAGCATCTGGATATAGCCATATGTTATCTTTAAAACTCTTATGGCTGACATAATGTGAAGTTATATTTTTATTTATAGAGTTAATGGAGGTATGTCGTTGGTGTTGTTGTTGTGGGGGTTTAATGCCATTTTATAGCACATGATAGGCTATGCATGGCGGCCAGTATTAATGGTGGAGGAAGAGCCTGGGAAAACCCCAGGAAGAACCACCGACCCACGAGAAGCTACTGGCAAGAATGGAGGTAGGACAAATAATTATATCAACAATGCATTGTTTAGTGCATGTGTGTGTGTGTGTTTTGTTTTAAAAAGACCATATTCAAGTGTCTGAAACATTTGTATTTTATATGTTCTAACACAATATTATGCATTATTTAATGCATTTCATATATTCATTACTATTTACTAAAATTAATTAAATGCATATTTTGTATATTTTAGCTTTTAAATAAAAAATATAATAAACTAAGATGTGTACTGCCTGGAACATGTCCATATTTACTTACTAAGAGTAAGAAAATCCAGTGACCTTAAATAAAAAACCACGAATCCTGAGAAATTAAGGAGTCAATCCAGGAAGATCAAAGGGTGGGTGTAACAATAGAAACCGAGTGGGTTTTGGACTAAATGAATAACGCAAACACAATGTGATGTACGATGGAAATGTATCAAATGAATTAATAAAGAAAAAAATATATGGTATATAAATACAGTGATTCTCTCACACTCTCAACATACAATTGATCCAATCACTCTACACAAACATTCACAAATTGATAAACGAAAACATGATTCATGTAATCTTACATATGGAACGTGAGATTCAAATAACCTCATGGACTGCAAATGCATTTCAAATGATATTATGCAGTGTAAGAGAGATTCACATAATCTCATGTATGGAATACGATTAAGATTCAAATAATCTCAAGGAATTCAAATATGTGTCAACTAATATTATGCACTGTAAGTGAGATTCACATAATCTCCTATATTATGCAATGTAAGCGAAATTTCACATAATCTCCTATAATACAAATAAGATTCAAAATAATCTCATGCAATTGAAAATGTACTCAGCTGAAACGAGTTGGAACAAACATATGCCTCTTGACAATTGTACAGTCGTATGATTCATAAACTGATGAACTACACAGTTTCATCGAGCCCTTGGGTTGGCCCACACTTTTGTCAGCTGCTCACACCCTTCACGGATCCACCACATGTACAGGCATACGTACAGACAGCATACAGCACCCTAGTATTGGCTACGTCTACATTCGTGGCTCCACCACATGTATGGACACATGTATACACATACGTATAGACAGCATGCAGCACTAAACAGTTACCGTCAGCCTTAAACAGCTCTGTACATCTTCAGTCAGCTCTAACAGCCCTGAACAGCTTCAGACAGCTCTACACAGCCCTGAACAGCTACAATAAAACCAAACTGATCATAATAATGGGTTCTGAAATCTTTAGATATATGCTAATAAATTAAACTCTAATAGCAACTTGTAATTCAAAGTTCAAATTTGCATAGTAGTAAATGCATCATTACACGATATGACAATTAAAACCTGAATAACCTTCACATATCAAATAAAATATGAATTTAACACTTACCCCTATGGCTGGAGAACACAATGGAGAACGTTCACTCCTTGACAAGATCCAAAACGACCAGTGTCAGTTAGAAATGGAATCTACCTTAAATCCATAGGAGAGTGAATAATAGTCAGGGTAAAATACCCGTGCATATCATGGTTTTAATGTCTCTAGTCACAAGTAATTTTTGATGAGATACATGCTAGTACAGTCGCTTATCTGGAAAAACAATTATTCACCCTAGGTAACGTTGTACACATGTACAACGAAAGATGGTCAAATCGTTCTAAGGCAAAACCAAGTTATTTCATGCCTTATTCTGTGACAGTGGGATTCAGATGCAGTTACCTTCTGATGACATGTCTAAGCCCTTAACAAACTAAGCCACCACACTTTGGGTATGAATTTCAGTGCTTTCCAATTGATGGCTTCTGGGACAAGGCCACTTGGGGTTAAGACTAGATGATAGAGCAACTTTGTTCCTCAACCTTCTTTTACCTCATAAGTTTTCAGAAATGTGTTTGTATTCTTATACTTACTTACGTTGCCTACCCAGGTTAGCAATATCATGACTACTTGGACCATTTCTTGAGAATAAGTTGTTTAAAAGTTTATTTGATTTTAGAAGTGGTGGCAATTTTTGTTATGGCAGGTCATCATTATTGGTATTAAGTTTGAAACCCTGCATGCCAGGATATTTTTTTTAAACAATTGGTCAGGTTCGGTTGAGTCAGTTTTTAGAATTCTGGCATGAAGTTCTTTCAGATTTGTTCAGATTATGCCAATCCACTTTACAGTATGTCAGTTATTACTAAAAATAGAAAAGAAATATTTAAACATAGACTTCTCAGAACCTGCTCAGCAGACTTGCACTAAATTTGACAGAAAGTTTGTAAACTTGTAAAGTTGATCAACCAATGCTGATAGACCATAAAATTTTCCAAAACTAGGAAAACATTTAGTGACTTCTCAGAAACCACTGAACAGTTTTGACCAAACTGGATGGAAAGCATTCTGGCGTGGAGATCTTTAAGTTTGTCTGAATGATGCTGACTCACTATTAAATATGGTTGCCACTACTAAAAATAGTACAAAATACATGACTTCCCAAAAACCACTCAACAGATTTTGACCAAATTTGACAGAAGTACCCTGGCATGAAGGTCTTTAAATATTTTTCAACTGATATTAATCCACCATAAAATGTTTCTACCATTGTAAAAAATAGACAAACCTAAAAATGATCATCTCAAACACAAACAAAATGTTACCTATTTTTTACAGAAAGCTTCGTGACTTAGAAAAAGTTGTCACATTTGTACAGATGATTCCAATCTACCATCAAACATGGCTGCTGTTACTAAAAATAGACACAAATTTAAAAGACCTATAAGAAACTGATCTGCAGAAATTGATCAGATTTAAACAAAAATATTCTGGTAGTATGAGCCATAAATATTTCCACCTTTGCTAAGTATGAACAATCCTTTAAAATGATTTTTTTCAAAAACTGTTAAACAAACTACTTTTTATAAGAAGTATTCTTTCTAGAGGAGCATTTAAATTTGTACAAATGATGTCCATCTGCCTGCTGTTACTGCAGGAAAACATTTAACATCTTCTAAAGCACCACTGAACAAACTTTGATCAGACTGGAAATAAAATGACATAGCTGGAACAACTTTCAGATTGATGCAAATGATTCTGTACCACAACCAAATACGATTACCTTTTGTAAAAGTAGAAGACATTTAGACCATCGAATATGTATGAAGGTACAGAATATAGAGGAACCTTGAAATGAGTGTTTCATAGCATATGCATACCTGCCATATTCCCACACAGTGTTGGTTTTTTTTTTAGACTCAAAAAGTGTGTTCAGAAGTTCTAAAGGGGGTCATTGCACATAACCCAAAAAGTAAGTGATGTCATCCTTTCAAGAATAAGCCATCTGTTCAGCGTATAGAAAATGACTGGAAATCTGAATAAAAGAAAATAACTTGCATGTTTTCTTTAAAGCATTTAATACATTTGCAAAGAAAAAATTTGTTGGTAGACTTAGCATAGTCAGATGTCATCACATACATATGTGCAAACACTCACATAATCACAAACACTGACACTAAATAAAAACATATACGAAGTTTTAAATAGAGGCTTAATCAGATACAGTCTTTGCTGCTGTCAATAGCTCAATAGTTGTTTTAAAAAGTAATGTAGGTGTCTTTAGTGTTCATCTTTGCACTCAATTGAGACTGGATGGTCCTGTTGGTCAAACTTCCCTGTTGGATTCTCTGAGTGAATCATGGTCAGTACCATGTTGTGACAACCATAATGTTAGCATTGTCAGAACTGTATCTGATGCAGTCTGACCATGAAGTATGCTTGTCTCTATAAAACAAAACGATTATACATCACATTTGGGAGTGACCATTTCATTGTGGGAGGAGGAGGGGACATAATATTTTTGTTTAATGGAGAGTTATGGGTAATATAGCAGTAATAAAAGCCTCTGTCTAGTACAGGTGTTAACATTTTATCAACATAAATCAACTGTGGAAGCATGTGCATAATATTATCTTTAAATCAAAATACTAAATGGATAAATTCATCCTAAAAAGTATAGGTCAGTTAATAGTAATTAGTATTTTAAGAAGATCAAGATAATGAATAATATTAAAGAAACTAATCTCAGAGTTACGTTGAGCATGTCGCATATGTTACATACAGACAGTGACCCCTTTTTTGATGGATATTGTACACCCTAGAAAGACTTAAGTTGTTATGTCATTTGCAATATGTGCAAAAATTAAATGACCCTCTCCACCCTGCTGATGTAAATAAGGAGTTTTGTAATTTATGTTTGCTGGACTTTTGCTTATAGCTTATTGCTTCCTGAATCATGCTGTTCAAAATGAGTCACTTGAACACTATTCGGACAACTGAAACAATCATGCTTTGCTTTTTAGACATGGAGTGAGATCTGACTTCAAAGAAATGTTGCTGTTGTTCACAAACTTGACAAATATCTTTAATACAGGGGTAATGATGTGTAATAAATTTTGTCCTTCAGCACACATTTAGCATCCATTTGATTTACCTATAACTTAAAACAACAAATTGGGTTGTTCCACTTTGTCAACTTAACCTATGCAAATTGGTACAATGGGCTCCCCCACATCAGTCTTCAAATGACTTAACATATCACCCGAGCTGTTGTCAGCCATGAAAAGGTCAGTGTTATACCTGACCTCTTTGCCTTTTAATTCGCTCTAAGACAATCAGGGCTGTTTACCATTTACACATGCTACGTGCAACTTTGCTAGCCAAGGTTCTGATATGATAATTCTATCTGTTGGATTTCATGAGTTGCCTCCCTTAGTATTGATGCCAACTAACCAACAATGTGGTGCATTGTACATCAGCCAAAAATGGGGGGGGGGGGAGCAATTGACCTAAAAAGGATACTTTGGAAGTTTAACATCGAAAGTATGACTATGTACCAGAGGGAAGCCATTACAAGTATTTGAGTGAAAGGTATTTGTGCAAACACAGATCAGCACTGGAAAATTGCTTATTTATCAGTTCATTCAAGTTGTATGCTTGCCTTGTCTCGATCATGTCGGAACAATTTTCAGATTTGAACAACTTAATTTTTTGCCACATTCAATGAAATTCACAGACCTGAAGCGTAGAAATGTCTGCTTGATATGCCAAGGTGTAGATAGGGTTATCATATTGGAACACTGGCTAGCGAAGATGATGCTACATGTTACTGGCATATATTGTAGTGATGTTTTTTTCTTTTCCTCCAAGAGTACTGAAAATTGTGTTTTTCTATGCATGACCATGTCATGGTGTTTGGAAGTAGAAAAATCTTGTTTTTTCATGACACATCATGTTATAGCAGGTATGTACATGCAATCAACAGCATTGCAAAAGTTTTAAAATTACCCTGATGACCCAGATTTCGAGAAAAACAATGAAAGTAACCTATAACGAGGACTAATTAGAATCACAGGTTTGGTATTATGCAGAGTTCATCACCTTGTGAAAAAATGTTTACAACAGAATTTTAAAATATTTTAGAATATGCAATGCTTGAAATAGAATAACAAGTTATACAAAATAATATACACATAACAATCTAAGTAATAATAATTGGATAATATAACTCTGTAACAGTAGTTTGTGACTGCCAGTGGATAACACGCTGGATTTTATTCCCAGACCAGCCTAGGTTGGATGCCATGTTGTACCCTAAGGCAAGACACTTACCAAGCCAAACAAAAATGAACTAAGGCCACAAAGCAGAACACTTTAAACTAGACATCAGCCAACCAAACATAATGCAAACCAGACATCAGCCAACCAAACATAATGCAAACCAGACATCACCCAACCAAGCATAATGCAAACCAGACATCACTCAACCAAACATAATGCAAACCAAAGGAAAAGCTCTGTGTGAATTTCCAAATTATGTGGTTTAGTCTCTGGGCAGAAGAACTAAAAGTATCTCTGATGCACACCAAATAATGTATCTGCATAACATATAATCTTTACATTAATGTATCTATGTATCATATAGTCTTCACATCTGTAATTATGTGCAAAACAGTTTTCTTGTTGTTGTTGTTGTGGGGTTTAACGCCATTTTTCAGCACACGATAGGCTATGCATGGCGGCCAGTATTAATGGTGGAGGAAGAACCCGGGTAAACCCTGGAAAGAACCACCGACCCACGAGAAGCTACTGGCAAGCTTTCTCACATACCCACACTGGCTGAATCCAAGACTCGAACTGGCGCAGATAGAGGTGAGATGGCAGTGATCCGTAACAGAAAGCACTTTATACCACTTGGCCACTCGGGGCCCCAAACAGTTTTGTTTTGAGAAGAAACGATTCAAATGCATGAGACATTTCTTGTTATGTTGTCATATGTATTGTGCATTATTTTAAGGCGTTTCATTGTTTATTTTATATAATTTAGCTCTTATTTTTAAAAAAATATAATAACCCAAAATGCTTTCCTCCTGAAATACTTTTGTGTTTACTTACTGGACCAAAAAGAAACCAATGATGTTAAAAAAACGTCCAGAAGAATTTGGTAGCTCATGGTGGAACTTGTACCTGCAACCCTCTAGCCAATCTGCCTTCAACATGGCCAAAGATACACCAAAAATAGATAAAACTTTAAAAGGCATCTTCTCTATCATTTTTCATCTGAATTTAACCCAATTTGATGTCAAGCATCCCAAAATGACTTTCTTGTAAATATGTTCAAAAAGTTATGCAGATCCACTGTCAAATATGGGCACCATTACTAAAGCCACAAAAAATTTAATAACTTCTCATATACCACACAGAAGAATTTGATCGTATTTGAAGAAAACATCACCTTGGCAGTGAAGTCTATTTGTTTACATGGTGCTGAACTGTCTCAGATATGGTCAATGTTACTAAAAACACAATTTGTTAAAAGGCTTATTCTTTTTCAACCTCTAAAGAAAATTTGACAAAATTTGAAAGAAGTCATCCTGGTATGATCTTTGTGATACCAATCTGCCATCAGATACGACCCTCAACTTTTAAACAACTATTTTGTAAAAACCACTGACCAGAATTAGACCAAATTTTATAGAACGAATACGAGCATGGTTTAAATTGTCCAAATGATTCTGATCTGCCATTAGAAAGCATTGCCATTACTGGAACAGCTACTTCTCAATAATAAAAAATAAAAACAGATTTTGCCCAAATATGATGGAAACAGGGTTAGAAGTTGACCTCAAAAACCTTGAAAATATACAATTTTCTTTTTGACCTTGGAAACCTAAAAAAAAGCCTTAAAAACTGAAGGAAACGTAAATAAATAAAAACATAACAATGCTGAAAAAGTGTCAAATGGCTATACCCAGACACACAGAAAAAAGGTGCTTTTTTGCACATGGGTTTTTGTTAGGTTAGCCTAGCAGTCCAGAAAGTGTATTAACTATGCCAATCAAAGACATCTTGTCATTTTAATTATTGTTTAATTTATTTTATTAATAAAATAAAACAAAAAATTAAGTTTTGCTCTGTCTTTATTTTCATTATATTTAGGAACAAACTTGAAGTATACTTTATCACATTTGTAATATATGCTCTATCTTTATTTTCAATATATTCAGGAACAGACTTGAAGTATACTTTTTCAGACTTGTAATATATGTGGATAATCTGGAAACTGTTGTGTCTTAAGGACACACTGTACTAATTATATGGAAGTACAAATAATAGAGTATTTACTGGTTTGGTGGTCCATAATTGGTTAATAATGAAAATTAAAATTTGAGTCAAAATATCTTTTGAGAGCTTATCCTATCTGTAATTTAAAAAAAAAATATAGACAAAATTCTATTGATGCAATTTTAGTATTTTTACAGGCTTGACTTAGAAGTACTCAATAATGAAAGTAGCACCTGATTCATTTGGTGCAGAATCAATAACATGTGTTTCTTGCACATGTAGATTACAAAAATGCCGCGGGTCATATGGTGTTCTCCACATATAAGCTTGCATCAAGAATAGTTGTGCATGGAGACATGGAAGTCTGATCATCAGCACCCAGAAATTTTAAGTTATTGAATTTTGAATATGATGGTGTTTCCATATGTTTACTATGGGAGTTGAATTAGTACCTTGACTCCTACAACCACAAAATATTTTAACGCCTTGAAAAACTGAAAAAAATAACCTATAATTTCAAAATTCAGTTTCACTTTTAACCCTGTGAAAAGCATCCTGGCATGAAGGTCTTTGAAATATGACCAAATAATGATGAACCACCATCAAATGTGGCTGCCATTAATAAAAAAAATCAAATTTAATACAAATTACTTCTCAAACACCACTCAGTAGAATGTGAACAAATTCGACAGCATACGTGTTGGATTAAAAAGATGAAAATTTGAGCAAATGATGCCAATCCACCATGAAACATTGTTGCCATTACTAATAATAGACAACATTTGAAACATTTACTTCTCAGAAACTGTTCAGCATAAATTGACCAAAGTTATAATAATAACAATAATTCTCCCTTGAGGCCCTCTTAAGGAGAGTATAACAATGTACATTATATGAAGATAGCAATAATTACTGTGTATTTTAACATGTTTAGTTTTAAAATACTAAATTCCATTATCTATTAGAAGCACATACATGCTCATGATATCTCTTCTTAAATACTCAAATATTTTCAGCAGATTTTACATGTAGTGGATGCTTGTTCCACATAACTGTGCCAGAATATTGGAAGCTCTTTTTAAATTGATCTGTTCTTGGTTTGGTGCTAGAAGGTTTCCATGTGATATTGATCTCAACTGGTATTGTGTTGAAAAAGGCCTGAATAAGTCCTGAAGATACTCTGGTGCAGTTCCATGTAGACATTTATATAAAAGAACTGCCTTGTGAAAATCTATCCTGTCATATATTGTGAACCATTTGAGTTCTGTAAACAAAGCTTTTGAGAAATGATCAATAGATGCATCTAAAATTATGCATGCTGCTCATTTCTGAAGTTTATAAATCCTGTCAAGCTCAGATTTAGCAGTTTCCCCATACATTTGAACAATAATCCATTGTTGGAAGTATATATGACTTGTAGTATAGATTGCAAGTTTCGATTGGTAAATATTTCTTGATTCTGTGGAGTAGAGCAATTTTGGATGACAGTGTTTTACAAAGTTTATCAATATAGTCTTCCCATAATAAATTATTATCTATGGACACACCTACAAGCTTTTCACAAGAAAGAAGTCTGGTACTTAGGGCTTTCAAATTTAGATAGTAAATCCTGTCAATTCACCATCAAGCATGGCTGTAGGTGTAGAATGAATGACCAAAATTTTACAGAAGGCATTCTCGCATGATGAGCTTCTAAATATATATAAAATATTGCCAATCTACCATTAAAATATGGATGTTAATACAAACAGGAATACTTCTAAAAGACCACTTAACGGATGTTAATCAAATTTGAGGTAAATGTCCTATCCTGAATGCCTTTCAGATTTATGCAAATGATGCTGTTCCACCATCAAATTTGGCTGCATTTAGTAAAAGTAGAAAATATATTTTGTAAACAAATTTGTGTAGAAAAAGCTGCTGAACAGACTTTAAAAGTAGAAAAATATTTTGTAAACAAATTTGTGCAAAAAAAGCAAGCTGCTGAACAGACTTTAAAAGTAGAAAAATATTTTGTAAACAAATTTGTGCAAAAAAAGCAAGCTGGTGAACAGACTTTAAAAGTAGAAAAAATATTTCGTAAACAAATTTGTGTAAAAAAAAGCAAGCTGCTGAACAGACTTTGACCAACACTGAAACAAAGTGTCAAAGCAAGAAGTTTGAAACAGAGATGAAATTACTTTTAGAACACAAAATGCATAAATTTCAATCTAACAAGTTGCATAACCAAATGAATCTGTTGATTACATTGATTTATAATTTAAAAAACAATAAAAGTATGAAATAACAATCTTGCAAGTTAACTCTGTGTGTGTGTGTGCTTTGGATTTTTAACATAGCTTTAACAATTTTTCAGTCATATCGCTATGATGTCTGCAGTATGGCAGTTTTTAGTGATGTCTAGCACTGGGGCATCATGCCACAGACATGTGGCATGATGTCCCACCCAGTCACATTATCCTGACACCAGGTCGACCAGTCCTAACACTAACCTCTTAATGCTGAGCGCCAAGTGAGGCAGCTGTTAGTACCATTTTTGTAAGTCTTTGGTATGACTCGGCCGGGCTGTGTGTGTGTGTGTGTGTAAGAGAGAGAGAGAGAGATTATTCAAAATCTGGTGAAATTTGAATGGCCTTTGTGCCTTGGAGGTTTCCAGTAAATTTGGGCAAATTGTTGTCATTCCTTGTTTACATGTCCTTTTATGATTTTCTGTTGATAGTGAAGTTGGCCTCATTTGATGGATCTGCATCATTTGGAATGAAATTAATAGAACATCATAGCTGCATGCTTTCTTTCAAATTTGATCAAATTCTGTGAATCCATTTTCTTTCTCCATTGTACAAGAAGTCATAAGAGATTGTTCTATCTGCAATTTTGGTAGCTGCATTTAGTGGCACATTAGCATCATTTGAACAAACTGCATTTAGTGGCACATTAGCATCATTTTCAACAAACTGCATTTAGTGGCACATTAGCATCATTTGAACAAATTGCATTTAGTGGCACATTACCATCATTTTAACAAATTGCATTTAGTGGCACATTACCATCATTTGAACAAGCAGCATTTAGTGGCACATTACCATCATTTGAACAAATTGCATTTAGTGGCACATTACCATCATTTGAACAAATTGCATTTAGTGGCACATTAGCATCATTTGAACAAATTGCATTTAGTGGCACATTAGCATCATTTGAACAAGCAGCATTTAGTGGCACATTAGCATCATTTGAACAAATTGCATTTAGTGGCACATTAGCATCATTTGAACAAACTGCATTTAGTGGCACATTAGCATCATTTGAACAAACTGCATTTAGTGGCACATTAGCATCATTTGAACAAACTGCATTTAGTGGCACATTAGCATCATTTGAACAAATTGCATTTAGTGGCACATTAGCATCATTTGAACAAATTGCATTTAGTGGCACATTAGCATCATTTGAACAAATTGCATTTAGTGGCACATTAGCATCATTTGAACAAATTGCATTTAGTGGCACATTAGCATCATTTGAACAAACTTGAAAGACCTTATGCCAGCAGCATTCATTTAAAAGCGAAAGCCATCTATGCCAAGATGAGTTCATCCAATTTTGGTCAAATTCTGCTGTATGGTTTTGGATTAGAAGTTGTTTAAAGTTTTTTTTATCAACTACATAAGGCCAAATTATCTTAGGGTTTGATCTGTTGTTATGAGTCATCCATTCAAAATTGCTATTAATTTCTTCTAAAACATTTGATGAAATTTAAAAGGAAAGCAACTGGCATGAAACTTTCAAATTTGTTAGGGTCATGCAAATTTGTTTTTAACATGGTCACTATTGCTAAAAATAGAGAAAACATTACAAAAAACAACAGTTAAATGACTTCTGTTCAAGATCTGCCTAACAAAATCTAATCAGTTGTGAAGTAAAAAGCATCCTTACATGAAGTTTATTTTCTCTAAATAGATTCAAATTATGCTGATCCACCACCAGATATGGACACCATTTTAATAAATATAGAAAATATTAATGTCTGCTCAAAAGCCATTTACTAAATTTGATTTTTTTTTACATATGTAACTCTATCATGAAATTTTCGAAAATGGTGCCAATCCACCATCAAATATGATTGCCATATCTAAAAATAGATGTTTAAATGATTTTTAAAAATAAAATTAACAAAACAAACAACATCTCTCAACAGAATCTGACCAAGTGCAGAAGAAAGCATCCTGTTTAATTTATTTTAAATATGTTCAAATTATGCCAATCCATCTTCATATATGGCCATCATTACTAAAGAATATAAACATTTAAAGGATTTGACACCAACAAATGAATTAGACAGAATTTAACAGAAAATATTTTTGTCCAAATAATACCAATCTGCCATTAAATATGCTTGCTGTTGCTAAAAGTACAGAACACTTTAAATAAATTCCCAGACACTGCTCAACAGATTTGACGTGAAACATTCAGGCATAAAGACCTTTCAATTTTATTCAACTGGTGCTGATCCAATGCCATATATATATAAATATTGCTACCATTACTAAAAATGGAAAACCTAAAAACTACTTCACAAACACTGCTCAGAAGAATTTGACCAAATTGAGAGACAGCATCCAGGCTTATAAGATATGATCAGATGATCACTGCCCCCTACACAAAACCTGAAACCACTCAGAACTTTCTGAACAAAAATTGATCAAATTTAAAAGAAATCATTCTAGTAATTGAAACTTTCAGATTTATATAAACCATGTCAATTTCCCAATCAAATGTTGCCACCATGACTAAAAATAGACACCCCTTTAATTAGCTTTTTGTCAGGGGGTACTCCACATAATTTAACCAAATGTTCTAGAATGCATTGTACCTTGAAGGAATGTTAAATTTGTACAAATGATGCCAATCTGCCATCAAATATGGCTGCTGTTAGATAAAACGTAACAGACTTTGATTGAATTTTAAATAAAATGTCTTATTTTTAACACCTTGATTTATACAATGATGTTGTTCTGTCCTCTTATGGCTACCTTTAGTGAAAGTTACACAATTACACTTTACTGAAAAACCTGCTGAATACAGCTTGACCAAAGCGTCATGACATGGGGATCTTTTAATACTGGACAAATGATGCAGATGTTTCATCAGATATGGATGAAAATACAAAAAGTAGAGAAACTGTGAAACAGTTGTTTTCATAACATATACAATCAACACTATTGGATGATATTTCTACATATACAGTCAACACCACTGGATAAAATTTCTACATATACAATCAACACCATTGGATGAAATTTCTATAGAAAAGACACCATGGACCAAGTATTTTTTTATGAGGAAGGAAAGGGAAAGGGAAGTAACCTATAAAAAGACTATTTAGGTGGCGCTCTACAGTTTTGTATTTTGCATAGGGTTAGGATTTTAAAGAAAAAGAATTTCCCTGGTTTTCCTCACTGGTTATACTGGCTATTTAAAAAAGACCCTATATATCTTAGGTATAAGTCAAAGAACCTTTAATTCCCTTTCTTTTGGTGTATGATTGATTGGTGTATGATGGATTATAGAGTATACACCTTGGCCTTACTTCAAACATGCACCTTTAAAAAAAGTACTAGCTCTGAGCCGATAACTTTTTTTACATTTTATATATTTGGTAATTCATTCATTGCACATTCAGAAGCTGGTATTGTCTAGTCTGGCAAAATTCATTTCCCCTATTTTAATAGCTGCTATGTATAGTGTACATTAGACTAATTCAGGCTGATTTTTGAACACAAGGGAGCAGTCATTTTAGTTAGCAGTGTGCTTAAATCATGTAAAATTTCCAAAAGTACAATATCCAAAGAAATATCATCCACATTACATTAATGTAGCATAGAGTTATGCCAACATTCTCTCTGTTGTGAATGTTTTAAATGCGAACTACTTCACCTTACACACGTCAGTCTCTCAAAAGTACATATTAACTGGTGAGCATATTAACCATGTTAACATATTAACCATGTTAAGATCCCAATTTGGAGTTCTGCAGAGTTCTTTCCCTTGGAATATAATTAATAAGGTTTAGCGGATTTTTTTAAAATTTGGGATACATCTATACATAACGTATTTTATTTAATGATTGCATATTTATTTATTTATTATTTATTTATGTATTTACTTATTTATTTATTGTTTATAATTTTGCATCATTCTAACGGTACAATAGGACAGTTGTTCGTCGACTGTTCGTGCTCATGTCAAAGTATTATACTTATTCGAAAGAGTTACCTTCCATTCCATGCGTCAGATGGCGTTGTTAAGTTGCTATAGGTGACGTCAAGCCGATGGCTAAGTTTAAGCGGTTTTTGGTCGTGTGATTGGGATATAGCTAGATATTGTGGATTGCCCATAATAGTACAGGTAATTCTTAGAGCGTTAGATGACTATTCTATAGTCATATGATGCAGTTCGTACCATAAGCGTCATGTTACAGGGTTGTATACCAAGTAGGGACAGTAATTACACTTTATAAAGATACATTGTTTCGAAATCAGAAGGATCACTGATATCGCTGCAGTCAAATACAATTTGATACAGTAAAGTTGGGTACTCTTCATAAGTTTTATTTGTCAGGTTTCACGCAACGGTCTTTACTTGACATCAAATGCCCAATGATAACTGCAAATAAGTCCTGAAGTCCTTTTCTGGAACAGGAAGTAGAATTAAAATATGTATAATTGTGTACAATGTGTAATAGTGTACTCAGTAGGTAAGATTTAACTGATAAAGTGAAGTACAGTCGGTAACACGAACTTGTTTTGTAATTTTCTGATCGTAGGCAAGCAGTTATATAGTATGCCGTGTTCTTCATTTATGCATCCAATATTTTTTTTTTAAATATCAGTAAAATTGTTTGTCTTATGTAAAGTAGCCGAGGTAGTGTAGTTCGTACAGTCAGTTTGACTGCTCATAAAATTGAAACTGTGAAAAGTACAGAGCAATAAGCTTACTTGAGTTGAAATGTAAGAACAAACTGAGGCATGTGCAGTTTAGCATTTTTAAAATAAAATCACATGCATTTGTTTCTATTAGTAAAATGGGGGAAACTAATGATAACACCTTCCTCTACTCCCAAATAACTCGAAGTAACTCACTCTTGAGGTTCAAAATTGACACCTTGATGAGTCAGTAATAATTTTCGTATACCATCTTTGCGTTTAGTTACTTATAACTGTACCTTTGTAGACATTCCAAACCTTTCCTTTGTGTACAATTTGAGTACTTTATTGATTTTTTAATTGCCATTTTCACCATTTTTTTGTTTCACTACCTTAACTCAAATAGTGGATGCAGATGACACAGTTTTTACTGAAATAGACTATCCTGGCAAATAGAAATGGACAATAAACAGTCTGTTTGCTTGGTACATCGTGAGCTTCCATTTGCGTTGCAGTGTTAGGGACCCCAGGTGACAAGCGGATTAGAAATTGTAAATCAGTTAATGAAATGACTAAGTTTTGTGCATATATATCCTTTTGTTTTTAAAAATCAGTAGGAAGTACAAACAAATGGAAGGGTATATGAATACTTTAGTTGAAATTATGTACAAAATTGTATTTTCTTATGCTCCAGAAAGAAAATAAATTTTATATAAATTTTGAAATTACCATAAATTAGCAAATATAACACACATCTAAGTATAACAAGCACTCATGTATTAGCTGATATATTTCTGTTGTATGTATAAAAAAAATAGATTACCCATGGATATATATAACCCACAGTTTTTGGTAAAGAATAATAAACGACCAAAATCTGTGTTGGGTTCTTTTTATTATCGACATAATAATAAATACTAAGGTATAGTGAATCATCCTTTATTTTTATGATTGAAGTGCAGCAAAGTCATTTCAACCAAACTGGATAAATTTATTATTAGTTTCCTCATCTTGAGACATCTCAGACATTGAATGATGACACCACATATTCTCTTTGTTAAATGCGGGACCAAACCAACACCTATCCATTATTGGTAATTCAGAATAAAAAAATTGCCACCTACCCAAAAATAATTGCAGATGGCATGAACTACAATGTTCCAATTTTACAATAAACAATAGCACAGGTTACTATTCGCAACTGATTCCATAAATTTGTAATTCTTTTGCAAGTCGGTTCATTTATGGTAGGTATGAATCTAAGATAGCAAATCAGACCTATCTATGGCAGTTTAAGGTTTCAGTAAACACAAAAACATTGCCACTCTTCATAAATTAATTATTAAATTGAAGATGCTAATTTTATTATGTTGATCTTGTCTTCTTGTTATTATATTTTCTTTACATACCCTGCAAGGGCTGTGCATCGTAGGAAAAAACTTGGACAGTAGGTTATATTTGCTAATTTATGGTAAATCATTTTTACTTTCTGATACTCATGTTTTATGCACTTTATGCCCCAATAATTGCATTCACTCCAAAGTAGAACAAAAGTGGAAGCCTCCATATTAGGTGAAAGTAGACAATACAAAAGTTTGGCTCATATTCTGGGCATTCAAAATTTAGAGGAAATGTAAATTTATGGTCAGTATGAAGACTAAAAGGAATTCATTTATGGTTCCCTTTTCAAATTACTAATAGCCATGATCGTCAAAGCTGCATGAATAGTTTAGTGCACTAGATTTCCTTTTCCAAATACAGATATTAAAAGGGCTTCTTTAATGAGACTAAGGGACTTTTTTTATACTTATGGCTATTATTATTCCTTTGGAGTCTAGGTGGCAACCTACATGCTGACCTTCTAGGGGTACATGATTAGTATACACCTGGTGATTTAGGCATTCTGACTTTCATTGCCAGTAATTAAAAGGTATGTAAAATTTAATTACCTATAAATGAATTATTTCTTTATTGAACAGTCTCACTTTCAGCTCACCCTCCCACCTTGAAGTGTGGATAATCCTCATTGAATACTGCTAAACATGCACTCCATTTAAAATTTCATTTAGGCTGTTAATCAGTAGCATATTAATGGGGGATTGGACCGGGCAGTTGCCCCAGGCAGGAGAGGTCTTGGGGTGCCAAAACCATGGGGGTAAGAGGTCTTGGGGCACCGAAACCCCCGGGTAATATTTACCCGTAGCATGCCACAATATTAGATGTTGTATGACATGTATGGTAATTCCAAAAAGTGAATAATAATACAAACAAGACTTTATGTAATATAGAACTTCGTATGTTGAACAACAAAGAACATTTGCTGTAGTCGGTTATTTTGCAACAGCATCAAAAGTCATTCTTATTTTTTTTGTTTTTTTTTTTTAATGGCAACTGAGCTGAAGCAAGGTACATATTTATTTTCATAGGCATCCATTTTCATAGTGTTACAGTAAATGAAATGGGGTCATATTGACTTTACATGTATGTCACTTAACAGTAAACTTATATTAAACTAAGTGGCTCATATGCTTAAACTTGCAACTTGTAAACTGTGAGTTTTATCTTCATCAGCAGAGCTGTCCTAAGGGGGTTCTTGTGTACCAGGTAATACATAGACAGTGACCCCTATTTCCTGAAAAACTGTAGAGATATACATGTCAGGCATGCATAATTTTGACCAGAGCTCTAGTTGAGTAGTGTACTAACATATTTTATGCACACAGTTTGACTAGAATTGCATAAAAATATGTGTTAATGCATTCAGATTATGCAAAACAATTGAATTTTAGGAATTAACACAAATTTGTCTGTATATTGCTTCTGCTGTAACATCTTGATGATTAATACATGGTGCAAGTTTTGTAGTGTTTGCAGATTATTCCTCTGAGTTAAAAACATGCATTTGTTTTGAAACCAGTTTAGAGCTTTGTCAAACATAAGAAATTGTTACAAATCGAAAGAATTCAAGCTGACGTTATTGAACTTTTAAAAACAATGAATTGATGTGATAATTTTAAAATTTTCTTACTTGCTTATTGTAAGAATAGTTACTTATTTTCTTCTTTTTTAATTTACTGCACCACCATCTATACTCACATATAAGACAAGTCCACCTGCAAACTGCACAGACCCAGATCTACCGTCGCATTATGTGCCAGCAGATTTGGGTCTGTGCAGTTTGTTCGGAGAACAAGCAACATATACACTGATCTGCAGGTGCATTATGTTATGGCAGATCCTGGTCTTTGTTGTTTGCAGTTTGGCTTGACTTATAAGCGAGTATATAAAGTACTTGTCATAATTTCTGAGTAACATTTTGTGTGATCTGATATAGCATACTGTGAGGTTTAATAATATTTTAAGACTTTATTTTACCATGTTCATGCAAACAAATTGCCATTTGGTTTCATTTCTGACAAATTGTAAATAAGTTAAAATAAGTGGTATTTGCACAAGGCGATGTTAAGGACATTAAAGATAACCAGTACATTCATCAACAATTGCCATGTGCATTGATTTGGCACCGACTTAGAATTCAGTCAACTTAACATAAATATATTTTTAAAAAATCACTTGCCATTTTTTTTTGAACAAATTTGTTACAGTGTGAGAAAGTAATCTCAAGGAAGGAGAATTAATAGTGCAGAAGTCAGAGATCTTACCTGTGTGAGAAATCACATACATGTGTGACTTCACAGACATGACATCCGTTAGTTAGTTAATGTACACATTCAGATAGATTCCAGTTTATTTTGTGTTGCTGAGAAGAAAAAAGTCAATGGCTGTTTGACTGGAATTGATAGTAAAGTGTGGTCTGATAAACGGCTAAATATAAATGCTGATTAATTCAGTGTGAAAATTGGTTACAACTTACTGGTAAATTTTGTTAAAACCTGCCCTTGTAATGGAAGCATGACATAGTTTGAAATAGGTGTGTACGTCTGTCCATATGCCTGTCTGTCCACACCTAGATTAACTGCGGTGTTAATTAAAGTTATCTTTATTTCAGCACTGTTTTATCGCAACCTGTTTGGATTGGAATATAGTTTTGTTATGCATTTATCGTTATGTAGCTAAATAAATGCTTTCGTTGTTGATCACGGATGGGCATGAAATGCAGGCCATAACTATCTTCTTTTTAATAGGTGTAGAACTTACTCATGAAGCATTTAAGTATCAAGTTACATGACATTCTGTTTGCATTAGTTTTGAGAATTTGCACTAAAAGCAAGATTAATATATCAGGAATGCAAAATATAGGTCACAGTGACTTAATTTTGTATACATATTTAGTAGTTCATGTATCAAGATAATGAATGTAGTCTGTATGCAGATATATTTGCAAAACTGAGCTAGGCTTGAACTATTACTGAAGTGTTGATGCCGAACAGATTGATACATCGACATTGTCAGTCAAGTCCATGGATGGATTAGCTGTGCAACGAAGCCATAAAAGAAATGCAAGATATGTCCTACCTAATATAGTAACATTGTTTTGTCAATGTCCATGTCCATATAATAGTCACATCCTTTATATACTCGCTTATAAGTCGAGTCAGACTAAAAACAAGATATCCTGATCTGCCGTCTCCAATGTTCCCTCTAAGCTGTGCGCGCGCGCGGCCGCGCAGCTGCTCAGACATCAACGCGCATCGCAATCGACGAAGATCTAACAATTTTGCTTAATTCACCGTAGTGCTTGCACAATGTAGCGCGCACATCTACCCTTCGTAAGAGGAAACGTTGGCCGTCTGATAAGGCGCCTGCAGACCAGGGTCTATGCTGTTTGTTCTACCGATTATTCCTAACAAACTGAGCAGACTCGGGTCTGCCAGCGCATTATGCAATGGCAGATCTGGGTTTGTGCAGTTTGCAGTTGGATAAGTGTGTATATATGGTGAGTCCACTCCAAGCACAGGCTCTGCAGTAATTTTGCACCATTCCCACAGTGTTAATTCCTTTCATTATAATTCAGATTATCAGACAAATGATAAAAACATCTCAGATATTTTGGCATAGTGTGTTATTGTCATGCTAACATTTGTGGGAAAGAGGATAGTTTAGTTGATGTTTTGTTGAAGTTTTCTTTTATGAATAGTTCATATATCACTTGATGAATATCTTTGTACTAGTAATCAATCATTATACAGGATTCTGCAGCATATTTACTTACCTGTTAGACCTTTGGGTGAGGATCAGAGTTGTAGATGATGTGTATCGTGGTTTGGTTTGAGCTTTTAAATTTGGTATAATTCCTGGGCCCGTTGATGGACTGTGTCATTTTAGAGAAAAAGTCGGAAAAACGTACACGCTTGCTTATAAGTTGAGTGTCGCTAAAACCAAAACCTAGCTTTTTGTTATGTCCTCGGCTCTTTGATGGATTGTGTTCATTCTTAGAGCGATTTCTCACTAATCAAAGCAAAGACAATTAAGTTTATGACACACATTCTAATCTTTTGTTCTAGGGTCAAAGTCAGATCATAAAAGATTTGTGATATGGTTAATTTGGTTTTTCATTTGCTTTTGTTTCTAAACCCTCAATAGATACCTGAGATGCCCGATTATAATGTGAATACAATTATAATTTGATCTATTTCTGCACCCTTATGACCTTGGGACCAAGATCACGTAACAGTAAGTCAGTATTTTACATCAGAGTTTTTATATCTAGTACTTTGAAATAATTCCGCATTCCACCTGGGTTGAGAACTTAGTCTTGTTCCGTCATGCAGCAGTCATGAAGTATAGGACATTATTTTACGATGCGGATTGTATTGTACACATCAACAATATTGTAAACCAGTTCCTGAAGGTCTTTATTGGAAAACGTTAACATGCTGAAAGTGATGAAACATAGTGGATGCTCTGACCACTTAGGTCCATCTTCGCTAGCCAGTGTTCCGATATGTTAACCTGTAGATAGGGTTAACATATCGGAGCTTTGCTAACGAAGGTGACTTAAGCCTCTTGAGCGTTCTTAATGGCAAGAAAAGTTTACTGCACAAAAGATGATACTATTGACTTTGAACCTTAGAAATACTAGTATGCATGGCACAATCCATGCTAATTATATTGTGAGAATGATGCGGGAATATGTAGTCCTTGTAAAGATAGGGAACTTGTAGAGTTTAACGGCACGATATCACACTACTGACTGTATTATTAAATATTAAATACGAGAGTAGTTCAGATATGCTGAGAGAAGCCTTTGAAGACGTTTGTCACATTCAGCAAGAGAGCATGTAAAAGGTTTAACTTAAAATAGGGTCTAATTGGGGGTGGGGTGAAGCTGTCCGGACCCCGCAAGCTAAAAAAACACACAAAAAACACACAAACAAAACAACGCACACACACTTGTCATTTGAAATTTGACCCTTTTTTGTTCTTGCCCACGTTAGTTGGGTATTACGCTTTCTTTGAGTAAATAGACACATGCTTTTACTTTGGTTCCCTTTCAAGAAAAGTTAGGTCCCTTTTGAATTTTTGGACCCCCACCCCCAACACTTCACCTGATCCGGCCCTGACTAAATGTATGTATCGTATCCTCTACCATCCAATAAAAATGGCACTTTTGCAATGATATGTATTCAAATAGAAAACACCCTGCCGAAACGTTTGCAGTAATCTGGCATTTTCAGATCGTCGCCATTTCAGCTGATAAAAGAACTACACTGGCTTGACAACTGACAAATTATTATCATGAAAAATTTTCCGGTCAAAAAATTATCCTACCCGATGTATGAAAAGATAAGAAACTTATAAAAAAAAATGTTTATAGTTGAACTGTAAAATCTCAAAATTGTCAACCAGCATTTAAATTCTTTTGTTTTTTAGTTTATGGTTGTACACGTTATATTTGTCCGCATTCAGTGATAGAGAAAGTACTTTCTGACTGACTGAGAAAAAACAAACAAAAAAAAGGTAAAAAAATAATTATTCTATCCAGGTCCCATATATAATAAAGACACATATTCACCTATTATGCTTCCCTTTTGTTAATTAAAATCGGCAGATACGCCACCTTTATATGGTCTTAATTTAAAATTCGAGTTTACCACATTAATAGCTAATAACATGCGTTAAACAGATTCAATCGGCTTTCTATCAGCCGGCCATTTGTTAATTGCCGTGCTGTATATTCACCACTCTGGCTGATTAGGAAACGTGCCCTAGCATCATTAACTTGCATCCATGTCTGTCACATAGGTTCAAGTCATTCTACATCACTGCTAATCTATGTAATCACCAGTCTTTATGAGGGAAGACCGTTAACAAACTTTGGATATTGATCTGTATATAAACTGAATTGTTTTTATTCTCGCTAGGTTGTCGGTATATATTATTAATTGAATGTGACAACGTTGACTTACAAAGAAAGATCAGCCTCCTCCTCTTTTTTGTCTTCAGGATCTATGAGTTGAACAGTCAAATAAAATTATTTGTTAACTTACTATTTTTATAAGTGATGCAGCAATACGACGTTTTCAGACAGGTATAATTTTGTTCACAATTTAGTCACATATGGAGACCCCTTTCTGTGCTGAAAGATACACTTATTACCTGGTAATTTAATTTTTATTTCATAACCATTAAAATTCGTTGAACAAGACCCCCCCCCCCCCCCAGCTTAACAAGTTTGCAACCTTGCACACATTCTACATTCTAGCTGCTGAATATCAATGTAATAACATTTGGTAAGTTTATGTCATTCGCATCTGAATCTTCTGCAGGTAACTGTTTGTCTACGCTTTTTTCTCGAGATGAGCTTGCGTTCATATATTATCCATAAAGGTCTCCGCGCGTTCTTGTCTCCTCGTGTGCACTTTCTTTATTTGTTAAATTGTAGAGCCTCCGAATGTTTGCAGTATTATAAGACTGACTTACTCTGATTGTTCTGTTTGCATCGTAAAAAACATGGTCAGTTATAAAAACATTTCAGATAAAGTACAGTAGGTTTATGACATAGTGTACTAATGTTTTTCGTATCTCTGCATGCATAATTGTATGTTCTTTGTGTTGTTTTTGTAGGGTTTAACGCCATTTTTCAGCACAAGATAGGCTATACATGGCGGCCAGTATTAATGGTGGAGTAAGTACCCGGGAAAACCCCGGAAAGAACCACCGACCCACGAGAAGCTGCTGGTAAGCTTTCTCACATACCCACATTGGCCGAACCCGAGACTCGAACCCACGCAGAGTTGAGATGGCAGTGATGCGCAACTGTGAGCGCTTTAGACCACTCGGCCACTCGGGGCCCCTTATGAATTTGTGGAACTGGTACAAACGGCTTTCCATGTGTCATTCGTAAATAGTGCCACATCCCCTGCTGTCTTCTGGCGCGTTTGACCCGAACCACTTGTTTTGTTAACCTGGGTTCGGCTGAATTTCGAAGATTGTTTTAAACCTCTGCTTGACATATAACAGCTTACGGGATGGTCTGTTATCTGTCGTTCATCCGTCTGTTAGCACAAGTTTGTTATCGCTGTTCCTTCTAAACGACTTTGATGATTGTTTGAAAGTTTACACATATTCATTCCATGGTCTAGTTGGTCCAGTGGCATAATACGGGTAAATGGGACCAATGGCGTGAAGGCGCCCTGGTCGACGATGATGGCCCAACTGGCGAGAATACGAGATTTGAAGGGCCGAAGCCGGGGAGGATTCTTGGGAGGGGGCTTAGTGTTTCCTTCCACTAGCAGGGTGGGGCCAGGAGAGCGGTATGAGCTATCCCAGTTTGGTCTGGGGCGGTGCCCTGGCCGCCAATGATTTTCCTGCAATTTAATGCCATTTGGTGGCTTTACCTGGTTAAATATTCTATCAATGACACAAGATAATCACGCATCATTTTATGCATGTTTGTCATTTTCACATTAGGCCTTTTAATTTCACCTCAAACATTTTACTATTAAGCATAAACAAAAACCATAAATTTTAACAAAATAGATTTATTTATGGACTGTTTATTCCAAAAATATTGATATGCTTACACGTCAACTTAAAGACGGTAAGTTTTCCGAGCTTTTACCACAGTGAACTGCGCAATCACTAGTGTTTGTCTGACTGATTTAAAGATAGACATCAATTGTATTGATTTGTGCCCAGGCGATCAATGTCTGGATCCCTCTCAATCGCTGTTTGCGAAAGAGGATTAGCGGGTTGTTGGGAGCGCTGATGGATGGAGTAGCAGTTAATGAAACACACGCTGGCAGCAGATATGAGTTATAAATTCGTATTATACGGGTACATTATGTAATTTGCTGAAAGGTCGCGATTCAAGAGTACAAGAATTGAAAACATACAAGTTTGGTCATTTTCGGAAGAAAACAATTATCAGCTGTGTTGGCGCCCCAAAAACTCTGGCACCCAGGGTAACTGATCCTTCCGCCCCCACCCCATTAGTATGCTACTGAGTTAGTCCAAAAGGAAATAGTACCGTTCAGAGAATCTCGTTATCTCTACTTTTCCGCAATGGATGGTCATTTCGTCATTTGGTTTTCACTGAAAGACGTATGGTGTCTAGTTGGTCCTAAATGACAATGTGCAGAACTGAAATCAGACACGGCCGCTACAACAGCCGTCTTGAAAATCTTTTTATTGCTACTTCTTCTGAAGATAAAGGCATATTGACACAGGGTTTTCACAAGAATACTTCTTATGATGTCTTGATGGACCAAAAAGAAATTGGTCCCGATCTGATGTTCAATATGTCTGCTACAGTTGCCATCTTGAAACTCTTCTTATCTCTTCTCCACCCTAATTGATGGTCATATTAGCATGGGGTATTGCTTACGAAAGAAAACGCTTCTTATGATGTCTACTTGCTGCTAAATGATAAAATGCATTGTGATGAGCATTCGTAGCAAGTCATTCCACCGCTTTGTTTTAGGAGATATACACTTCAAATAGTGCAAGAGAACCATTATCTTGACTTAAGCCTGTCTCGCGACATGAAGAAGAGTTTACACAGTACCAACTCCACAATAAAGCTATACAATTTGTAATCGCTTGTAAGTCGAGTCCAACAGCAAACAATATAGATCTTGATCTGCCATCGCACAATATGCCGACAGATCAGGGTCTTTGTTGTTTGTTCTGCTGATTATTAATAGCAAACTACATAGACCCAGCTCTGCCTGCACATTTATGGCCTCGACTTGTTATTGAGTATTGACGCCGCCTGTATAATTCTTGGTAAGAAGTCTAAGGATTGCACTTTAAAGTGCCGCAATTTGCATGCATGAAACATTTGTGTAGTCATTATATATTGGGTTAAGGTTCTTGCTAATCCCGTGATTTACACCGACTAAAGAGGTGTAACTTCAAATAGTTACGCTTGTCAGTGGTGATCATACGTCTTGAATTACGGGATGTCCAAATAGGCTGTTAGAGAACATAGAACTGCCATCTTTACAAAGTAGATATTGCGTGAACATCTAAAAAGGGAATGGAGGTTTGATGCCTGCTATAAAATATGCCGATTTTTTTCAAACCTTTTACAAGGAAAAGGTATTTTTATGTCAAAACAGTCCAGAGATTTTGAAAGTAGAAATATTGTTGAAAACTCATCAGTGTGTGTGTGTGATTTGGATTTTTAAAGTAGCTGTAACAATTTTTAAGTCACATCGCTACGAAGTCTCCTAACAAAGACCGACCAGTCCTAACACTAATCGCTTGATGCTGAGCTCCTAGCGAGGTACCTGTTAGTACCATTTTTTAAAAAAGTCTTTGGTATGACTCTCCCCGCGACCTCCCGCATCCAAGGCGGACGCTCTAACCACTAGGCCACCGGAGCGGTCAAACCTCATCAGTAGACAATGGATTCTGTTTGTTAGTTTTGTTGGATTTTGCGCCATTTTCACCAATCAGTAGGCTACGCATGGAAGCAAGTATAATCAGTGGAGGAAGAACCATCGACTCACAGGGAGCTATGAATTCTGTATTAAAGGTCACCGGCCACCTATATTGTACAAACGTGTGATATTATTATAGTTATAAACAAAACGCACTGGTTATGTATGCACACCATAAAAATGTTTAATTAGACTTAAAACTACGCTTTATAAAATGAAAAAATTATTCGGCAATCTCCGTAAACAATTGGTAGTTTCCGCGTGCCAAAACCGGATATGACGTACATTTATCCCTTCTATTCAACCAAGCCATTCAAGTGCTTAATTTCCCCACGTAAATGTCCATGTGATAGCGTACGATCGTGCTTTTGTACAGCAAATATGGTGCACTGTGTTGTATACGGATGTTACCAAAAGAGTGATGATGGGGAAAAAGCGTTCTTTCTTTTTCCGAAAAATCATGTTTACCAGAAAAAAGTGTATTTAATCTGTGGGATCGAATAAGGGAGGGATGGGAAAGTTGTATCTTTTATGCCGGATTATTGTGAATTTGGCCTAAAGACAATTTGGCCAAACTCGAAATACAATTCGGCCAAACTTAACAATATTTTGTACGTTCTTTTTCTTCAGCAAAAAAGTAGATGCTATGTAAGATAGGATTTTGGGGAGAAAAAAAACCTAAACTTAAACAAACTATTTTGATATTCTTTGAAAGAAAATAATCATACTTCGTAACGTACATATTTATGAGAGAAAATACAAACTGACATATCTTGCTTGTTCTAACTAAAATAGTTATATACATTTTTTATGCTAACAAATATATGCATCTGCACAACGACATTCTCAATTTTAAGTCTTCAGGTCAAATTATTAATAATCATTTATAAAACAAAAATACGTAACATATAATATTCTACATAATACGTATACATTTTGCTAAGGTTAGTGTACGTGAGATATTTTAACAAATATACTTAATTTTAGGCTTCACGTTGTAACACAGCTGTATACAATACATACTAGATTACACGAGAGAGAGAGAGAGAGAGAGAATAATATTGAGCATTTTGTCAGTGTTTAGTTGCTGCAGTATGAAGCTCATACCAGTTAATTTTATTGTTTTTATTTTTCAAGTTGTCTTAGTGTTTGCGCGCGTAAATTGCAAGCTTGTCATTACTGGTCAATATCGTCAATCATATTTGTTCCATTATTCCGTACAAATTAGAAAGGAAATAATTTTGTGTTTAATTTGTGCCCCCCACCCAACACACACTCACGGTACAAAATAAATTGATAAACATACACTTGTTTGAAAATAAAATGCAAGAAATTAACCTTGCATTGTTGTCATATATTCGTTCTTTTTTCATCGTGCGAAAATTATTTTTAAATATATATATATATCCACGAACTCCGTATATGTAGCGGATGCCGGCTTGCGTATGCATCGTTAGTATAGTGTGTATCGCTTATGTCAAAAAACAAAATCGCAAATGAGACTAAAGTATCACCCGATAGCTTGAATGCACCTGCCATTTACGCATGATAAGTTACTTATTGCAAACTGCCCCAGATTGTATTGTATCCATATTAATTATATGTCGGTATCTCGCAAATAAAAAATTTAAAAAAATCATTACTTTAAAATACATTCAATGTGAATGCAAATGATAATCTTTTTGCTAGCATGATTTACAAAAGTATTATTAAAGCAAGTTATAATTGTGTATAATATTTGCCCTGCAAACATCAATTAAGATTACATATGGCAAACAAATAGAAGCCGGGGTGATAGACACAACTGGCTTGGAGCAATAAACTCATTGTTTAATCTTACCGACAGGATATCAGATACATAGGTTATTTTATTACAATGCAAACCAACCCCGGAAAATTGACTTTGGTATCTTTTTAGTGTGCCAATTTATTCTTCTGAAGTCGGCCGACAAAAGGAAGTAAAATTTGGTTCCTTTGGATTCTTTAAGTGTGCCGATTTCTTTCATCTTTTTTTTAAATATAAAGTCTGCCGACACAGGCAAGCCAGCATTGATTCTTTTTACCTGTATTAACAGGAATTTCCAAAATAAATTGAAACAATGGAACAGTTTTGAAAGCGACACAATCTAGTGCGTCGTGCACGCATACCGATATAAGGCTGAACAGTAAATTAGTTTTCATTAGTTTCGTCTAAAATATTCCCTATCCATAGTTTATAGTGTTTTATTTTTCGACAACAAGAATCATGTACTTCGTCTTGTAGGGATAAATGTACGTCATTTCCGGTTGCGTCCTCTGTAGGTGGGGAAGTAACAGCGTTGTATACTTTTATTTCGAGTAATTAAATTATTATTTCTTCTTTACACTTGATAATTTTATTTAATTTTTTTTTGGTGCGAGTATAACTATTTTTAATCATGTAATGCAAATCTGATATAAATAGGAAAATGTTGGAGTATGGCCGGTGACCTTTAAGCAACGGCACTCCAAACCACACTCGCACTGGAGCAAAGGTCAGTCCATTTTTTTTCTGCCTATACCACCCTCCTCCTAGTAGAAAAAACAAGTTGGCTGACTGTCTCTTTTTGGAGCAGTTTCCGAATCTCCTAGACTATGGAAATTCGATAGGTGGCAACCTGATTATTCTTGGAGATTTCAACTTTCACTTTGACTGTCCCGGAAAGTCAGATACATCAAAACTCATAGATTCCATTAATGTTTTCAACCTCAAACAGTCAGTTAACCAACCCACCCATAAACATGGTCACATTTTAGACTGCATTCTTCACAGACCCGATGATAACATTCTACGGTCCTCCCTGCTATCCCATGACCTTGCATCAGATCACCTCTGCATTATATGCCATCTTGACGTATCAGTCCCTAACCCTCCACCTTTATCTGCTACTAAGAGAAACCTCCGTATGATAAATAAATAGAACCAAACTAATGCACGACATCCAAGCTAACCTAACAACTTGCTTACCTCCTACCGCAGAACAACTCGATAACTGTCTGCGTTCATTACTTTACATGCCCCAGCTACCAAGTGCAGAGTATCAGTTCAAAAGTGTTCTCCATGGTATAGCAGTGTTAGGGACCAGCTTCGCACTGCTAAAAGAGACCGCCGTAAAGCTGAGAGGCTCTGGCTTTCCACCAGACTTACTATTCATAAGCAAATATATGAAGTCGCTAAGAAGAACGTCACAAATATAGTCCATGCAGCGAAATCAGCCCACTACACTACTAAGATCATGGAAAGTTCAAGCTGCAAAGAGCTCTTCAAGATTACTAATAAGCTAATGTCAAGGTACAAATCAACACCACTTCCAGCTACCTTCTCTCCAGTCGACCTTCCGGACATGTTTGCAAATTTCTTCCGTGATAAAGTACAAACCATTAGAGATAAGATTGACACCACAATTCAGTTGACTCGTCGTCACCATACAGTTGGGATACAGAATTTGAGCGGCAACCATTATCAGTATTTGAACCTGTCTCTATGGATTTCGTACGTACAATCGTGATGAAGAGTGCACCAAAGTCATGTGAACTTGATCCAATTCCAACATCACTGCTGCTTGAGTGCTTAAGATCCAGTATTGCTTTCACTAACTGATATTATTAATACCTCTCTCTCATCTAAGGAATTCCCATCATTTTTAAAACTGCCATTGTAAAGCCTCTGCTGAAGAAACCAACACTAGACCATAACGATTTAAAGAACTACCGCCCAGTTTCTAATCCCCAATTCATATAAAAAATCTTAGAAAAGGTTCTTCTATCCCAGCTTGTATCTCATCTAAATTCAAACAGTCTTTTTAGCAATGTACAATCTGCATATCGCCCTTACCACAGTACTGAAACTACTCTTCTAAAAGTAGTTAATGGCATTCTCTCTGCGTTGGATAGCAGAAAGATTACAGTCCTCACTCTTCTTGATTTGTATGCAGCATTTGACACAATAGACCATGATATATTACTTCACCGTTTCCGGCATGTATTTGGCATTCATGATACAGCCTTACTGTGGTTCAAGTCCTACTTGGTCAACAGGACATAAACACGCGGAGTTTGAAAACATGTCGCCATGCATTTATGGCCTGGGCTTTTCCTGCGTGGAGAAGTCAATGGCGGTAAAGGAGTTTGGGGCCTTTTTCTCTTTCGTGATGCCATGTTGAATATCAGTTGTTGTATAACATAGTCATGTCTTCATATTGTGTGCGATGCTGAAGGAGAACAACGCAAATCAAACTCGAGGTCAAACACGTAATGGTCGAGCTGTGATCGCTTAAATTTTCATCCGGTGAAGACCAAAGAAATTCGTGTTTATTGAAACAAGTCGTTGGCGGTGATGTCCTTGCTGCGTTAGCGAAGCTACTCGGAACACACTGGGGCAATTACCCTGTTGAAAATCATCTCTGGCTCCCTCAGAGACCTAGGTACACCGCTGACTATGCGACCTGATTCTAAAAATCAACCTGAAGTCAGGAGAAGAACCCATAAATTGCCTCACATGTGATATGATATCGCGTATCAAGCATAAAGTGGTATCCGTGCGCGTCAGCGTGCTGATATAGATATCATCCATAACCTGAACGCGATTACAGGTAGCTATGTTGCATCGCTTACACTCGGAGAAAGAATTGCCAGATGGATCATCAAAAAAAAAAAACATGAAGGTTAAGATTGCTCAGGAAATCAAAACCTACTAAGGATCATAAGATCCGCTCTTGGTCGCCAATTGATGGTGGACAAAGTTCATCCATTGGAGGTAAATATATTGATATCATAAACAAACAAACATGAATAAGAAAAGCGTACATTCCGAGCGGACTTTACCCTATATAATATTAAAAACTCGCGGTCATGGGAAGGGTGAAGCAGCCGTTGAAAAGTTAGCAAACGCGGAAAGAGCCATCCATGGGATTGCTTGAGTATAGGTAGCTAAACAAGCGTCGTGGCAAGTATACATACCCGCACCACGAAAGGCTTCTCGTGGTTGGTTTCAAGTGTGGACGCCCAACGACGTTCATCAGGCTGATCTTTTGTTTCTCTACATGATTGTAACACGGACGTTCTTACAAGTATGCGTTAACCATTGTACCCGTTGTCAGCAGATGCAGGGATGCGGAGCCGTTGATGTCCAAGAATTCAGCTTGTGCTGGAGAGGTACTTAAATGTATTTATGCACATTCACCGCAAACATGGCCGCGGGTGTTACAGGTCAATCGAGGTATAGAATTTCTCGGAGATGTTACAGAGTTGTTAACAAAACCTAAGGTCTTGTTCGTCATGGACATGACGTCATACACCTTGATCAGGCCACTATGGAACGATTTAACCGTACAGCTTTGGAACGATTATTCGGACGTCAGTACGAACCACGCGGCTTCGATCTGTCATAGAAGCGCTGAATAATGAAACCACACTTGCAGTTGGGCTAAAATATGTTGAGGCGATTCGGCAGAAGACTGTCACCGTTTCACACAACTCATTTTCACGCCCACCCGTGTTAGCCACTCTGGGAGAAAATTTGGTGCGATACCTGTATGTACGAGTGAAGTTAAAGGCGGACAGCTCGTGCTACTGTCTCGGTATGGTCTGCGTATTTACTACTTCAGGCTGGATTGATTTTACAGGGCAGCCAGCACGTTACGATTTGGTGCTGTGGGCGAATAGACGAAGTCCACCAAGCAGATCATTTGTGCGATAAGAATTGCAAGTCATTCTCAGAGATACAGAACTTCCACCAAGGTCTATTTTAATGCGCTAACGCATCAGTCTAAGTTGATTCACGTTCGCGTAGTGCTCGAATGCTTAAGTAGTAATTCCATCAGGGAATATGGAACACTTAGTGTTATGAGGTGACAAACTCAACTTGATGCCACGATTCACAACGATGCGATGTTTCTTTGACTGGATCAGATTTGCTGTGCGTGAATTCGCGTCGCTCACGCAAGCATTCCACATACATATCGTGCCAAAGATTATTCGCGACAACAACCCGAAAACATATTTCGCTTTTTTATGATCTTACCGCTCTGCGTTCCGTCGCGATCGAGATCATTTTAGGACGCAGTTACACATACTTTTCGATTGGCTTTCCGGCGCATTCATTCTTGGACTTACCAATCTTTTGGCTAATCACTTGTCAAATTATTCTAGCAAACATGGTTATGCCATGTCCGTGTATGCATCAACAGCGAATCTGTATTCGTATAGAGCATTTTATTTTATCGCAATGCCGTGGATTGAATTCACACATTAGATTTGACAAATCCAAGACGGACGCGCCAACATAGATGGGCTTTTTCAACTTTAGCTGAGCTTCCTTACTTTGAACGGCCGTGAGTCCACCGTGAAATAGCTAATGTAACTCAAATGTCGGATAAGCAACAAGCAGTTTATCTTGTTGACTATCTTGGACGAGGTCGACACGAATTAGCTTTCGCAAATTATCCATCCTCGAGCTGCAGCACATCCGGTCGCAGATACAGAGCACGATAGTCGATACGTTTTTTTACAATCAAACGCGTACCAAACTTTGTTTACTTATGCGTAGTCATTGGCGGAAATACATTTACGAGCAAGTGGCGAATGAAACGCTTTGATTAGTGGTAACTGAGTCTCAGCAAAATAAAATTCAATCAATCAGGTTCTCGTAGTGATTTACGAATATGCAAGGTAATAGTTCCATCATCAACCACACCACCTTCTCGGCGACTAATTGTTAAACGATCAATACTGTTTGCTGAGAAGTTGCCTACCAGTTTGTCGAGAGAGAATTTAGAAACTGTAAGGAATGAATGAAATGCAACTGGACGAGTGTTAATATCATGTATTTTTCCATTTTTTGCGATGACTTTTATTGGTGCATTTGACGCTACTGTTACTGGTTTCACAATCAAGTTGTTTTGTTACCCGCGCAAACCATGAAGCATTACTGTCATTCGTGTTTTGTTTGGATAAATTATCAGCTGTAGATTGCACGCGCAATGTGCAGCTCCTCTGTACGCGCAAGTGAAATTCCATTGAATTTTTTTTAATGGTGGACCTGAAACGTTTTCGTTGCAGATCATTCAACAAATTGTGGAAAACATGTAAATGTCATCAAGGATCAGTAACGTATCAGCAGGTGAGCCATTCTTGCGGGTTTATAAATGCATCTACCGTGTTACAGTGTCCTTGCCGCGGTATAACATTAGCGGCTCAGTTTGCAGGTTGAGTCGGACTACAGTGTAACAAAACCCGCGTGAGGCTTGTTCAGCAACTTGTGTGGTCTTCGATTGAACCTTTGGGGCATCCACAGGAACAATGAAGCCTTAAAGGTTCGCATAGATGAGGTTTTTCCCATAGTTCACCACAGCAAAATGCATGGTCGTGAAGCAGCTGTTTCGTGGTAAATAAATGCAAGCAAAGGAATAATGTACCATGGTACTTACTAGATCGGTTCAAAAAGTGGGAAAGATTCTTTATCTAAACGTAATGAGAGCGTGATGTTGAACCATTCATGTCGCTTAGCTACAGTAGATCGACCTAGGTTCACGAACGTTTGCTTTCTACACGTGGGAACAGTGCAAGCGCATAAAAATCTTTGTCCCAAACGTACATCTTAACAGCAATACCAGGGTTGATGTCTTCAAATTTTCTGAGTATACCCTCAGTAACCTGTACCTAAAATTGTATAATACAATTTGAGTTCACCATTGTATTGCTGGTATTTCCGCGACTTATGTTTGTTATCGTTTGCCGGATGTAACGCGGATGCGAGCACCTATTCAAAACATCGGTTGTCATCATTTTTCATATTTGTCACTGACAGCAGCACAACATACATTGACGTTGCAATATAATTAGACCCGCAGAATACACGTATGGGGAAGCATGTAATTAAACTTCCACACATCTGTCAAGAGTTCATTTCGTTGATATATTTTTCCATTGTCTAGAGAATCTTTTCAAAACCTTATCGAGTTCATCATTGATGGCATCGGCATCTTTGCTGTTAAGATCACACGAGCACTGCTGTGAAAATTCACGCGGTGGTGATTTGAACCTATCCTTTTCTGATGACTTATAATTAAGCGGCATCATCAGTTGCATACCAGAAAGACTGTCCACCATAACTTCGGAGGTACCAGAGCGCTGCAGGCGTCGATACGATTTCCAAATGCATCTTTAATAAACGTTTTCTAGCGTCTTTACTTGGTGGTACTTGGAATCAATCATCGCAGAATAATCTTGAAAATCAACACGGTGTTTATGTAATTTAAATTCTGGAACGTGGGGTCGTTGATGATCCTACGCGACTGCATCAGCGGCTATAGTGGCTGTATTGCATCGGCGGTTTTGTTCATCCTCGAGTAAATGTGCGATTTCCACCCACTTGGCTCATGGAGGAATTATAATATTTAATCGCGCTGCCGCTCAACTGAGCTGACCCACTGTTTGACGCGTTTCAGCCACGAGAGTTAATAACGCAAGTATATAAGATTTTCTTGCATCTTTTGATACGTTTATGTTACGCTCGCGCCTGGATTGTTTCAGTTGTTGCACTGTTAACGTTTCCGTTACAATCGAATGTAGTTTATCCGAGGAAAGTTGTTGCACAAGCGGCTGTGAATCGTTCGCATGTCCTAGTAACTCAAGTATGCCAACTTTTCGCATGCCGCCTGGTATCGTATCCCACGTACTCTCGCGAGTTGACTTCATCAGTGAGTCAACATGTTGATATACTAGGGTAATTCATTGTCTAATTGCATATTCCGTCCATAGCTTTTTTCATATTTCTTTTTATTTTACTTGGATCAGAAATGCAATCCCTTCAATCATGACTATTATTTCAATAACTTCTGTTTCTTTTCCATCAACAGCCTTGACGTTCTAGGATTTTTCCTCAACGGTGTTAACATCGTCGCTTGTTTCTGCGACGATTATACTCGCGAATGGATCCTCGTCGTTGGCAAGGCTGATTACGAGATTATACTCCGGTACCACATTTAAGGTATGGCCGAGCACTAAGACCAACACGTAACGTGAGCAAATGCGATTTACACTATTTTGTTATGGCACTATTTTGCCACAGATTTCATATTTTCTAAGGCATTCACCTTCGCAGTGATTGCGTCCTAATGCCATATATATATATATATATATATATATATATATATATATATATATATATATATATATATATATATATATATATATATATATAGTTTAAATAACATAACCGCAGGCATATACACTCATCGAATAAATAGGGTTTTTACAAATATTCTTAGTTGATAGCATTTGAGTATAGAACTATCCGCTGTAAAATACTTTTAGTAATTTCCAAACTCGGGGTAGTGAGTAGTAATTTTTTCACCAGGCCGCATCAACCGAGGGTTACCGTCTGATAGATTTTTTGGTTTGAATATATTTTTCTTCAATTCAGTCATTCGCCATATTACTGCACCCTGATCAGTAAAAGTATTTTACCAACTTGTAAATAACCCCCTTTGTATGAAGACATTCGATTATATAAAATACTTTGCACTGCTTGTATATTGACTCAAATGTGTCATTGTCTTTGCATTTGAGTCTCCTTTCGCAAAACTCCTGATATTACATCTACTACTTTTTAAACTCTTCGTCTTGTAATTGTTTCCCATAATCACATTAACGTGCGATTTATATCTCCATATATGGCATCTCCCTCTCTCTAATTAGTTTACACTTGGTGATCTTGTCTGCTGCTACTGTATTCACTAATCGGGGTAAACGTAGTAAATTCATGGGGTTTAGACGCCTATTATGACGCTACTAAAGAGCTTTTCAAATTTATCTTACATGCTTGTGACAGTTTGATTTATATTAGTGATGTAGCTCATATTTTGTTATAATTCAGATGCTGGAGAATATTTAAAACTATGCTTGATATTTTAAGCTGATGAATCTAAGATTTGCTCTGTCAGCTGCTCTATCAGCTCCTGGGCTGCAAGTAGCTTTAAATGCTATGCACTTTTACTGTTTTATACCTGGAAACGTAATGTAAATATAGCAGTGAGAATGGTAGTAGTATTTTCCAAGTCAAGAAGAAATGAAGTTTTAATGTTGACCCACATTGGTGAAATCTTGAACTTGCAACTGATTTTCAATATCTGGTTCTTGTTTTTTTGTACGTAAAGGTTACAAAGCGAAAGCCAATCTTGTGTTTGTACGTAAAAGTTACAAAGCAAAAGCCAATCTTGTGTTTGTAAGTAAAGGTAACAAAGCGAAAGCCAATCTTGTGTTTGTAAGTAAAGGTAACAAAGCAAAAGCCAATCTTGTGTTTGCAAGTAAAGGTAACAAAGCGAAAGCCAATCTTGTGTTTGTAAGTAAAGGTTAAAAAGCAAAAGCTAATCTTGTGTTTGTAAGTGAAGGTTACAAAGCGAAAGCCAATCTTGTGTTTGTAAGTAACGGCAACAAAGCAAAAGCCAATCTTGTGTTTGTAAGTAAAGGTTACAAAGCAAAAGCCAATCTTGTGTTTGTAAGTGAAGGTTGCAGAGCGAAAGCTAATCTTGTGTTTGTAAGTGAAGGTTACAAAGCGAAAGCCAATCTTGTGTTTGTAAGTGAAGGTTACAAAGCGAAAGCCAATCTTATGTTTGTAAGTAAAGGTTACAAAGCAAAAGCCAATCTTGTGTTTGTAAGTGAAGGTTACAAAGCGAAAGCCAATCTTGTGTTTGTAAGTGAAGGTTACAAAGTAAACGCCAATCTTGTGTTTGTAAGCGAAGGTTACAAAGCAAAAGCCAATCTTGTGTTTGTAAGTAAAGGTTACAAAGCGAAAGCCAATCTTGTGCTTGTAAGTGAAGGTTAGAGAGCGAAAGCCAATCTTGTGTTTGTAAGTAAAGGTTACAAAGCGAAAGCCAATCTAGTGTTTGTAAGTGAAGGTTACAAAGCAAAAGCCAATCTTGTGTTTGTAAGTAAAGGTAACAAAGCAAAAGCAGATCTTGTGTTTGTAAGTAAAGGTTACAAAGCGAAAGCCAATCTTGTGTTTGTAAGTGAAGGTTACAAAGCGAAAGCCAATCTTGTGTTTGTAAGTAAAGGTAACAAAGTGAAAGCCAATATTTTGTTTGTAAGTAAAAGTAACAAAGCAAAAGCCAATCTTGTGTTTGTAAGTAACGGTAACAAAGCAAAAGCCAATCATGTGTTTGTAAGTAACAGTAACAAAGCAAAAGCCAGTTTTGTGTTTGTTAGTCAGAGTGAGAGCGTCTTGTTTAGTTAACTATAAAATCTATGTTCATAGCTTTAAAAGAACATCTGAGTTTGGCAATAGATTTTTTGATGCTTTGATTTTGCCAGTGTATTTTATGGAGCAGAAGGAGGTTACGGAATTCAAAAATCGTTATATCATTTAGGAACTTCATATGCCATTTTGTAAAACTGTTTTTAAGGTGATAAAATATACACATAATGTCATTGTTTATGTTGAATTGGGCAGAGCCATAGTGTCTCAGTAAAGGCTAGAATGATTGGATATTTTTGGAAAATTATTGGTTGTATATGAAAAATGCAATATCACGCTTTATGATATATTGTGCCACTTTCATTATAGAATGAGTTTTCCTTCCTGATTGTTATTATGACTATTCTTTATGATTACCAAGTTTCGTATACAATTCTTTGTTTTTATATTTTAGAACCTCTCATATACTTGGACTAATGGGTTTAAGGGATGAACAATATGTATGTTCAAAATTTTAAATATATCTAAGGCCCTCGATACTTTACAGAATAGTTTATTTTACAATAATGGAAAGATGAAATTTTTAACTTTGTCTCAGTGTATTGATTATAGAATGTTTAAAAATGAATTTGATGAAATTGTTTGATTAAACAGCCTCAAGACTTGGCAACATATTTTTATCGTTTTCATTTTGGTAGTCACAAAGATCCAAAAGAATTTTAGAGTTTTAAAAAACTATTAATATTTCTTGGACTCTCTCTCTCTCTCTCTCTCTCTCTCTCTCTCTCTCTCTCTCTCTCTCTGTGACAAACCGGGACAAACCGGGACAATTTTATATATTTCTAAATGTACTTACTTCAAGAGGGAAAAAGCTGTATTTATGCTTATTAATCTGTCTGCTCAATACACCAAACGAAAATCAATCATGAGCAGGAAATGTACTTTATACTAATTCTCTAAGCAGAATTTATCTTACAGTTGGACTGGCAGACTTCAAATATTGAGGTAGCCAAGTTTTTTCTTTACACTGTAAGTCGTTCATTGTTTACACGTTATATGCATTCACTTGTACTTGTGGAGTTTTAGGGTAATATAATACTTCATTTGTCTTGAAATAGTACATGTAACAAGAACGAGAGAAATATTGGATTTCATTGGGATCTAATCAATTGACTGACCTGCAGTTTTGTTTTAGCAGTGCCAACAAAATCTTGTAACGATCACTAGTTAATGAACATAAACTATTAATGCAGGGGTTAATTTTATAGACAGTTAAGACTTTGTTTTATCAGCCACACTGTCAAGGTAGACAGTTGAAATGTGATTAGGAATACATTATGAGCTTTGTGCAAAACATTTATCTGATTTTCATCATTTTAAACCAATACGAAACTTACTGATTGGTGACGTCATAACAAAGTTGCCCGATTCACTTTCAAGAGGAGCTAACAGATTGTTTTGCATATTTGGTGCCGTTGAGTTATTTTTGTTGTTGAGTGTCTTCATATGAGTCGTAAATGAATTCGGATATTACCTTAAATAGAAGATCCATTCAGAGGTTTGGAAGCAGATCTTGTGGACTTAAAAATTCCGTGATCCTTTTGTACCGTCGGCTCAGACATGGAACCGTGTAACTTGCATCTTAACAGGACGGCCAGCGTAGGGCGCTTAGATGTTTGCAGTCAGTAAAATTGTCTTTTACTGAAAACAAGCAAATTCAATGAATTTGTGCGCCCCGCCTACCATGGTCCCAAAAGTTCACACTAATGAAATCTGTATTTATAACTTTTAAGCCCTTTAAGATAGATCTGTAATATTACTGGATAGACTTAAAAACAAGCTTAATAGTCCCATCTCAAAGCGCACAAGAAGGAAAGCCGTATAAAATGGATTAAATAATGGATAAGCGTGTTTGATCTTAAAGATAAAACATTGACCGTGACACACTAGTTGCCATCTAAGAAGCACAAGTGTACATGGTAGTCCCTGGACTTCAAAAGAGCTTATATAATATAAGGCAGAAACAAACGGAACCATAAATTATTGGCATGCGACCTTGACCTCAAAGATAGAACCCAAAACGTGCAGTGCAGCACGTCTTGTGATAATATACAAGCATACCAACATTAATCAATTTTTTAAAAACTGTTTCCAAGTTAATAAGCAGAAACGCAAATACTTCTGAAATCTAAATATTGACATGTTACCTTGACCTTGAAGATATAAAAATCAAGGTGGTTCACGGCACATCATCTGAGTATACAAAGTTTCATCCATTCATGTCAAAAACTATTAAATTATAAAGTATAAGTAAACGTAGGACGAAAAACATTAAAAAAATATTGAGTCATAACCTTGAACTTCAAGATAAAACACTAATGTGGTAGCTGACATATCTTCTAATTATGATGTATAAGTATATAAAGCTGCATACCTTAATATCAAAGGTTCTTAAGTTACATCGCCGAAAAGAAGGTAATATAAAACAAAAATACTGAGCTGTTAATTTGACCTTGAAGATAGGGACCATGTTGTGTAACACGACAACACTTCTAGTGATGTATGAGCATAAAAAGTTTCATTTCCTAACCTTAAACAACTTTTTACATCGCTCAGGTGGCCTAAGTGGTTAGAGCGTCCGCTTCGGACGCGGGAGTTCGTGGGTTCGAACCCCGGCCGAGTCCTCCAAAGACTTATAAAAATGGTACTAGCAGCTGCCTCGCTTAGCGCTCAACGTTCAGAGGTTAGTGTTCGGACTGGTCGGCCTCAGGATAATGTGACTGGATGGGACATGATGTTACATGCCTAACTTTTCCAATGATGATGTGTAGGAAGTATATCAAGTTTCGTTCCATAATCACAACGGCTTTAATGTTACAGAAAGGAAACGAAAGTGTGACGGACGTACTGAAACCCGGATACTATGTCCCTCGTTTTTCATCGAAAAGGCGGGGAACAATACGAATAATAGCACAATTCTTCTCTAGAGTTACAGCACTAGTAATAAATCAAACACATATTACAAAATAATTTCAAAATTGATTCCCATAATATATGTAGATTAGAAAGAAGATTGATTGTGGTATCCAGAATGCATTGGGGAAAAAAAATGTTGGTTTGGTTTTGATATATCTCGAAACAAAGCTTAATGATCTAGACATTATTTCATTGTCTGGATATACCTGTATAACACGCTAGAAAACAATTATTAGAACATTAGACTCGACGTTTTTTCGTAAGGAATTGAATCGTAAAAATATATTAAACGCATTTTTACTTAATCTGATTATGTAATGTGGGTAAATAATAATAAATGAGTATTGACGAACATTGATTGCGAATTAAACTGGGGGCAGTACATTTGCCGCCTAAGCAGTCTTGTTGCCACACCGCTGATTAAACTGAGTCATTTGAGATTGCAATAGTATGTGTGAGTCACATGTAAATGGTAACATGAATTGTGGAACATCACACAGTGGAGATGTCGTTAGTGCTGGTAGTTTTATTGCTTATAATTTTAATTTGAATGACAAAATTATTGACCTAGTACATTAAAACTGAAAGGGTTGTATGATTATAGTGTGTTACCGTATATTCTCCAGTATAATTCAAGTTCACTAGACGAAATAGCAAACCAAAATGAAAGGTATACATGCATTAACTTATCTGTTGTAGATTTGATATCTTCCTTTAACATTCTTTCACCAGCTGACGACTCTGTATGAAGTTCTTTATATACATTTTCGTATTTAATTCTCTATGAGGTCATTCAAACATACATCAGCATCTTCTAAATATATAAATGAATCAGTTCGTTTGAAGTATCATCTGAATTGAAATCTTAAAGGTATGAATAAAGGTCATCTAAACTTGTATGTTACTAGAAGGATTTTTGTCTTCACAATATTCAAACAATTTTTAAAAAATCTACGTGTTTAATATCGTGCCGTCAGCACATCCTTTTCCTCGTTCAGATCAGGGCCGGATCTGGTCAACTGCTGTGTTGGGGAATGTGGTTTCAAAAATTTCAAAAGGGCCGTGACTTTCCTGGGAAGGACACCAAAGCAGAAGTATATGTGTCTATTTACTCAAAGTGTGCCAGATACCCAATAAACGTGCACAAGAATAAAACGATCGTCCAATTTCAGTTGACTAGTGGCATAACATTTATGTGTGTGTGTACGTTTTTTGTTGTTGCGGGGGTGTTCAGAAACCATGGAACCACACCCCCGAACCCGCCCTGGCGTATAATCCGACGACAAAATCTGAGCCTATCCAGTTTGTTTGGTGTAATAAGTCTAAGAAACAACATAGGCCAAGACCGGTCGACGCACGATACGACGGCAGATCAGGGTCAGTGTTGTTTGCAGCTGAACTTGAACTGGAGAATATACGGTAACACACCATAATCATACAACCGATCAGTTGTAATTGACTAATTCTTCATTAAATTCATTATTTAAATTAAAATAAAATAACACTTTTCTTAATTGTGTGCCCTCTTACAAACATAGGCACTGATGCTGTCATAAGTACATTCATATAGGCGCTTAAAAGAAGACTTTTTCACATGTGCAAAAACTTTAGTAAAGTGAAAACGTCTCAAAAAAGAATTATTAGAGGGGCAAGGGATTTCGGTTTTGAGGGATTTCTCTGTGTGTGTGTGTTTTTACATGCAAAAATGTTATTTATCTATTTATTTAAAAAATGAACAAAATGTGATAATATTCAATAAAATACACACCAGTCTTTAATAAATGGAGTATTATCTTTTTACTGTATTGACGTACCTATTATTTGTTTACTTTTACACTTAAGTATACCTATTTATTCAGCGTAATACAGAGAAACAGACAAACAATTCGTTTATGTTAGAAAAAATTATACTAAAAATGCTGCTGGAAAACGTTTGGATGTCCCTTAAAAGTAAACAAAAAAGGTCACAAAATTAAAACGGAATCTCATGGGCTGTAAAAACCATGTCTATCAAGGAAGTGAATTGCATAAAACGCTTAATATATTTTCTGTCATTATTGCAAGAATAGGAAACTATAGATCTCAGTCTTGATAAATCCAAGACAATTACTTTTTTTGGTGTCAACACCAATGGCTATTGAAAGTGTCTAGCATTTTAAATATCTCAATCTAGAACATATACCAAACGCATCATTACGTCTTGAACCAAGATGGGAAAACTATGCACATCTTACACAAGAAACTGCGTAGTTGGATATGTAGTACTAGATTTAAAAATAACACGTTTAATTGTTGTTGTTGTAGAGTTTAACGTCATTTTTCAGTTAGGCTACATGGCGGCCAGTATACATGGTGGAGGAAGAACCCGGGAAAACCCCGGATAGAACTACCGAGAAGCTACTGGCAAGCTTTCTTACGTATCCACATTGACCGAGCCCGAGACTCGTACCAACGCAGACAGAGGTGAGATGGCTGTGATTCGTAACGGTGAGCGCTTTAAACCACTCGACCACTCGTGGCCCCATGTTTAATTGTAATTGTACCATACAGTTGCATGAAACCAACATTTCTCTGATTTGGAATTCGAAAACATAAAAATTATTTGAAATATCATTTTAAAAAATTCTTAGTTATCGACTCCAAAAAGGTGCGCCATTATATATTTTCTTATGCCGAGCTAGTTCTATTCGCTCATGAAGTTATTGCAAAAAGATATCACCTATTGGATGTCTGTGGTCAGCTGCAAACAAAAAAAACAACACAAAAACACATCAGTCTTTCTTTTTTTTGCAGCAAGTTACTATAGTTACTGACCTCAGGTGCATACAAACATAAGTGGATAATTTGTAATAAATATATAGTATAGACAGAAACTGGGTAGAAATGGACCACAACTAACCACAAATTAAAATCCCCATGCAACTAAAATGACCATTAATGTTCTTGGTGTTAGTGTTGTGTGGTTTAACGCCATTTTTCAGCACACGATAGGCTATACATGGCGGCCAGTATTAATGATGGAGGAAGAACCCGGGAAAACCCCGGAAAGAACAACCAACCCACGAGAAGCTACTGGCAAGCTTTCTCACATACCCACATTGGCTGATTCCGAGACTCGAACCCACGCAGACATAGGTGAGATGGCAGTGATCCGTAACGGAGAGCGCTTTAGACCACTTGGCCATTCGGGGCCCCAAAATGACCATTAATCAAATATTTTAAATTAAGTAAGTTTAGTAATGTTACGCAATTGTACAACAGTCATCTAGCGGTCAAATTTATAAATTAATCAAAATGAAGCCGTGGTTGTTCATTTGGTTGAACGTCGGGTCGTAAGATTCGATATTCCGATCTGGCCAGCTCACGTCGGCTGCTTCATTGAGTCCATAAGTAAGGCACTTGGCTTCCGTTTCCTCGGCATGTGATGTGATGTTGTTGTGATTTGGATTTTTAACGTAGTTTTAACAGTTTTTCAGTCCTATCGCTATGATGTCTGCAATGTGGCAGTTTATATTGATGTCTAGCACTGGGGCATCATGCCGCAGACATGTAGCATGATGTCCTACCCAGTCACATTATCCTGACACCAGGCCGACTAGTCCTAACACTAACCGCTTAATGCTAAACGACAAGCGAGGCAGCTGATAGTACCATTTTTATAAGTTTTTGATATAACTCGGCCGGGGATCGAACCCACGACCTCCTGCATCAGAGGCGGGCACTCAAACCACTAGGCCACCGGAGCGGTCTTCTCGGGATGATATAGGAAATTACAGTGTAGAAAGTTTCCTTGAAAAACCAAGAAACAACGTATTAATCTGAACGAAAATTAGACACGAGACTTATCTTACCATGTTATCTGAATCATTTTCTGTACCATTCTTCACCACTTCTTTAATTTCGGTTTAGAAAGAGTATGTACGATAAGAACCCTCTCATCCCCCTACCCCCCAAAAAAATAATATGTAAAAACTCAGTGCAATAAATATAAAAAATGAAATTAACAACCAAAACCAACACAAAAGTAGATGCTGAATACCATTTTCTTGAAGAGAAAAGCAATGCCACTTTTGAAAATATTGAGACCTCTCCGGTGGCCTGGTGGTTAGAGCGTCCGCCTCAGAAGCAGGAGGTCGTGGGTTCGAACCCCGGCCGAGTCATACCAAAGACTAACAAAAATGGTACAAACAGCTACCTCGCTAGGTGCTCAGCATTAAGAGGTTGGTGTTAGTTCTGGTCGGCCTGGTGTCAGGATAATGTGTTTGGGTGGGACATCATGCGGCATGATGCCCCAGTGCTATACATCACTGCCAGACTGCAGACATCGTAGCGATATGACTGAAAAATTGTTTAAGCTACATTAAAAATCCTAATCACACACACACACACACAGAGAAAATATTATGGTACTGGACCAAATATATTCAAATAAATATGCTCATTTCCTCTTCCATCGTCGCCAAACCACAGGTGACTATCCGCTACGCTTCATTATCACCCGTGGCTGCCTGTGCTGAGATTTCCTCTTTTTTCATGAGCACACATGCACAAAAATACCTCATTAAATAACCAGTGTTACAATTTAGTTACCTTTTTATGGAGAGAAACGTTGACTGGTTCATTTTACGAGCGTGAAAAGTCATGTTGGGTCACAATATATCATTTAATGATAAAATGAGAAAACATTAGCACGGACAGCAACTGGTCGCCCATGACTGACGACGATGTCCATCCAATAACAGAAACATTTTCAAGTGTTAACTTTGTGCACTCCGTTATAAAAATAAAAATATTTTTTTTTAAATACAAAAATAAAGAAAATAACTTTGAACAATGCCTGAACTAGACTCTCTATTTAATATTTCGAAATAGATTCTCAACTTACTATAAGAACAATAACGATTTGTCACATAAATTTGTGCCGTGACGGCAAGGGCGCCCGCATAATTTTTTTTCGGGGAGGGGGAGGGAAAACATGTAGTGGTCAGCTTACCGTTGTAGTCAAAAACATGTTTAGATGTGCAATCGGGCGGGGTGGTGTTGGGGGCATGTCCTACTATGTGCTGGTGCCCATGAACGGATGGGACTAGGTAGTATAGTGATGACTGTTTCTAATTTTGATTCACAATAACGCATGCTGAATGAATTTACAGTGCAATACTTCGTGTACTGTGCACTCGACAGTAAACAGTATAGAGCCCAAAGCACTGGCGGGTTTTACTGTATTAGATTTGGATATATATTGTTTATTTATTTTTTTTTGGGCACCAGACAGATGCCCCCCCTACCTAGCCAAAGAATAAAAGTGTTTTTATGTTTCACTGAGTCCCCCAGATATGTTGCTTTGTTTTTTAAATTTAAACAGAATTTCGATCAAAAATTTTAAATGAATTTTTGACGGGGTATTTATTTCCTAGTGTATTCTATAGGATTGTTCTTCCGAGTCGGTTTCGATCACCTGACTCGGAGTCCCTCTCCTAGTATCTTTGTTACCTTGGCTAAAGGTTGCCTACGTCCCGTGTTTGCTATGTGTGAATGTGCTATATGTTTGTTCGTGCTATGGTTGTGTTCGTGTTGGGACAGCCGTCTATATCGAATTCTTCCCCAGTTGTCCTGTGATCCTTATAACATGGATCTTCTAAATTTTGTACATATTTATATTTCCAAGCTTTTAGAATAAGAATTTTGAATTTTGGGCGAAGTAACGGTGTAATAATATTTTTAGGGGGGGAAAAAAAAACTGCTATTGTTTTAGTGTGTGCTATGTGTGTGTCGTTCTTCGCAAATCTATATTCTGCTGAGGTCAGCTGTGTTCGAGAGAGCTCCATATTTACTTTATTGTTTTTACTTCACTCTCTCGAACTTGGCTACCTTTATTTATTTATTATGTTTCCGAAAAGGGTTGCCAAAGATTTTATTTCCTATACAGTTGAGTGACAGTATAGGTGTTAGTATAGATTGGTTTCTTTTGTGTTGTATGTCTACTTTTCCATGTCGCATGTCTGTTCCTTCCTTCCTAGCTCCATGTGAGTGTAGGTCTCTGTCCTATAATTCTCAAAGGTAAAAGAAAGGTATTAGTATTCAATATAAATTTGCTTAAGTAGAAATGGAGAGGTATACTTTCTACTATTATCTATCAAGAGTAGGCAGGAGTAATGTCCCATTGGGGTAACTGCCGTTGGTAGTTATCATTACATATGCCTCTCACTTTAGTTTATTTTCCTATGACTATTATTTGGCCACAGGCCATCATTGTTGTAACGATATAGTCAGTAATTTTATACAGCGTATTTTTAGTAAAATTCCCATCAAGATATAAAATGCTTTGTTGTTTATATTTATCTGTTTTGTTTATTTCAGCTATTACCTTGTCCCTATTTATTTTTGTTTTTTCACATTGTATTATCACATGGAATTTAGAAAACGGGCCTCTTTTACACAGTGGACATTTTGGCGGTACTCTGACCATGCGCCGTCTCACTGCAGCCTCTCCTGTCAAGCATGCATTGTGCATGTATTTAAAGCAGAGGCTTTGAATTTTAAGGGAGCCTAGTTTCATCCAGTGCCCCCATGCTCTGTCCCAGTTAACGTATAAATTTTCTTTTTCTGCCGTGCTTTTAATATTTTTTGTTACGTCCTCCCTTATCCAGTTATATGTTAAAGTTTCCTCTTTATTCCATAGTTCTTTTTTATCTCTATATTTTATTAGTAAATCTTTAATGTTTTTGAATTTTCTTGGAATTTCTAATTGTTTTATTAACTTATTATTTTTGTAAATATCGTCCCTATTTCTTATGGAGAATCCATAACGGTATATGTAGATACCTTCCCATGGACTCTTTGGTTCTAGTCTTAGCCTCTTAAATCTATTTAAAATATTGCCGGCTTTAAGTAGTATAGGGCTGGGGAGTCCTACCCCTCCCCTTTCTTTAGCTTTATATAGTGTTTCTTTATTAATATAATGAAGTTTAAAATCCCAAATGTAGTCTATTATATTATTATCTATTGTGCTTAATGCTTTGTTACTAATATCTATAGATTTTAAGATATAATTAATATGGGCGTACATGTATGTTTTCGCTACTTGTACTCTCTCCATTAGGCATAGTGGCGTTAGTGCCCAAATTTTCACATTCTGTTCGATTGCTTCTCTTATTTGTCTGCAGTTTTCCTTCTCTTCATTTTCTCCAAAATTGACTCCCAAAACTTTGACCCTTTTCTTGATTAAATGTGGGGGCAAACCTGGGTGGTTACCTCTCCAGTTTCCTATTTTGAGTATTTCCGTTTTGTCGTGATTAATCTGTGATCCTGATGCTTTGCTAAATCTGTCAAATTCTTGGATCAGGTGTTTAAAGGAGTTATGATCCTTTATAAAGTTTGTACAATCGTCGGTGTGTTGTAACATTTTCACTTCTTCTTTTATATTCGGTATTTTAATACCTTCAATATCTTTATTTAGTTTAATGCTCATGCTTAGTATTTCAATCGCTATTACATATAATAGCATAGATAGTGGGCAGCCTTGCCTCACCGATCTTTTAATATCAAATTTACCCGTCTTTGCTCCATTCACCTGCACTCTTGAAGTTATTTTTTTGTACAGGATTTTGGTCCATATTTGAAATCTGTTTCCAAAGCCAAATTTCTCTAAGACTTTTTGTATATAGTTGTGTTCTAATCTATCAAAGGCTTTTTCTTGGTCAAAAAGTACCATGGCAGCTTTTTGTCCACTATCATTTATATGTTCAATAATTGTTTTTATACTTAATATATTATTTTGTATATCTCTGCCTTTGGGACCACATGTTTGATTTATATTTATTATTTTCCCCATTTCCTTTTTTATCCTATTCGCTAAAATTTTGCTTAGTATTTTATAGTCCGTATTTAGGAGGGAGATGGGCCTCCAATTTTTAAGATCTTCCCTATCCCCCTTTCCTTTATACAGTAGTGTTATTATCCCTTCCCTCATACTCTCTGTCATGACATCATTTCTAAGTAAAATATTATTATACAACCATTCTAAGATGAGCGACAACTCACCACAGAATTTCGCATAGAAGTCCGTGGTGAGTCCATCTCCACCTGGGGATTTTCCTTTGGTGAGGCTTCGAATACTTTCCACTATTTCTTTTTGCGAGATGAACTCATCACATAAGTCTTTATGTGCTGATGATATCCTCTCACACTGAATATTTTTTAGATAGTCATCAATTTTGTAGTCTTCAATTTTTTGAGATGTATATATTTGGGTGTAGTATTCCTCAATGTATTTGAGTATTTTATTTTTATCAGTAGTTTTTTCCCCATTAATTTTCAAGGTCTCCATAATTTTTCTCCCCCCCCTCCTAATCTCTTCTCGCTTATACAGTCCTTCCGCTTTTCTGTATATATGTGTGAATTTTCCCGCTCTCATTTCTTTACCCCTGATGTTTTCTTCTATTATTTTGTTTAGTCTATCGTTTAGTTTTTTTCCCATATCTGCTGTGTTTTCCCTCTTTAACTGCCGTTCAATTTCCTCTTTCTCCATTTTAAGTTTTTTACTTCTGATATTTGAAGTTTCAATAGCTATACTTTTTATTTTTAATTTAAATTTATCCCATTCTCTAATAATATCCATGTTTCCTCTTTCAATAAACCTTCTTATTTCATTTTTAATTTCGTTTATAAAATTGGGATCCTCCAATAACTTATTGTTAAATTTCCAGCCCCCTTTTCCCCAGTTATTTTTAGCTTTAAAATTTACTGTCATGTATATAAGTTTGTGATCAGAGATCTTAAAATCAATAATTCCAGCCTCTTTGTGTGTTTCTTCGTTAAAGTTTGTACACAAGAATTTATCTATTCTACTCCCTTTGTTTATTTTATATTCATATGTATATTGTTTCCTAAGTATATTTAACTGTCGGTATACATCTTTAAATGTATGCCTATTTATGAAGTTTTCCATTTCTATCTTAAATCTTATATCATTAGTTGTTAGTTCCCCCTCCCTATCTATATTATCCCCTACCCAGTTATAGTCCCCTCCTAATATTACGTCTTCCATTGTATATCTTTCTAGATATTTTGATAGATTTCTAATAAATTCCTGTCTTGGATATTTGTTGGACGGCATATAGAGGTTAATAAAATGTATTTTCCCAATTTTGACATGTAGTAGTCTCCCTTTAAAATCTTTACCCTCTTCTATTCTCTCCCATTGGATTCCTGGTTTATTTTTAATTATTGTTGCCACACCCCCTTTCACATCATTCCCCTCAAAGTCATTTTTCAACAGAATTCCATTTAAGTGACTTTCACAAAAAGATATCACATCATTTTTAAAACCATTATGGGTTTCTTGTAAAAAAAAGAATATCAAAATTTAGGCTTTTATTGAATTTGGCAAGTTTTTCTATATTTATTCCATTTACATTTATTGAGTATACTTGGAAGTTCGTTCCTTCCATTTCTGGTTGCCTCCAGGTTGCCGCATTTATGGTTGCCACTTGATTTTATTTTGATTTTTATTCATAATAATTTTTTTGATTTTTATTCAACGGGCGCACTGGCTTCAGAGTCTCCCCCCACCCCCGTCAAAAGGGTGGGTGGGGTTTCTTCTGTTGAATTTGTATTTCCTTTGCTTGCTTGTTCAGTCTTGTTCTCTGTCGTATTGTCTTCCATTACTTTTCTTTGCGTATCATCCGTCTCACTCTCGTATTCACGTCCTGTTTCATAATCATCATCATTTCCAGTTTCTTTGTCATTTTCCTGTTCAAATATAGTTTCATTTTCTGTTTCTGTTTCTGTTTCCATTGTTTCTTCTTCGATTGTTTCCTCCCTTTTCTTTTTAGTTATGGTTTCCTTCCTCTCTGACACATTTTTCCTTTCTTCTATTGTATAATCTTCATTTCTTCCTGTTTCGCCCTCCTGGGGTGATTCCGGTCCTGTGGCTGCTTTTCTTTTTATTCTCAACTTTGGTATTGGCGTGGATGTTAGAGGTTGAATTCCTATTAAGTCATTCCCAGTATGGTTATCCTGTTCCTCTTCCTCTGATAAGCATCCATACCTATTTCTCAACGTTAGTCCCTCTTTATTGTTTGGGGTTTTTGAAAGTCCCGATTTGTTTGGGCTAAGTACTTTTTGGCACTCCAGTGTCGATTGTTCTTCTCCCCTTATTTCTGTTAAGTCTATATTCGTGAGTGAGCTTGCCGTTACTTCCTTATTTTGCTCTTTTTCAGTTCTGACTTCTTTTATGAGTTTTAGTATCGGATCGGGTTCTTGCATGTTACGATTTATTGGTGCAGCTGCCACCCTACTTGCGTACGTATCCCTGTTGGTTGTGCCTTGCGCTGTTTGTTCTACGCCAGGGCAATCACGTGGTTCATGCCCCGTTTGAAAACATCTGTGGCATCTCCGATCTAGCTCTGCTCCTCTATACCAACTTCTGAGTTTGAACCCCATGACATAGAAAAATAGGGGTATTTTCTTTGCATCTTCTTTTTGCACATAAATAATTCTGTTTCCGGATTTGATCGGCGCAAAACCCCAAATTGTTGCCATCTTGTGGGTTACGACCTTCGCTCCGAATTTCTTTTCAACTTTTAGAACAAGTTGATCTGTATCCACTTCGAATGGAAGTCCCACTATATGAATCTCTGTTAACTTTGGCTCGATATTTCTTGTAAAGGGTTCTGTCTCCTTTACTACTGCTCTCATCCCTTTTATTTCTATTTCCGTCATTTCTAATAACGGAGTTCGATCTTTTGTGTATATATTGTTTAGAGCTATGTACCCGTATGTTTTTCTTCTAATCTTTTCTAACTTTAAGATAGTTATTAGGGAAAAAGGACAGTAGTTGAACAAAAGTATCCACCAAACAGTTGCGGGCTAAACGCCCTCCTAGCCTCAGTATCGTTACACATGATTGGGTAGTCTAAACTTTAAGGGAACATTGTACCAAAGCAACATACCGTCTATACTCTCTTATAAGACCAGTCCAGCTGCAAACAACATACACTATGCTCTTTGTTCTACCGGTTGCTCTTAAGAAACTGCACAGATCTAGATCTGCGTTATTAAAAATATATAAATAAGTTTGCGCTTTGTCTTTAGTATATCTTAAAGGTGTATAAGGTCGGGATCATTGAGAACAGTGTGATATAATTGGGGAGCCTATTTGGAGCCAAAATGTATTGAAAAATCGTGACACTGTGTCACAGGTACACTGGATTTATGAACGGCGTTTGGGGGTGGCAAGTGGGGCTACCCAGGACACGCTCTTGAGGGGGCCCCGTGCTTCAGGCCTAAGGTCGTCTTTATGAGTTTGTCAAGCTATATTCTCCGGTAAATTGGAAACGCTGATACAGGCCGCACGTAATGCACGCAAATTATTGTTCTTAATTCGTGTCTTCGTGTTATTTGAAAAATGACAATAATAATCAGTTTATTAGGTCAAAGGCATTGTCGTCATGTTATTATTTCGATTTTAAAAAAACGTTGTCCACAAACAGGATTTTTAAAAAATGAATAATGAAAATACTAAATTCGTGCGCCAAATCGCGAAAGTTGATCTAGTCTAGACATAATTAGTGTTTGCAGTAGCATACCAATCGAGATACCGATACTCTGGCCCCGCGCGGTTATGGTCGGCCCTAGGCCCCGCGTACTCCTAACGCCGCCTCTGACTGGATTAACCTATTTATTCTGTATTTTTTATATATTGGAATTCTTTTTTTTATGTAGACATGAACGTTTCCATTGAAAGTAGGTCATCAAATGTCCAGTCCAATCATTTACATCACCCTAGGGAGGCAGGGACTTAAGGTGCTGTACGGCTGAGGCAATTATAATAATGTACCATGCCCTATAACGTGCCACTGTACCTAGCCTAGGCTGATCCGATAGAAAAATTCGAACCAGTACTCTTTTGATCATGAATCCGGCGCACAACCACTGAGCAAAAGTTGTTCCTGCCTCCTTTAGTTGCCACTTACGACATGCAGAGTGGCGTATATGGCATGTTTTACATCCCTGGACACGCTAAAGGGGTGGAGGTAGGGAGAGGACATCAGATGGGTGAATATTGGGTCTTGTGAAAAGAATAATTACCATCAAAACATGGGAAATTTATACCTTTAGAAGCAAATATGAATCAAAGGAGGGGGAATAGCTCAATAATTAAAGCTAGCGAAACCCATAAGGTTTCACTCCAGGTTTTAGTATTTTTCACAGCGTTGAGTTTCTAAATAGAAGTGTCTTCCAACATTCCGACATTTGACACACGGGGTTATATGTTATTTAAAGAAAATTTCGAGAATGCTAATGCTCATGTACCTATATACTCGCTAATAAGACAATCCAACTGTAAACTGCACAGACCCAGATCTGCCGGCCAATTATGCGCCGGCAGATCTGGGTCTGTGCAGTTTGTTAGGAGTAACCATAAGAATAAACATCATAGATCCTGATCTGCAAGCACATTATTCTACGACAGATCATGATCTTTGTTGTTTGCGGTTCGACTCGTGTTATCAGCGAGTACATCACGGTACGTCAGTTGTATTTAAGCATTCATTGTTGTATCAGATATGAAGATATCTAGGCAGGATGCCTACCACAGATCTCTAATGAGAAAGTATGCGCTCAGAATTAACATCTAGCTTTAGAAAGCAGCTGTTTTATTGAGGCTAATGTTTTAAAACTGAGATTGGAAAAGTTTGGCCGGTGACATTTTCTTCACATTTCGTCTGCAGAAAGGCGTATTAAGGTACATAAAAATCCACACAAGTGTAAGTATATGGAATTTATTTATTGAAAAAGAGTCACACCAACTCACCTTGAATTTCAGATACTTTTCAAGTATGTTTGGGTGAAGAATAATTCTGACTTAACAATACGATAAAACCACTAGCTACCCAGATATATAAGTTCATTTTAAGAGGTGAGACAAGCTCGTCAGTTTTCACTGCAAAGACTGAATCTCACATAGGCAACATATGTGTTAGGAAGTGAACATTTTGCAAAACGGTTATTTTTAAAGATGAACCTTTATATTTTTCATATTCAGAATTGTATTTCCCTTCTCCCCCATCGAATTTCAAGAGCTAATATAAAATGTAGACAGTATACTTATTGTGGAAATTAGTGAGTGTCGTTTGGACTTGTATTTGACATCTGCTTATCGATTTAAAATGGTACCATGATGAATGAACGGTTTATACACTTCAATATTTACTCAAGTCAATCAGATTGAACCGAATACTACTAATGATTGGTTACAGAAAGAAAGGATTACACGATGAAAACAGTATAATTAAAACAGCAAATAAGAACCTACGTGTATCACTTAATTGGTACTGCATTATTCGTCAAATGAATAAACATGTCGTACTTAACTTATTGTAAGCTTATAATGCGCTTACTTTTTCTGGGGATCCATATGTGTTCTTTTGTTTTGTTTTTTTTCGCGTTAGGCTCATTTTCACGAATGCGAATATTGTATAGATTTTACAGTATATTGCAAGGGCGTTCAAACGAATCTTTTCTCTTTTTTTATAGAAACATTACACCAAATATTAGTATGCACTTGATATGGTTATACTGTGTCCATACAATGACTATGTATATGTAAGCGTGTTTGGTACTTAGGTACGTATATCTATCGATATTTACATGTTGCTATAAAACAAACTTCACAAGCCCAGGTAACAAATGATCTTAGTCGTCCACCCGCATTAATTTATATGTAACCCATTGGCAGTGTCTTATCATTTTGGATATATCGAACACTTACATGAATAGCAATAGATAACGTTGTATGCATGAAAATGGTTATTGTGCATCGATCCATTGTGATTCCGATCGAATGAACAAGGTATGTATAATTTAGCAATTTTTTTTTGTATAAGATAAGACATATACAGTTTTCCAGCAATACAATCTTGTTGGGGTGGGATTTAAGGACACTTCATACCCTTAGAACATGTGATAGCAGAAAGTAGTAGAGCCGGATTAGGGCTTTGGGGGCCAGGGGCACTTAAGATAGGGGCCCCTTACACAAATACACCCTGAATGTAGTCCTTAAACTGTCCTGTATATGTATATAATTATTATTGCAATATTAGGCTAAGTATTAGACTGTTGAGACAAATATATGGTTTATCAACGGCAATCAGGGGAGGGGGCGAGGCACGTGCCCCCTGTGGATTGTAGGAACAAGATCTGCAAAAAGAAACATGGCTTCTTTCTCCTGTGGGTGGTAAGTGGTTTATTTCCGCATATACTACTCGTTGGGACATAAGCTTTAGGTCCTGAAGTGGGCATTTGGCTAAAAATTTATGGCAATATATCTTTTTTTCTTCACACATTTAAAGTTTGAATACTAGTAAAAGGTATTGAAATTTGCCTAGATAACTTTATGAAGACTTTATACATGCCTCTTCTTAAACGTGTTAGAAAATTATTGAAAGTGCCTTTACCATTGTTACTAAGTCATGAAAAATTAATACTAATGAATAAGCAAAAATGTAAGAAGAATTGTCACGAAAAGGCTTAGAGATTAATTTGAGAAACGTAAATGGGTGTACGTTTTATGGTGGTAACAGTCAAAACTTCTTTGAGTTTTTTCAACGGCGCTGAACGGTTAACCATACTCGACCAATGGTTCGCAAATTCCGTCATTTTGAGTATGTACAAGTTCAGCTCGGCTTAAAATGACTTATACGGGATGGAGAGCAGGCTAATTACATAGAATGTTATGATTTAAAAAAAGACCCAAGAATGGTATACCGTCTGTACAAGCTTAAAAGTCGAGCAAAACTGCAATTGATAATCATCCTGATCTCCCGTAGCTCAGGGACTATGCTGTTTGTTCTACTTAATACTCCGAACACACTGCACAGACCCAGATCTGCCGACACATTATGCGACGGCAGATTTTCAGTTGGACTCGTCACATAAGCAAGTATAGATGGTAAATGAACAGTTGTTTGACAGTTTATATTCTAGTCCCACAATTTGGACAGGAAACAAGAGAAAACACAGGTGGATGTTTAACAAGAATGAATGTTTAAGAATGCACCAAGACATGTATCAATTGATTAAAGGAAGCTCATATACTGATTTGTTTTAATGGGAAAAACAATAGAGCTTGTATAAACAAAATAATAAAAACATGATCCTTTTTTATGCAGTAGAATCTGTACTAACTTCATTTAGTAATCACGTAGATAGGGCGTCAGAATAAAGTTTTGGTTAGATACAGCCATTGATTTGACGCATACACTACATTACAGAGCATCACAAAATTTGTATCGAATTAATCTCCGTAAATGTTAAATAAACATGAATTACGGAATAAGAGTGACACCCCCACCCCCACCTACCCAATGCGAAATACCATTACGCTGTGTTGCGAGTCTATGCTCTTAAAATAAGTAACAGAAAAGAGTGAAACGCATCAAGCTTTGTAAAATTCAACAAATAGTGTATTTCCCTAGAATACAAAGTGAAAAAAGAACTTATGGTATTGCGAATTAAATCCCAAAATAATCATAGAATTACAGACGTAAGTACTAATAATTTAATGTTCTAAATAAACTTTAGTAGAAATCCAAATTAAGTCCAACGATGAAGTTTTGATGTGTGTGATGACCTGTATGAAGCTGATGTGTCAACAGTCTTTTGTTGAAACACATTAATATAATTTCAGTTTTGAATTCACCATAAATCCCTGTGAATGTCTCTGTCCAATTTTAATTTTTTTTTAAGAGCACTCTGTATTTCCAGAGACCGGTCGAGTCATACCAAACACTTACAAACATGGTACTAACAGCTGCCTCGCTTGACGCTCACATTAAGAGGTTAGTGCTAGGACTGGTCGGCCCGGTGTCAGGATAATGTGACTGGGTGGGGACATCGTGCTACATGTCTGCGGCATGATGCCCCAGTGCTAGACATCACTATAAACTGCCACATTGCAGACATCGTAGCGATATGACTGAAAAATTGTTAAAGTTACGTTAAAAATCCAAATCACATCACATCACATACTTCCAGAGAAAATGTGTGTGTGTGTGTGTGTGTGTGCGTGTGTGTGTGATTTAGATTTTTAACGTAGCTTTAACAATTTTTCAGTCATATCGCTACGATGATTGCAGTGTGACAGTTTATAGTGATATCTAGCACTGGGACAACATGCCGCAGACATGTAGTATGATGTCCCAGCCAGTCACATTATCCTGACACCAGGCCTATCAGTCCTAAATAACCTCTTAATACAAGCAAGGCAGCTGTTAGTACCATTTTTGTAAGTCTTTGGTATGACTCGGCCGGGGATCAAACCCACGACCTCCCGCATCCGAGGTGGATGCTCTAACCACTAGGCCACCGGAGCGGTCCAGAGAAAATAATCACTGAATTAAATAATTTGATTAAATAAATTCCAGCCCAGATGAACACTGAAAACAACAATAATACAAATTGATTCTGTTGGTTCTTAAGAATGAATAATCTTTCCAGTGATCAGATTATATAGTCCTCTACTTAACATTTTCTAAACAAAAAATTACCTAATGGAAAATAATGTTCTAGAAAGTTCTTAATGTTTACAAAATGAAATGTTAGTTATTATTAGAAAGTCTGTTACTAAAATTATAATATATAAACCGGACATGCCAGGTATACCCGGTAAATTATAGGGGAATCCCAATAACCTGGACCCAGATCCAAATAAACATATTTATTTTTTCAAATAATCCTGATAATAAACCCATGCACACAAATATTTTAGCTATGCATTAGTTGTTTACAGACTAAAGTAAATTAAAATAAATTTTAAAAAAAACAATAATTTAGGTCAAGTAGAAAATAAACTTGATTTTGGACAAGGGTAAGTCCAACATTCAATGTTACATTGCAATAGCATATAATGAAATAAATTTTTAAAAAACAAACAAACAATCCATGCAAATTAAATATACGTAACAGCTGGCATGTTGATTCGATTTAATGAAATGGGAAATACTATTACGTTGGCGTGTTGATTCAGTTTAATAGAATGGGAAATACCGTTAAGCTGGCATGTTGATTCAGTTTGATAGAATGGGAAATACCGTCACGATGGCATATTGATGCGATTGAGTAGAATGGAAAATGCCGTTACGTTGGGACGCTGGTTCGATTTGATGCGATGGGAAATACCATTACGTTGACATATTGATTAGATTTGATAGAATGAGAAATACCGTTACGTTGGCATATTTATTTAATTTGATAGAAAGGGAAATACCATTACGTTGACATACTGATTCGATTTGATGGAAATGGAAATACCATTACGTTGGCATGTTAATACGATTTGATGGATAGCGATATGACTGAAAAATTGTTCAAGCTACGTTAAAAATCCAAATCACCCACACGCATGTTGATACGATTTGATGGAATGGGAAATACCATTATGTTGGCATGTTGATACGATTTGATGGAATGGGAAATACCATTACATTAGCATGTTGATACGATTTGATGGAATGGGAAGTACCATTACATTAACATGTTGATGCGATTTGATGGAATGGTAAATACCATTACATTAGCATGTTGATACGATTTGATGGAATGGTAAATACCATTACATTAGCATGTCGATGCGATTTGATGGAATGGGAAATACCATTATGTTGGCATGTTGATTCGATTTGATGGAATGGGAAATACCATTACATTAGCATGTTGATACGATTTGATGGAATGGGAAATACCATTACATTAGCATGTTGATTCGATTTGATGGAATGGGAAATATCATTATGTTGGCATGTTGATTCGATTTGATGGAATGGGAAATATCATTACATTAGCATGTTGATACGATTTGATGGAATGGGAAATACCATTATGTTGGCATGTTGATGGGATTTGATGGAATGGGAAATACCATTACATTAGCATGTTCATTCGATTTGATGGAATGGTAAATACCATTACATTAGCATGTCGATGCGATTTGATGGAATGGGAAATACCATTACATTAGCATGTTCATTCGATTTGATGGAATGGGAAATACCATTACATTAGCATGTTGATGCGATTTGATGGAATGGGAAATACCATTACATTAGCATGTTGATGCGATTTGATGGAATGGGAAATACCATTATGTTGGCATGTTGATTCGATTTGATGGAATGGGAAATGCCATTACATTAGCATGTTGATACGATTTGATGAAATGGGAAATACCATTACATTAGCATGTTGATGGGATTTGATGGAATGGTAAATACCATTACTTTGGCATCAAAGATTTGTCCATATTGGTGTCTTCACGAAAAATATCACATTTGAAAAAATACAGTTGTAAATCAAGGCCTGATTTTTTTTCTCTCAGTGCACCAGACAAGTTATCAGGTCACAGAAGGCAATGATACAGAGTAGAGAAGTATCAGTTGTTAAATTCTGAAACTATCATCATCACTTGAATGTTTTATTTGACATTAAAATTGTCATCTTGTCGTACACATGGTGTTCTCGTTACTTACCAAGAACTTTGATGATGCCAATGTCAAACCAGTACGCAATGTACTAATAATATACATTCAGGTTTGTGAAATCATGTCGAATCAAATCTCAAATGTTGGAGGTCGGTCAGTAAGTAGTTCACAAAGCACTGATTACTTCCTGGTGGATTATAATTACCTTGGTTGGATAGCTGGGCTGTTTACAGCGAAGTGAAACATGCAAACAAATGGTATTTCCAGCTGAAGACGAAACATGTTACAACTCGATAAGTTCATTACATATATGTGAGAGGAAAATATTTTTAAAAAAAAAAAAAACAGAATTAGAGATCTTCATCATTTAACATAAAAATACATACAAAATACAAAGTCAGATTGTTCCATATAGATTGTACTTTGAATTTCCGAATCCCAAAACACATCTCACAACTCATGTAGAGCAAATCTGGTTATGACGGTCATCTGGTTATCAACATGCTTGTACAAAATGATCCAAATGATGAAGTCTGATTTGATAAGGAATCACATTTCATTAAGCAAGGAGTTAATGTATGGACGTCAGAAGGTGTGGGGTCGGTGTGGAGTTGTCCCACTCCTAAATTTTTTAAAACTCCACTGCGCAGTATATAAATATATCTCTTTTATTTTGGCTTTGCCACCTCCGCTGCCCCCCTCCCCGGAAAATTCCCGCTGATGCCCACAATTTCAGTGTGACAGGTTAATGAAAGGTGGCAAGGAAATAGTTTAAAGGTTAAACGGCTGATTAGTTTGTAGATAGCTTTAGATTCATGCCACAAACATGACAATAGATACATGCATTTAAAAGATGACAGGTTTACAGAAATACTGAAAACGTTTTAGACAATTGTAGCCTACATATTGGAGGAAAGACATATACCCATGTGAATGTACGGATATCTTTTCACGATTTAACGAAACAGCTATAACACCAGAAAAAAGCTTGATTTTCGTCTTCATGATTTGAACATATCAAGTAACGAATATCAATATATTCGTGATGTGGCGTCACACACCAAATTGAAACAAAGTGATCTTCACGACTAATACTAACTACTTAGGCGATTACAGTGAAATTTTACATGCACACATTCATCCAAAGTCAAATTGTTCCAAAATGAAAATGCAGCTGCAAGGAAATCCAGTTAAGCTGGCACAGAGGCCATCTTTGAAACCTTGTTACGCTATTCTATCCGAACAGATGGTCATATGAATATTTGGCTTTTCTGAAGGTCTTCTTATGATATCTAGTTGGTTTTAATTGAAAATGGTGCCAATCGGACATCCAGTATGTCAGCATTGGCGGCCATCTTGAAAATCGAGTTATCGCTACTCCTTCTGAACGGAAAGTCACATCGACATGGGATTTTCACCAGAAGAATATTTATGACCCTGAGTTGGACTTAAATGAAAAACCGCCACGCGGACATCCAATATGGCCTCCATGACAGTCATGTTTAAAATCTCGTTCTCGATTCTACTCCTAAACAGATAGTCATATCAGCATGGGTTTTTTTTCATCAAAAGACTTACGATGCCTAGTTGGTCTTAAACGAAAATGATGCTGATCTGACTTATTATGTTGCCTGTTAGTCTCTTGGTTTTCAAAATATTACAACCTTTTGCATGCGCAGTCTATTATGTAACAGATAACTATTGCTCTATATCCTTTCCATTTCATATTTTACTTGCCCGATTTTGAATATTTCCTTATGTGAAGTTAGGAAGGCACTCTTTTGCAAAAAATTCTTTGTATTTAGAAATTCCTACTGTTTCATCAAATTTGAATTTGGAGTTCTGTGTGTATTAGTTGTCAAAATAACAGAATAGATTAAATCTATACATTTTACATAATCATGGTTTACTTCAACTGGAGCCATGTCTGTTAATGTGCGATAAGTGCTATTATATCCCATAATTAGTTACGGTAAATGCCAATCCGTTTTCTGGTTTCGTTTTTTGAACAATATAATTCCACAATATAGTCTTCACAGTTCTAGTAAACCTTTTAACTGCTAATATTGTAGTTAGTTTGTTTTTTGTTCTGAGTATCTTGAAAAGTACTTTGTTTTCTTTATCCTACAAATCCTTGACCTTCGCGTTGTAAAGCACTCTGCCCTCATCAAACTGATTCTTTTCAGGCTACGTCGTTTGAAGATGTCTTTAAAAACATCACGTATGACATCTCCCATTTTTCTTTTTTACTTTTTCAGCCCATGCAAATTTTGAAGAAAAACTCTATACTGCCATGATGTATTTGCATCCATCGTTGAATGTGTGATATGCTAGCATGCCAACAATGTCCTCTTGCCACTAATAATTCACGTGAGTAACATAGACTTTTTGGTTGGGAGAAATTTTCTCATTTTGTAAGGTGTATGTAGGTAGTTTAGTTAACCATTCTTTTAATTCATCATATTTTATTTTTGTCCCATTTAATTTGTTTACACAATCGATATAAGCATCCGGACTTTCAGTATTACAGCATAGGTGCCTTAAATAATGTTCTTTGTTGGCCGTTTAAAACTTTATAAAGTTATACATGGAGTACTTTGTGCTGTCTTTTCAGAGTGATCAGCAAGCGTGCAACATTTTTATCAATCCCTTCAAAAGCTTGAATGATTTCAAATTGTTGTCAGATTTTGCAGCTTGAATAACTGATTAAAAAACAGCAACATAATACACCATGTGCTGTTTTCCACACATAATACACCATGTGCTGTTTTCCACACATTCTGCTTTTGATGACTCATTGTATATTAGCCTTGGGGTGTTTAGGTTGTGTCATAAATTCAGCTGAATGTAAATTTGTGTATTTTTCTACATCCAATACATAACTCAATCCCTTTTAGTACTGCACAGTTTTAATTAACCTAATCTCTAGATTGATACTGCTTGTCTCTTTGTCTGTGTCCAGGAATACATCTATAAATCAGCATCATTCCTGAAACATTGCAGTACATATTGTTGTTGTTTGAAAAGGGCAAATTACCGTTTTGTTATCTGTTGAGTGTTGTTTTTCTTCCTCAACTAACTTTATCACACTTTACTTTTGTCCAGCCATGTGAGCAAGGATACATTGTTTCTTAATAACGAGATTGTTGCCTTTATATTGAATTCAATGGATATTTATTTCATGTCTCTAAAAATAGTTAACTTGAATACATTATAACTTTGCTGTATCAGTTATATTGTCAAAAGATTTACAAATTATCTTGTGGAGGTTTTGAAATACAACAATTAAAGCATGTATCATTTCCATTTCATGGAATAGTCATGTTTGAAATATTACTTCAGTATAGTTTTGTTTTAGTAGTAAGGTAAAGGAGAGGTCTAGACCAATTGGGCACAAATCCAGTACATGAGGAAGTGTTGTCATGACACATGGCTTTAGTTTTTCTAATGAATAAGTAAGGTAGGAGGTCTTATGATAATGTGTACATACTGAAGATTGCAAAATACAGTGCCAAAAAGATCTATTTTAAATGTAACTAGTAGTAATGTGCTCACGTATACTCAGTTGATGCCAGTCATCAGCTCTTGTAACTGAAAAATGAAAAAGAAAGATCTTTTCTCTCTTAGATGAGTACAAGTTAATCATATCTTAATGCAGTCATCTTGGTTATATAACTTTAAGGTTGGCACAAATGATGATGATTTGCAATCCAATATGGCTTCCATTTCTAAAAATAGTTTTTAAGATGCTTTTAAATGTCGTAAAGCATCATACCAACCCAAATCTCTAAGCCAACTGCCCTGGCATTTTGTTTTTGATTTAGAAACCAGTCAGATTTGCAATTTGATTTCCACTTAGGCCTCTGTTTACACTAGATTTAAGTCCATTAAGTCAAAACTTAATATCAGAGCATGTAGCCTGCCAAGACTCTTTAAGGAGTCTGATGTCAGAGTGAGAAAAAAACCCCACAGATGTAATAAAATCTAATTATAGTAGAAATATGTTTAAACTAGTGACTGGTTATTCATGTTTTAATCAAACCATATTGCCATTCATGTGTGTGTGTGTATGTGTTTGTGTGTGTGTGAAAAAAGCACAGGATCACCTCTCATTCTTAGGTGAAAATAGTAAAATGGAAAAAAAAACATTCAATTTATTGCTGAGGGCTTTTAGTCATCAGAGGTTTCATTGTAGATGTGGTGTGGCAGCTGTTGAAAAACATAATTTTATCCCCCTGGAATGCAAAATGAGGAGGGGGTATAGCTATTTCTGTATATCTGTCTGCATACATTTTGTTTTTATAGTATAACTTACAAACATTAAAGAGGTGCCTTTTATGAATATAAGATTTTCACATTCTTTATTTATGTTACCATAGAAACAAAGTGTTGCATACTTTGTACATGTACATAATTTAGAACTGTAGGGTACTAGCGTAATAAGTATAAGAACTGAAGTGCTGGAAGGTATGATGCTTTATGTAGGAATTGCTACAGTGGGCCAGGGGTATGTATAGGGTGGCCATTGATGGAAATCAAGAATACACTGGACACTCCTTTGCACACATAAAAAATAATTACGCTAAATGGGGACAGTCCATCAGAAAATGGACTGTCTAGTATAAAACCAGACCAATGTCCAGCCTTGGTATGTCATTTCTAGTTGACTTTAGTTAACAAACTAGCGGTAAAAATAGATGATCAATTTTGTGTGTGTTTATTTTAATTGGCACCTCGATCAGGTAATTATGTATATATACTGCTAGTGTCATTGTCAATCTGTAATATTTTGTCATTAAGACCATGCACAACAAATGTTACAGTACTCATTTACACTGGTTCTACAGTAAATCTTCTCCACAGCTGATTGGATTTGTAATATTTTATGTTTTAGACGAGAAATACCATGCCACAAGCTTATTAACCCAATTTCCTTCAGGTGGCAACAGCATCCAGCAATACAGTCTAGTTTATTTATTTTATGCTCCTATTATTAAAATAATAAATTGTACTTAAATTGCTGTTCTCAAAATTAAAGTGAATATAAATATTATTGAAAATAAATTTTGCTTGAATTATTTGCTATAAATAAATGGCATGTAAATACATGGTATGACGTGACATGATTTTACCTCCTTCTGTGCCATGATAGACTGTCCGTGACACTATTTTACAGAGTAAGAAACTGTGTGGGCATAAAAGCACCCAGTAAGTGCCTCACAGAAAATGTCCAATAAGTCAAACATTTACCAAGCAATGCATTTTCTGAAGAAAGTACAAGCTGGGTATGTAATAGTGAAAAAAAATAAGGCATTGTTTTGATGACCTTATCATTTATGCAGCCACCGTCAAAAAAGTATGGGCCAAGGCTATGGTCCATCTATGTTTTTTATTTATGCACAATTCAGTCATAACAGTAATTGAAGCAATATTTGTATTCACTCAGATTTTATAGAAACCAAATTAAATACAATGTGTTAATTAATAAATGGGAGGTATATAATAAATAAAATATAGTGTTTGTAATGTTGGACATTGTGGTCATGCCTGAAGTACTTTGGTCTCACCCCCAATGCCCAACAGAACAAACTCTGTAATCTTTAATTATTGAATTTTAGTTGAATTTGATGTGCAGTTTTTTTTCTGGCAATATTTCAGATGAGTTGGATTATCAGCATTCTGTTATCTTTTTTAGTGGAGTTATGGCCCCTGATCATCTCTTCTTTCACACCATTGTTTCTGTAGCATACATTACTGAGGAAATTTTAGATTAAATTAAAGTTACCATAATGAGCTGCTTCACAGTGACAAGATCTTTAAAGAATTTAATTGTCACAATTCACTTTCATTATTTGGGTTAGAGTTATGACCCCTGATTTTCCTTCATTTTCCACTTTTGTGTTGTTGTTGTTGTTATAGGGTTTAACGCCATTTTTCAGCACAAGATAGGCTATACATGGCGGCCAGTATTAATGGTGGAGGAAGAACCCGGGAAAACCCCGGAAAGAACCACCGACCCACGAGAAGCTACCGGCAAGCTTTCTCACATGTCCACATTGGCCGAGCCCGAGACTCGAACCCACGCAGACAGAGGTGAGATGGCAGTGATCCGTGACGGATCCACTTTTGTGTCCACAGCATAAATTTACAATGATTGCAACAAATTTCAATAATTTAATAGTGTGGACTTCATGATACTGTTGTTTGCTTGAAATCATTAAAAGAAATGAACAGCTCATATCAAGTCCAAGTCTGTGCTGTATGCTGTTGAGCACCTTTTACACACAAATACAGCATATAATGTATTATTTTTCTTTTTCTTTGCAGGTGCATATAAAATTGTAGAAATGGCTACCATTGACTTTAATGCAGACCATATTCAAGACCCGAGATCATGTTTACTTCTGAGAGAGTGTTCCACCTGGTAGTCTTCAGGAAAAGCTTTACTTAACAATTATTGATGCCGCTTCTCATCAAAGTGGATAGTTCCTGGTATATAGTGATCATATCACTTTTTTTTATTAAGGAATTAAAATTCACCAAATCTATGCTTAGAATGTAGGACAATACAGTGTAAGTGCCTACTGTCAAACATCAGTGATGATATATTGGATACGTTGAGTCGTGACTGATTTTGCCACTGATTCCAAAATGGATGGATTCAAATCAGAAAGTGATGAGACCAATGGCATGGTTCGGAGAACTAGGAGTTTTGAGGCAGCCTCATCCTTCATGAATGATGAGGAAAAAGAAGGTTCAGAGAAAAAGATGAGCATATATGAAAGACTGACTTATGATATTGCATCAGATCAGCGATACATAAAGGAAATAACTCTGGGGAAGAGGATTGGATTCTATAGGATCAGGGGCGAACTGGGAAGTGGCAATTTTTCACAAGTGAAAATGGGAATTCATGCTTTAACTAAAGGTATTGATTTTCTGCTCTAATACATTAGTTTTATTGGCCCATTAAAATGTGGAGCAAGTATTGGTATGATGACTGTCTGTCGATCCACTTGCTGTTTTTGGCTTCCTTGCGGTAACTTTTATTGTAGATGTCACACTGTCAACAAACATTTTTTTTTGCTTGCAGCTTGGGTAAGGAACAAATCTATTAATTTGTGGTAGCATGTAGTCAAAGGTTAAAGTCATGTTGATTCAAAGAAGAAAAAATGGTTTCTTCACAGTAAATTAAGTTCAAGAAAGCATCTCAGTGATGATACTTTGTGGATGACTTTCATATGAAAGAAAGAAGCCTACTGCTTTTGATGAGTCTGAAAAGGTCCAGTTTATGAGACCAGATGATCTGATTATCTGAAGATCCAAGGTCAAGGTCATTATGCAAATTGAACAGCGTTTTGTAAAGTAACTTTAAATTTAGATCACATAATGGTGCCAGGCTTCGAGAATGACTTGCGGAAAGAAAGTCTATAAATGATGATTAGATAGCTTGAATCTCATGATCATAAAATCCAGATTACTGTATATGCTTGCTTACTGGTTGAGTCAAACTGTAAACAACAAAGATCCTGATGGGTCTGTGCAGTTGGACTGATCTTAAAAGCAAGTATATATGATAGGAATTTTTTAAGGTCTACACATTTTTTTTTTTAAAATCAAACTTTGTAAATGTATTGCTTTTTGACGTGGAATTCCTTGCTTTTTGGGGGGAAAAGATCAGAGACTGCTATGACTGATCATTTAAAGCTGTCATACTTTCATGCAGTATTAATTAAAACGGGGCAAGTGTATATTGTCCTGTTTATGGTGCACTTGTTTTTCTTTTGATTCTGCTTCAATGATGGTGACAAACTTCCAACAGGTAGCACTGATGTGTATATTTAGTAACACACAAAAGAAATCCATGAATGGAAGATATTACTGACAAAAATGTCTTTCCAAAGACTTGTTCTGCAAACTATAGTATGTAAAACAAAAATACAAGGAGAGTATTTCCATTTTTCTGTTCCTGTCAGGATGGAAACATTTTAAAAATCTTGCTACTAGCTGGCATGAAATAAAATGTAGCATGCATTAAATATAAGTATAGACACCTGAACCATGTCATTTCTTATAACCAAAATAAGCCTGTTATGTGTCCTCAAAGGAACTATTGCTAACCCTGGAGAAAGACAGAGAATTTAAAGGTTAAATAGCTCCAAGCCCCCAGTCAGCAAAACCTATGGTCTAGGTGTTAAAATATAAAATTAATAAGGTGAAAGGTATAACAATTAATAAACTTTATCATCATATCATTAATAGCGCTGTTGATAAATACATTACACTGTATTAAGCTATCCCAAAAATACCTGGTTTGAAAATCCAATGTAGCTAAAAATTTGTACTAAAAATGAAAATTAATGAAAACTTAAAAATATTTTGAAGAAAAACTAAACAAACCAATTCTTCTTAACTGGCTCATAAAACAGGTGAGAAAGGTATTAGTCATATTTTACCTGGGTTCTTTTCCAAGGTATATATCTGTTGATATAGGATGTGGACAACTAATTCTATCAAAACATAGACTGTAATGTTAAAGTTTGGCTAAGTTAGTATACATTCATTAGAATGAAAAATCATGGTTACATCATATGAATGATCTATCGAAGATCAAAACTTTTAAAACAGTGAAAATGATGTCTGCATGGCACAGTTTTGAGAAAAATTCCTGTTGACTGTAATGATAAAGTTTGGCCAAGTTAATATACTTTTGGAGTAAAACTGTCTTATCAAACTTACATCCTATGTGCAATATACAGCAAGAAGAAGCTTTTTAATTATATACCTAAGTGTGAAACATTGAGGCTTATTGGAGAAATAATTTTCATATTTTTTTCATTCCTATATTTCCACATGTGAAAAATATATCCTTATATGTTCACATGTGAAAATGTAAGATTTCCCATCATGCCATACTATGTTTTATTGTGTGTGCCTACAAAATTTGCACATGCACAGTGCCGGATTACCAAATAGACAGAGTAGGCACCGGTCTAGGAGCCCCATGACAACGGATCAAAATAATATTGATAGAACATAGTAAGAGATAATTTGTAAGGGGGCCCCAAGATTTTGACTGCCTAAGGGCCTCCATAGGGTTTAATCTGGCACTACACATGCAGCAACAAAAATGAATACTTGGTGAGCAAGAACTAATAAATAGAAACTGCCGATACATTTCAGACATGGAAATTAATCTTGGATAAAGAAATCTGACCAGATGCCATTCACATCTCTCTCAAACGTTATTTCCCCTTGCTTCCTTGACGACAGTGACAAACCCATTGTGATGAATTGCTGAAATGGACTTGCATTGTTTTCTGATAGGGTCAAATAAAATATAAATTGATAAAAATGTAATTTACTGTGACAGATAGGGTCATCCAAATCCTGCTGCTTTCTTAAGATGATTTGCCACTCATTAAAATATTTCATTTTTGGTACCACCGGAAGAAAAAAAATACCCTCTATATATCACTGAAAATAATATACTGCATGGCTTAATTTGAGAAAAATTCCCTTGCAGGTGCCTGTGATACAAATACAGTCCAGTGAGATCTCTCCATTTACAACCAGTAGCATGTCTGTGGCAACTTTGTTAAAATTAAAATGGTTTTAGATTCAAGCCTACTATTGTGCACAGTTAAACAATATGTAGGTTTCTTTTAAAAAATTATGCTAATGTTTTCTGCTAAATTATCAATCTTTTAAATATTTAATATAACACCACACACCAGCTGGATCCATAGGTCACAAAAAATTAGCTGCCTGTGACCATATGGGTTTTGTCATTTTGTGTGAGAAAACTTGTTGACAATTCCTGCTCATTTATAGTCTTCTGATAGAATTCGTGATTCAAAGAACTTTGGATGATGTCAATACATGTTACGACATTAGACCAATTCTGAAACAAAGAGACTACCTGTTCATGAATTAGCCATTGTGTCATTTTAAAAATGGTCAAATTCGCAGTTACTTCCTTTGAGGAAACTTGCTGTGGGACGAGAAACTGTTTGCAATTAGCAGTGATGTCACCAGTCCGGTTAGGCATAGAGTCTGGAAACCTGACATTATAACACCTCAGTGATACCACCCCAGACCGTTTTTTGTCTGTATTTTGTCACACCAGGGTACATCAGCCCAAATAGAACTGGACTATGAAATGGTCAGTGTGTTATTTTTTATATCCTGCTTCAGTAATTTCATAATTATGTTTTTTTTCTGTTGCTTTGTCATAAGTTTCATCCATTTCACTACTGTTAACTAATTTTGTTTTCTCTTTTTTATATACCATGATACAGATGGTTGAGGAAACATTTTCTTTTGCTAATTTATAAAATATTTAGCATGGGATTTCATTATTGTTGAAAGTGACCACTTGGTCTCTCAAAAGGTGATGACAATTAAAGTCGATGAATAGGAAAAGTAGGTTCCGAAATTTACTTTCTTTTCCATGACAATTATGGTACACACACACACACACACACACACACACACACACACACACACACAAACCTTTGCTGATTGGCTGAAACAAATTACTTGAAAATTTTTTCATAATAAACCTACATATGGGTCAGTTGTGGACAGTATTTGGCTTGGACCTTAAATCATTTCATTTTTCCACTGTTGCTGCGAAGCTGTAGAGATATGCAGGTATTTGAATATTTTGAAACAAATACTTTCTGTTTCTTAAGGCATAATCAGGATTTACAAAATATGACCCATGCCAAAAGAACTCGCCAAATGAACAGATCTTTGGTTACAAAAAAAGTGATAATGGTTCTTTGAGTTGGATTGTTTTCCTTGACTTCTAAAAAGCCTTTGATCTTCTTCATAATGAAATTCTGCTGCAAAAGTTGAACTGTTTCTGGTTTCAAATTCTTCTTTAAATTGGTTTAGTTATTTAGTTCTCTTCATCTCACCAGGAAAATAAGGCTACATTCTAGGTCATTCTTAAATTAGTTTAGATCATACCTGAATCAAAAGTCTCAGCAAGTAACCATTGGCAATAATATTAGCTCACAAACTTGCACTAATTTTTCAGTGTCCCTCAAGGCTCTGTTTTAGGCCCTCTCTTCTTTCTTTTCTATGTACATGGTCTACCATTCAATAATGAATCCACACATACAGATTTGTTTGCAGATGATGTAAGTTTGTATACATCTAGTTCTGATACTGAACTTATCCAAAGAAAATTAAACTCAAACCTTATTAGAATTTAAAGTTGGACACAACAAAATAACATAGATATAGTAATTAATGAAGGTAAACCAAAATATATGATTTTGGGAACATCACAAAAATTAAACAAATTAGGGAACCCAGCATTATCTCTAACAATAAATAATTATCAGTTAGAAAATGTCAAAAATGATAAAGTTGTAGGTGTGTCTGTAGATATTAATTTACAATGGAATAACTATATTGACAAGCTTTGTAAAGCACTGTCATGCCGAATTGCCATACTCAGCAGAATCAAGAAAGTTCTTATTTACCTACAGAAACTCACATCCTATTCTACAATGTATCTATTTTTGCAATGATGTTTTATTGTTAAAATGTATGTAGACATTTTTCAAAATCTTGTCTTGACAGGATTCATAAACTTCAAAAAAGGGCATCACACATTATTTTACATACATCCATTGATAATGCATGAAAGGCATTATTTACAGAGACTTGCAGTATATGAAAGGATAGATTTTCACAGGGCAGTTTTTGTGTATAAATGTCTACATGGTGCTGCACCACATTACTAGCTGAGATCAATGTTACATGGCAATCTTCATCCACCAAAACCAAGAAAATAGCAATTTAAGAAAAGCTTCCAATTCCAGTGAGTCTGCATCAACATAGATACACACTCTTAAATGAGATACAGAAAGTTTGAAAATATATGCCAATTAGCACATGCCCGAAACACTAATACAAAATGAATACATTGATTAGTAAACAGTGTTAATTGCCTTAAGAGCTAATCCTGGGAATAAAGATGGGATAGCACTGAGTGTCTCTATAGAGAAATGCTTTAATTTTTAGTACACCCCAGGTATTAAAAACTAGAGTCTTGAGTCTGCAAATGTGAACTGTTGTCACAATGAATTGCACAAATGTTTACATATTTGTGCTCAAAAAAAACCCGGTCACATAGAACAGACAAGCTAGTCCTGTAAGTCCTGTACATATTTATGCTCAAAAATCACTAGTCACATAGAACAGACAAGTTAAACCAGTAAGTCCTGTACAAATATTTGCTCAAATATCACTAGTCACATAGAACAGACAAGCTAAACCTGTAAGTCCTGTACATATTTATGCTCAAAAATCACTAGTCACATAGAACAGACAAGCTAGTCCTGTAAGTTCTGTACATATTTATGCTCAGAAATCACTAGTCACATAGAACAGACAAGTTAAACCTGTAAGTCCTATACATATTTATGTTCAAAAATCACTAGTCACATAGAACAGACAAGTTAAACCTGCAAGTCCTGTACATATTTATGTTCAAAAATCACTAGTCACATAGAACAGACAAGTTAAACCTGCAAGTCCTGTACATATTTATGCTCAATTATCACAATTCATATAGAACAGACAAGCTAAACCTGTAAGTCCTGTACATATTTATGCTCAAAAATCACTAGTCACATAGAATAGACAAGCTAAACCTGTGAGTCCTGTACATATTTATGCTCAAAATTCACTAATCACATAGAACAGACAAGCTAGTCCTGTAAGTCCTGTACATATTTATGCTTAAATATCACTAGTCACATAGAACAGACAAGCTAAACCTGTAAGTCCTGTACATAATTATGCTCAAAAATCACTAGTCACATAGAACAGATGAGCTAGTCCTGTAAGTCCTGTACATATTTATGTGCGAAAATCACTAGTCACATAGAACAGACAAGCTAGTCCTGTAAGTCTAGATTATTTCCTTGACTGTTTTCATAGACATGAGCAAGATGCCCAGAGTGGCCAAGTGATCTAAAGCACTCACTGTTCCAGATCACTGCCATCTCACCTCTGTCTGTGTGGGTTCGAGTCTCAGGCTCGGCTAAGGTGGGTACTTGAGAAAGCCTCCCAATAGCTCCTATTGGGTCATGGTTCTTCCTGGGGTTTTCCAGGGTTCTTCCTCCACCAGTTATACTGGCCACCATGTATAGCCTATCTTATGCTGTCAAATGGCATTAAACCCTTCAACAACAACAACAACAGACATGAGCTTTGATTTCTGTAATGCAAGCTTACGTGTGCACATTCATCAAAGATACTCTGACTTGCTCATGATAATGTTGACTATTTCATAGGATTTGCAGAATAGATTACAGAAATGACCCTATCTAACTTTACCGCTCTATCAAGGATGCTGGTATTTTGCATATGACTGGAAAGATCAACCTCTCATGATTTAGAAGTAAAGAAAGACCAAAGTTCTTGCAACAAATTTCAATTTAATGTACATTCTATGGAAAAAAATTAGTACCATACATTAAGAGAAATTTGTAATGCCTAAAAATGTCAGGCAATAAAGTTATCAATGCCTATCAAATAAAATGGTTAACTGCAATGCAAACTGTTGAAAGTTCTCAGTGCCTATCAAATAAATGGTTAACTGCAATGCAAACTGTTGAAAGTTCTCAATGCCTATCAAATAAAATGATTAACTGCAATGCAAACTGTTGAAAGTTCTCAATACATATCAAATAAAATGGTTAACTGCAATGCAAACTGTGTTGAAAGATCTCAAAGCCTAACTGTCAAATAAAATGGTTAACTGCAATGCAAACTGTTGAAAGTTCTCAATGCCTATCAAATAAAATGGTTAACAACAATGCAAACTGCGTTGAAAGTTCTCAATGCCTATCAGATAAAATTGTTCGCTGCAATGCAAACTCAAACTGTGTTGAAAGTTCTCAATGCCTATCAAATAAAATGGTTAGCTGCAATGCAAACTGTGCTGAAGGTTCTCAACGCCTATCAAATTAAATGGTTAACTGCAATGCAAACTGTGTTGAAAGTTCTCAATGCCTATCAAATTAAATGGTTAGCTGCAATGCAAACTGTGCTGAAGGTTCTCAATGCCTATCAAATAAAATGGTTAACTGCAATGCAAACTGTGCTGAAGGTTCTCAACGCCTATCAAATTAAATGGTTAACTGCAATGCAAACTGTGTTGAAAGTTCTCAATGCCTATCAAATTAAATGGTTAACTGCAATACAAACTGTGTTGAAAGTTCTCAATGCCTATCAAATAATATAGTTAACGGCAATGCAAACTGTGCTGAAAGTTCTCAGTGTCTATCAAATAAAATGGTTAGCTGCAATGCGAACTGTGTTGAAAGTTCTCAATGTCTGTCAAATATAATTGTTAACTGCAATGCAAACTGTGTTGAAAGTTTTCAATGCCTATCAGATAAAATTGTTCGCTGCAATGCAAACTGTGTTGAAAGTTTTCAATGCCTATCAGATAAAATTGTTCGCTGCAATGCAAACTCAAACTGTGTTGAAAGTTCGCAATGCCTATCAAATAAAATGGTTAGCTGCAATGCAAACTGTGCTGAAGGTTCTCAACGCCTATCAAATTAAATGGTTAACTGCAATGCAAACTGTGTTGAAAGTTCTCAATGCCTATCAGATAAAATTGTTCGCTGCAATGCAAACTGTGTTGAAAGTTCTCAATGCCTATCAAATAAAATTGTTAGCTACAATGCAAACTGTGCTGAAGGTTCTCAACGCCTATCAAATAAAATCGTTAACTGCAATGCAAACTGTGTTGAAAGTTCTCAATGCCTATCAAATTAAATGGTTAACTGCAATACAAACTGTGTTGAAAGTTCTCAATGCCTATCAAATAATATAGTTAACGGCAATGCAAACTGTGCTGAAAGTTCAGTGTCTATCAAATAAAATGGTTAGCTGCAATGCGAACTGTGTTGAAAGTTCTCAATGTCTGTCAAATATAATTGTTAACTGCAATGCAAACTGTGTTGAAAGTTTTCAATGCCTATCAAATAAAATGGTTAACTGCAATGCAAACTGTGCTGAAAGTTCTCAATGCCTATCAAATAAAATGGTTAGCTGCAATGCAAACTGTGTTGAAAGTTCTCAATGCCTATCAAATAAAATGGTTAGCTGCAATGCAAACTGTGTTGAAAATTCTCAATGCCTATCAAATAAAATGGTTAGCTGCGGTGCAAACTGTGTTGAAAGTTTTCAGTGCCTATCAAATAAAATGGTTAGCTGCAATGCAAACTGTGTTGAAAGATTTCAGTGCCTATCAAATAAAATGGTTAACTGCAATGCAAACTGTGTTGAAAATTCTCAGTGCCTATCAAATAAAATGGTTAGCTGCAATGCAAACTGTGTTGAAAGATTTCAGTGCCTATCAAATAAAATGGTTAACTGTAATGCAAACTGTGTTGAAAGATCTCAATGCCAGGATGATGACAATACATAGATTAAAACTGGTATCTTATTTGTCTCACTGGTTTTGCAATTGAGAGCAATATTTGATGATATGGAGAGCTTTTAAATTTCTACCAATGATGCTGTCCCAGCATCGAATTTGGCTGCTGTTACTAAAAACAGAAACACCTTGAAAAATTACTTCTTCACAAATTATGGCTGAACAGAATTTGACCAAATTTAATGGAAAGCATCCTGGCATGATTGTCTTTCAGATTTGTGCAAATTATTGCAAATCTGCCAACATATTTGGTAGGGGTGAAATGATTCGTCAATATATCGATACTTTTGTTGAAATAATACACACATCGATACAAGAGACAGAGAATCAATACACAACGATACTTACTGGATGGATTTTATTTTAGTCTTCAGCAGTCAGGAATAATCATTATTAGTTGCCTTGTTATTCTGTCAAATTATAATTCATCTGAAACAGCATTTGCAGTCGCAGGTACTCATGTTTATTAATAAAAATGAAAAAGACTATTTGAAAATACCCACTCACTGTCAACAAGTTAATTTAAAGTGACATGGTCGCAATCTGGTTCCCTCATTCGATGCTAATTATCTTAACCCAGAGGTATGTTCAGCATATACTATATGTTCCAAACGTGTTCCATATGTTTAATGAAGTACTTTACTTGTCATATAATAACTACTTTCATGTGAAGTTTATACTTTGAATTGTATCTTATAGTATTGGCAGAGCAAGACAGAGACTTAGCAAGAAAGTCATTAGATACGTTAAGTACTTAAGTGGAGATACTGTCAGGGCATTCAAATGCTCAAATCATGCACATTTTTTACGAATTTACGATCTTGGAGAAGAGTGAAACTGCTGAAATTCGTTATAATTCCCACATGTAAAACTGTGCTTTTCAAAATATACAATCTGTATTTAACTGTTCTTGTTGCAACATCTGTTTTTTTGGGTAGCAACTATTCCACATCTCGGTTCTTCAAGCACAACATGAATGGTTGTGAAACTAAATTTGATTAGCACATCATGCCTAGGATTGTGCATTATGGCATAGTTTGAACCAGTCATGAAGAAAGTTTACAAATGCTTGTTTAAAATATGGGCTACCTAGAAAACCCAATATGTCTGATTCCTGGCGTGGTTCATTACAATTTGATTCAGCAACTACTTGCTGATGATAGTGATGATGACAATGATTTTTAAAGTTATGAAGTATATCAGATTAGTGGAATGTGTTAATGGAGATACATGTACCAGTGAGTGATTTTGAATCCAAAATGGTGTTAAATATGAGTCAGATGTACATGCTGGATGGACAAAAATATAGATGGCATGACCCTGTCAGTGGTATTTCAACATTAAATGTACCAAAGGCAGAATTCTGAGCCTAATTAAAACACATACAATTTAAAAGTATAATGCAATTTTCATTTTTTTTAAAATCAGTTTTGCCAAGCGGATCATATGCTACAAAACCATATATGTACATATATCCATATCAGGGTTATGATAAATTGAATAAAATAAGGGAAACTACTGATTTAATCAAAGAAGTTTGTGCTAGTGAAAAATCCTAATTTGGAGCAGATGTATCCAAAAGATAATATCTGTGAACTCTGGAAAATTGTACATAACAGCCATAAAGATCAGTTTCCCAATATATTCAAGCTGACTAAGCTAGCTATGTATTTGCCCCTTCAGAAAGAAGCACAGAATAATACTGATACAAAGAAAAGGAGCCCAGTATGCTCAGAAATAATTAACATATTAATGCTTATACAACTGGAGGTGACATCTGTCAAATATGTTGATTTTAGTAGAGCTCTAAGAAAGTGGAGCAGGAAGAAAGAGATACAAATATTGAAGTTTAGACAAATATTGACTTATGACCGTTTTCTCCCCCGCCTTCTTTTTTGTTCAACAAAGGGATAGGTCTTCCTTAAAATAAAATCATCTCATCATCTCTTCTTAAATTGTACAGGAGAACAAATTTGGAACTTCTCTTTTGTATGCAGAGATATTTAACCAGTTAATGAAGGTGCTGCTTGAAAAATATGACCTTAGTATAGAATGAGCGATGGGGCAGATTTCAGACTTCTCAAGTTTATCACTTTGTGTAAGCTAAAAAATTTGTAGAATTGGACTTGTTGTAGTCAGTAATTTCCCACTTCACTAACAAATACAAATACCTGTGGCTGCAGCAGTCTTTTACATCTGCAGGATGTAAAATATAGATTTTGTTGATATTCAACCTTATTCCCATGCCAGGATTTGTTCTAGATGAGATTTTCTTTGCATGAAGAAATTGTATTATTTCTTCTGGTTTTAAGATAACATCGTAATGTCTTCCAAGTTTAAATGAGACACGAAATTGATAATAAGATATTTGCAAATCATTCATGTTGTACTGAACAATAGGGGGTTAAATGGAGCTACCTTTAAATGGCCTAAAATGTTGGATAAAACTCATTACAACCAACAGGTAGTCTGTTTGAAAGCATTGTTGTTATCTTCTCATCAATGAGAATTGCATATAAATATATGATAACTATATTTCTGTCTGTTGTCTGCATACTGGAAATAGGACCAGAATGTCAACATACATGAAAGGGCATCACCTACCTTCCAAAGATGGAAAGAACATGTTCATATGTATATTGATATATATCGTATCTCAGGCTGCGTATCATGAATCGTATCGATATGCGGCACAGATGTATGGTTTCACCGCTGATATCAGGCTATCATTACTAAAAAAGAAAAAAAAGACATTAATTGGCTTTGTCTTTTTCTGCACAGCAGAATTTGACCAAAATTGACAAATCTTTCATGCACTAAGGGCTTTCATATTTATGTAATTGTTGTCTTTCTGCCATCAAATATGGCCACCATTACTAAAAATAGGAAATTATCTAAATTAATTACTCTCTAAAACCACTCAGCAGAATTTGTCCTATTGACAGAAAGCATCCTGGAATGAACAGCTTTTAATTTGGTAAAGCTGTAACTAATCTACCATCAACTACTAGTATGGCTGATGTTACCAAAAATAGAAAAACATCTGAGCAAATACTGCTTAGCAGAATTTAACCAAATTGGACAGAAAAAATTCTAGTTTATAGGCCCATCAAATAAGGTAAACAGTTACACAGAATCTCAAAACAACTTCTCAGCAAGTCTCATGACCAACTTTGACAGAAAGCATCCTGGCATTGAGGCTTTTGAATATTGGACAAGTGATGCAGGTGTGCCATCAAATATGAATGAAGATACAAAAACTAGAGGAACCTTGCAAGATTTGTTTTCATAATATATGCAATCAATAGCATTGGACACAATTACTGCAAAAGCATCCTGCTCACTGAGATTTCTTGTCCAACCATTGATATATGTGTCTGTTATGTAGATGTCAGGTGAGTTTTCTTGGTCCTTTTGTTTTTGAATGAAGTTATTTATACCTTTCTGGTTTCTTCTACAGGACAAAGTGGTCTTCATTCTGTGTCACCTATTTTGCCTCTGCATTTTCTGAACTTACATTTTCGATCTTCTATATTTCAGAAAAAGTTGCAATCAAAATATTAGACAAAACAAAATTAGATGATAAAACACAAAGACTTCTTTCACGGGAGATTTCGTGTATGGAGAACTTGCATCATCCCAACATTATACGGTTGTATGAGGTGATAGAGACATTGGCCAAACTTCACATTGTGATGGAATATGCAGGTGGAGGGGAGCTCTTCAATAAACTGTCCAATGAGGGAAAATTTTCTGAGCCAGAAGCCAAAATTATATTTTCTCAGATTGTTGCTGCTGTAGACCATATGGTGAGTCAGTTAGAACAATATGCAGGGCCTCATTTATTGAGACCTGTTTCATCCATGTTTTTAATTTATCCACATCACAACTACTGTATTAAATGTATTATATGTACCTGCCCTAATATGGGAGCCATGGTAGCTCAGTTAATGTAGCATTAGATTACTAATCCAGTGGTTGTGGGTTTCATACCCATTAATACCCACCAGAGCCAGCCTGGGTTGGCTGCCTCAGTGTGTTCATGGGAAGAGCAGTCAGCTGATGTCCTTGACACCATATAACCAATAATGTGCTTTAAGTGACATTAAAACCAGTTAGAATGACAACAAAGAAAAGAATTGCCTTAATATATGCATGCCCATTGTTCAGTCAAAATTAATGTAATGACAATCTGTTTTTAAGCATGCCTGTTTTGATCGCAGCTTTTTGGGAGGGAATTAGTGCTAAAATCTGCTTCTAACATTTGGATTTGTTAGGATGCCACTGCAGCATATTGCTGTTGTCTTGCTACAACTTCACTTTTTGGTTTCAGTAAATCTCATAGACAGATTTTACATCTGTTTTTATTGCGTGTAACTATAATGAGAGAGGTGGTTGAAACTAAACAGTGGAGATCTCTCAAAGGGAGCAGACTCTTCTATACTTTTTAACTTAAAAGTCAGGTCCAACTGTAACGAGATATATTCAGATCTGCTGTTGCATAATGCATGGGCACATCATAGTCTGTGTTCTTTGTTCTACTGATTAGTCCTAACAAACTGCATTGACTGAGAATACTCCTTGTTATGTCTAGTTAATACTGAATGACAGTGGTGCCTATCTGGCATCCAGTATGGCCACCATGGCAGTCATCTTGAAAATCTTGTTATTGCTGCTCCTCCTAAATGGAAGGTCATATTGATCAGAAGACTAATAAGGTTATATAGCTGGACCTGAATGAAAATATTGCTGATCTGACCTCAAATATGGTCACAGTGATGACCATCATGAAAATCCTGTTATTGCTGCTCCACCAGAGCTGATGGTCATATTGACATGTGGGTTTGATAGAAAATGTTTGATGATATCTGTTTTGTCCAAGAAGAAAATGGTGCCCCAGAAACATCCAATATAACTGCCACAATGAACATGTTGAAAATCTTGTCACTAATTCTCCTTCATGGATAGTCATATTGGCTTGTGGTTTTCACCAAAGGTCTTCTAATGGTGTTTAGATTGACCTTATTAACAATGGTTCTTATTTTATATCAATATATCTGCGCATCAAGTAATCTGAAAATATTATCCCTCAAGAATGTCAGAGATGGTTTCAACACTCAGCAGTTAAAAAGAAGACATTGTTTTATCTTAAATTCCTGGAAATTCTTTTAGGACTGAAGATTGATGGCCCCTTTAATGGACTAGACTGAGATTTTTAATACCTGTACTCAAGGATGATACAATGGTTGCAACATTATGATTATGACTTTCTATAACATTGTTTATAATTTTTTTAAATGGTCATTATTAATGGATTCAATATAAATTATTAGTTATGCATTGGTTTCTTTTTTTCAAATGTGATATCAGAATAAATTATATATTGCACTGCATAATTATTAAAACCTTTAAATGCCACTTGTATAAGGAAATCAGCCAGTCACCTGTTGTTAACAGCCTTTTCAGGAACGAACCTCTTAGGGAGACATCTCTCTTTGGAGGCCACTATGTTTCACTTTATAAAAGTGACAACTTTAAACAGTTGTTACTTTGTGATAGACAGAGATGACTGATTTCAACAGGTTTATTTGAATGATAGAGAGTAGATAGATAGATAGATAGACAGACAGACGGATGGACAAACATAGATAGCAGATCTGCTTTAAACAGGTTTAACTGTATGATAGATAAAACCATGAATAGACAGACAGAAAGATAGATAGTTAGATCTGTTGTAAATATCACCTATATTAAACAGTCACTTTCTTAAACAGGTAAGATTTAAAGATCCACTGTACTATAGAAAAAACCTCTATTAAGGAACCACCTGTTTTGAGAGGCAATTTTCTCACTGCCAGTAAGGCTGCTTAAGACATGTAATCTAGATAGATAGATAGATGGAAAGATAGATAGATAGATGGAAAGATAGATAGATAGATGGAAAGATAGATAGATTGATCATGTGCATAGATAAATCAATTGATACCTGAGTTTATCAACACTTTTCAGTTTCCCAGTAAAGAATGCTAATTTAGGTTTTTGAAAGATCAAAATGTTTAAAAAGATTAGTTTTTCTTTCAAAGTTTGGGGGCTGGGGTTGGACTTTTCTATGTGCACCAATACTTAATTGTTTACCTCTTCACTTTCAGCATTGCCAAAACATAATTCATAGAGACATGAAGGCAGAAAATGTGTTCTATGCTGGGCCTCGACTAGTCAAAATTGGGGACTTTGGTTTTAGCATAAGCACACGACGGGACAATCCACTGAACACATTTTGTGGTTCACCACCTTATGCAGCCCCAGAACTTTTCAAGGATGAGAGTTATATTGGCATATATGTTGATGTCTGGGCTTTAGGAATTTTGTTATTTTTTATGGTAACTGGCATCATGCCATTCAGAGCTGATACTGTGGCAAAACTAAAGAAATGCATCTTAGATGGAAACTACACGATTCCCTCCTATGTGTCAGACAGATGCCAGTTTCTTATTCGCAGTATACTTAAACCTGTGCCTCAGGATCGCTTCGGTATTGATGAGATCAAAACATCAGAATGGCTGGATGGTCAGGAGTTTCCAGAAGCTCTTGAACCATATAATGTGAATCCTAGTCCTGTGGGTGCTGATCTATCGGATGAAGAGCGTTTGGCAAGGAAAACTCTTTGTGACCTTGGAATTACAGAAGATCACATTCAAAATATACGTGATCAAAATTCACACAGTAATATCACAGGAACATACCGTATAGTGCTTCACAAAGTGCAAAAAAGACGGTTAGGGATTACAGATGCCCCCATGATAGAGAGAGCAATGACAGATGTGAACAGAAACCAGAATAAACCTAAGAAAATCACAGGATCAAAGCAATCAAAGTTGTGTGTTATACTTTGATGTTTGTAGACATTGTTAGGTTTTCAGTTAGATAATTTTTCTGGTTGATGTCATGAATGACATTGTCCTGCATATATGTCTCTTGTATTGTGTGGAGACCTTGGTCAAGCACTTACAAGTACTTTTACACAAGTAGTGAAGACATTTATCTGTATATCATATAACATTCACACCTGAGGTGTTATAACATCACTTTATAAGAATCGTATGTCATGATGTGACATAACACAGAGCTGAAATGAATAACCAAGCATCTGAATCAAAACACTTTTTCATGAATATTGTAATTCAAAATCAGTTTCTGAATATTTGTTTGTCTATCCAGCATGTACTGACACCTTCAACCAGATTTGGAGGTCGGCTGTGCTAAACAAGGATTGCTACAAATCTGTTTGGCAGCTTTTGTAAAAGAAACAAATAAGGCAAATGGTAATCTATGCAATTTTGAATTTGTTTTCAAGGGAACAACTTCAAAGATCCACTCACAAGATGATGTCTAAATTCTGAATAGTCTCGTTGCACAGAATATCACCATTTCTATTTATTGTCATTTGGCACTTTTGAAATATAACATGTAGTACAGCAGGTTCATAAATAACATGGTTTCCAAAAGGGGTCATATTTTAATAGCAAAACCTTTCAACAAAGTACTCTAATTTTGAATTTGATCATTATGGGATTAAATACTTGTATTGCTGTCATTAAGTCTAACTTTGATTTTTACACATTGAACTTAAGGAATAATTAAGTTATCAACTGTGTATTTGAATTATCTTTAATTTTTCACAATCTGGTCAAGTTACATTGAAGGTTGATTTCTGCAATTTTCATTGTGAATAAAGCTTTTAGAAAAATTCTTGAGATAGTCCCCATATTCAGTTAAGTAAGTAATTGAGAGTTACTGCCCATTTTCACATAAAGCCCATCTAAACAAATGCTTTACCATACTGAGTTCAAGGCTAAGCAGGGAAAATAACACCTCGATTCATGTGATATTTAATAAGTAATACAATTATTTTATTTACCTCAGACCACTAAAGTGTCATTTATTTAGCTTTAGGTGCATGGGTTCACTGCATTTTCAGTATGGCAAGATTATGGTTGTCAGTAAATATCAAGGTAGATAAAAGAAGAAAGAAAAAATATAAATTGTATAGCGTTCATAAGACTGACAAATATTCAAACATTCTAACTGATAACATTCCAGGAATATTCGAATTAGAAGATTTAGTTTTCATTTCAGCTCTCTCAAATATTCAGTTAAGTACCTCAGTGAGTAACATCAAGTCATTGAAGTTATGTGGTAACTTAGTGGGTAACATCAGGCCATTAAAGTTATGACATACCTCAGTGAGTAACATCAAGTCATTGAAGTTATGTGGTAACTTAGTGAGTAACATCAAGTCATTGAAGTTATGTGGTAACTTAGTGAGTAACATCAAGTCATTGAAGTTATGTGGTAACTTAGTGAGTAACATCAAGTCATTGAAGTTATGTGGTAACTTAGTGAGTAACGTCAGGTCATTAAAGTTATGTCATACCTCAGTGAGTAACATCAAGTCATTGAAGTTATGTGGTAACTTAGTGAGTAACGTCAGGTCATTAAAGTTATGTCATACCTCAGTGAGTAACATCAAGTCATTGAAGTTGTAATAACTCAGTGTTCATTGAAGTTCCATAATAAAGTTCAAATGACAAGAACTATTTACAATTCCTTGGATAGTCCAGTATGCCTCTCACAGCAAGCAGTTCATCAGACGTTTTTCAACTGACCTGTTCATCAATTTCTTATCAAAGATAACACATATATAAGGTCATCAATTTGTGTCATAGCATCTTGATCATTATTATATAATATACTATAATTTATGGAAGTAAAATTACATAAGTTTTAGTTTCCCAATAAATTACAAATTTGGTAGTGCCTCTCTAATTCTTGAATCTGTTTTGCAGGCTTGTTCATAATTTGATATAAAAGTTCTAACTAATATTAAAACATTTAGAAGTTTCATGAAATATCTTTATTTATATAGAAAAAAGAAATTTATTAAGTTTAGTAATACTAGTATAATTACTATATTCATTTTTGGACACTTTAGAACTTATTGCCAAAATAATTTGGATGCATTGGATTTTTTGGACAGTGTTTACAATATTCTTTTTCCTGAAATTACATTTTCAGACACAATAAAAGGACACCTGGCTTCTTGTTGAATAATGCAAGTATAATAGTTATATTTTCTGTATGTCTTTGGACCAGTTTTGTTTTTTAGAGACTAAATAATACTTGCCAAAATATAATGGAAAATACTTACACTTACTTAGCAAGAAATATTTCACATGATCATGAACTTAGCAATAATGAAGATAATATTTTTTAGATACTAAATATTATTTGCTAAAATTATTTTTAATGTTTTGTAATTTTTGGACAATGTTTTACTCTATCTTTTTTTCTTCCAGAACTTATATTTCAGACACAGTCTATGAAAACTTTGTTTCTCATTTTCACATAAAAGTCCCAGTGGTTTTGTGTTGATTAAACAGAAGCACTTTAGTCATTCATGGATTGTGATACCTAATTATCCAAGAAAATACTTGAACTTACTTTTTCAGCAAGAAATATTTAATGTGATCAAGAACTTACCAATAACTAAAATAATTTAAAATCTGTTGTGTCACTTTTCATGAAAGGTTTGTCCCTTTTTCTTTTTAAAATTTCTACCATTTTGTGTAGATCACCAAATGACAATGGCTTTCGAAAAGTGAGTCCTGGCATGGAGATTAGAAATGTGTATACTAACAAATGCACAGCAGGTTTCAGTAGATACTCTACCATGTTGAGCTTTTTGGATGATTATCAATGATTTCTTTTTTAATGACTTTACAAGGTTAATAAAAAATATGATTGATTGTTAGTTTCAAGATTATTACACAAATGCCCTCCTTGTTGTTAATCAGGTGTGGGTCTTGGTTTTGATTCAAGACACAAACAATAATGTTACTATATTGTAATTATCAATCAGAATCAAATTATTTTATTCCGTTAACAATATGTCAGAGAGTTGCATAGATTAATAAATGCTGTAAAACAAACAAATTATCCTTGGTGGTAGAATTATAAACAATGGATTAAGGGTTGTTTTGGTCCTTTTGCTAATGAACTAGTTTCTTGCTTGACAAAAAGAGAACTTTAAAATAAAAAGATAAATAGAAAGAAAAGAAACAAGAATGACAACTGCAGGTGTTTACTAGTAAGATGTTGCCTCCATTCAGGTCCAGAAAACAGTATTTGTATCATATTTTGCACTTTCCATAAACAGTGTTTGTGTTTAATACAATAAAGTTTTTGATTTGAATTGTATTTGCCTATTTCATAACCTGGATCCATTTTATAAGTGACATTTCCTGCGCAGTCTGCCAATGCATGCTGGAACCAAAGCTCTGGTGTATAAATGCAGCACCTGCTTTGTTTTCACAGTTAATGATTCCTTTGAGCTATGAATTGGACACATGTTCAGTGCCCCATGTGAGTTTTATATTAAGGTAATTGCATGTGCTCGTTTAGAAAAACTGACAAATGCCTGTGATCATGCTACACACTTGGTGTCTGTTCATTTGTTGGCATCTAACATGATTCCAAAAAACTATATGATCATAGTGTCATTTAGTGAAGAACAAGCTTACTTTCCACAATTTTTTTCTCCAATTTTCAGAATTATCAGTGGCCTGTTTTTATTTGTCACTTGGATATATCATGCTCTCTTGAATTGCTCCACTTTGATAGTTTCACAAATACAGGGATAAGAAAATGCAGTGATTACATTGAGGATGATCCAGATGGACTTAAACCAGATGACACTAGACAGCAACATTTATAGGTTAGTGTGGATCAAAATAGAATGGACTTTACTGTCAGTTATTTTTTGCAAAGTGATACAATTTGAGTGTTTACTCGTAATGTAGAGTTTCAGAGTCACTAACTATTTTTCAGATGCTAGTGGTGATTCTCCTGGAAAACACACAGTCATGGCTCTGATATATGCATGTGTATATTTTCTGATAGATGGACATATATTAAATGCAACCACTTGGCAGCTGATGTTTATTTTTCATTCATTACTCTTTATGTAAAAATATTTTTAAAAATCCATTTTTTATTTCTTTGGTAAATACGTATTATTTTGCTGTCCAAAGACATACGTAAAATACAGCACTTGACATTTTCCAGTACAGTGGCCGAGTGGTCTATAGCCCTCTCCGTTACGGATCACTGCCATCTCATCTCTGTCTGCATGGGTTCGAATCTAGGATTCGGCCAATGTAGGTATGTGAGAAAGCTTGCCAGTAGCTTTTCGTGGGTCGGTGGTTCTTCCCAGGGTTTTCCCGGGTTCTTCCTCCACCATTAATACTGGCCACCATGCATAGCCTATTGTGTGCTGAAAAATGGCGTTAAACCCAACAACAACAACATTTTCCAGTACAGCAAAAGTTTTTAAAAAATTGGGTCTTTAATGAAATTAAAAAATCTGGGTAATACTATACAGGCTTTAACTTTGTTGAATGTTTTTTATTTTGAGAATGTCTGCAATCAAGTATTAGAAGTTTAATGAATTTGCCCATGTCATGATACAATCATTCTGTGATCTGTTGTTACAGTAAAAATATTCCTGCTTGACAATAAATAAACGTATGTATCACCACATGTAAATTTCCCCATGCACAATATCATAATACATGTACCATATATGGAGAAATTTTTATGAAGTTAAAAAAAAATTAAATTTGAAAAAATTATATTTAATGTTTGCAATTTTGAAGCCTTTTAATGCATTACTGCAAATTTACATTTTCATGTGGTTGCAAATTTCTGCAATGGGGGAGAGAGTTTTCAACAAGCTTCCAGCTTACTACTGAATCTCCATTGAGATTATATTGGTATAAATCATACATAAAAAGTTTTTTTGAATAACTAATGTTCAAACAAAACCAAAAAAGAATTCTGTGTATATAGATATTTTGGAATCCAGATTCATAGAAATGTCAGAAGTTAGTATTATCTACATTGGCAGAATTCAATATCCCTATTGGCAGAATTCAATCTCCCTATAATAACTGCTAAAGCTAATGCAATTTGGACTGATTTTCGTGAGACAGTTGAAGTGCCATTTTGAACAGCCATCTTCTGTAGGCAGTGCATTGTTGCCCTGATTCCACATATGTGAAGTCACAGTACATGAAAGTAACATAGAAGTATGCCAGTTTTCTATGTTTGGCTTGCTTACAGTTGCACACAACTTCACTTTATATATGTCACTTTTTCAGAAGCACCAAATAGCTGCAGAGTGGAACCATAGTCAAACCAAGGAGTCTGGTGATTAGATTGGTGAAACAACTGGTTGTACCTTACTCCATATCAGCATCTTGTTTTTTGAAAGGCTGTAAAATAACCAGTCTAGCATCATACAGTGTCAACATTTTGTCTGCAGTGTGTGATTTCAGTAAATGTTAGGGAAAATAATAATAAAGCTTGTCATCCCCAGTTCCCCTTTTGACATGTAAAGTTCACAAAAATGTACATGTACTGTATCATAATAAATCTTTCCTTATGATTTGGTAATTTGCACTGGGAACATTTTTATCAGTAAGTAACCACCCCCATCTTGCCTTTGCAGTGAAATTTTCTATGAGATCTTGCTTTAAATGTAGAAATCTGCTGACTGCTAGGGCAGTTTTTCTTGCAGAATCCCATACTAAGAATGTCCTTGACAATGACTATTAAATATATAGTTCATAGTTTGCATAGAAGCTAGATGTTAGCATACCAAACAGACTTAAGAAAACTGCTTGCCCTGGATATACTAAATGTTGTATGGATGTGTAAAGACATACAAAAACAAGCAAAGACTTACAAAAGCAGAGCAATGACATTAGAGACTGAGTTATTTTCTTTAGTACAGTTTCCAAGCATTAGCTATGTTTTTGTCTGTATGGAGCAGCACATGTGTATCTGGGACTTGGGATATGGATCTTGCTTTGTTTGTCCTATAACCTTGATTTGAAAATGGAATTAAGAAAATTTCATTCAAACTTTGTGTTTTGTGCATTTTGCAGTTCAAATTTTAAACAATGTATGTGTTTGAGTCCAGAAACAAATGGTCAGTCTGGGATAAACCCAATAGGCATTAGAGATAATGTTCTTTAGGGCTATGAAGAAGTGCATCAAAACAAGGATTTATTAATTAATTTACAGATTAATTGGCAAGATCACTTTACCTTTGAGGATATTGACACTTCATGGATCAGAATCAAAGATGTGTACAATAATTCTTGATGATATTGTACCAGTCAAAGAAGTTAGATTAAAATGTGAATCAAAACCATGGATAACTGTAGCACTTTTTGACAGAATTAAATATAGGGATCATTACAAAATGTATTTTAAAAATCAACAACTGTCAACAGATTTATTATATACATATATCTTATATTTCTTCAAATACAACACATATCAGTTGCAGGAAAATTCCAATTAAGTGAAGTTTTAAAAATGTCTTTGTGTCTTTTCCTGGTGATTGAACATATGTACATAAAATAAGATATACTGTCATGGAAATTGCTACATCAGGATTAAATGAGATAAAATATGTCCCAAATAATACGAGAAGATTCCAATTTTATTATGAAACATAGCATTGAATCTTTAAAATAATTCTATACAGATAGGAGTGCAAATTGATATTAGGACTTTAAGTACACGTATTGTCAACACATGGACAACACAAACATTTCTTATATACTGACATATATATATATATATATATATATATATATATATATATATATATATATATATATATATATATATATATATATATATATATCGAGGACAAAAACACACAGGCTGATCACAGCACACTCTCATTTAAGAAATTATGTTATACCTATTCTTGGTGGTGGTATTTATTCAACACGTAATGGGGGAAGTTTGGCTGGCTTGAAGCACCACCAACTCCCTTGTTAAATGATAATCCAAATCCCTCCATTCCCAATAACTATTCCTAACCCCTTCCCCATCTGAGGTGATCAAAGTCTGAATTATTGTACAAAACTTTTAGTTAGTTTATGACATCATCTTGTGATGTAATGTATTATGTCATTCTTTTGATAAAAATAACTAAGTTTTATTGTTTACTCAGCATTGTTGCTTTGTTCAAAGAGAACATGCATATTTCGTTGAATATAGTTTTTTTTGTGTGTTTATTCTGCGTGATATAGTTTCTGCACTGTTTGTTGTTGTTATAATTTTTTAATTATTTTTTGGTGTTGCTGTTTGGTCTATCTTTATTTTGTTTTTCCATGATTGTCCTGATTTATTGTATTTTCTATGGTTTTGTATTGTATTATTCAAACGGATCTTATTTTGGGGTGGGAGGGGTCATGACTATAGACATAATTATACCTGTCCAAGTTTGTCTGATAAAGCGGCAATATTTTTTCTGCTTTTTCAAAGTGGGTTTTGGTGACAAGAAAAAAGTTTCCATCTGATGTTATGTTTCTTCATTTATGTTTACAGCACTAGAAAGCTTCTTCTTTTGTGCAGCCTTCCCCATCATGAAAGTTTGACTCTTTGATGGGTGTGTTTGGTATATTTTAATTATTTTCTACCTTGTATTGTTTTGTATTGTTTTTTGTTTTCTTTTTTTCCATCAATTACCTTGGGGTTTTTCTTTTTGTTGGATGCCCTTCATTTTCATTGGGTAGGGTAGAGAATTCTCCTATGCTGCCTCTGGGGTTATCCCAGTTTAATGGGGTGTTCCACCGCCAAGTCTTTATCTACATTTATGTCAATACAATTTTCTTTTCCTGTCTTCTCTGGGATTTTCTTGCATTTGTTTTTTCTTTTTAAATCCAATTGTATACATGTATTTTATACACAAGGTCATACAAATTTAAAAAGTTTTCTCTATGGTTGCAGCATAAGTTTCTGCTCATTTGTTACTTTTGGCTAGATTTAAGCAGTCCTTTGTTGAAAGTCCAGTTTGTCTACACCAGCAACATGGTTGGTGTAAAGTGTTGAATTTTGAATTGTATTGAACCTTAAAGTTGAATGCATTGAACATTAAAATTTTATCACATTTAAGCCAGAAAAGTCTTTTAAAGGATCACTTTGACCTTTCTTCTTTCCTCCCTCCCCCCCCCCATGTCAGTGTTCAAACTTAAACGGCTAGAATTTATGACTGAGTGAGATTCAATGGGGCATTGCTACACTATCCTGAGAAAGTAAACATTTGAGCTACCATCCATAACCGCTTGATAGGAACCCATGTCAAATTATCATTTTCAAAGGGAAACTGATATGCCCCGTACTTCACAGATTCTATGCTGTCTGAAATCTGACGGAAGAAATGATTATCTTGGGAAAAATTTCGGAACCGCTGCTTACGATTGGGCAGAGTAAATTAAGGCCTACACTTTAGAAGTAATGTAAATTTAAAGAGACAACCTTAGTCGAAATTCTTTAGTCTTAAAATTCCTGAGAGGAGAAGTTTTACTCCGAGGACGCCCAAAATAATAGTGCTTTCCTCGTTAAACAAGAAAAGAGGACCAGGTGGCTGTCTTGTAAGAAAAGACAGGGTTTAGTGCTAGGATGCACAATTTATGAAAGAGAACAGCATTAAGCTTTCTGGGGAGAGAAGGGACAGTCCAAAGACGGAAGTCCGAAAAAAAAAGAAGTGACGAGTTCAGAAAAAAGGACTAGGAAGTCCAGGAACGGGTGAAGCATAGAGAATAGGAATGCTCGAGGAAACAGGAAGACGTTTATACATTGTTAAGAGAGAAAGGTGATGCAATCAGTCATGGACATTGCGCTCTTTTCACCACTCGTTATTATGATGAAAAAAATCCAAATTATACACTGATATTAAATTCTGTTGACATAATTTAGACTGAATTGGAATTGCTGCTATTTTGTTTTGATTAAATTTGTTATTTTTCTTGTCTAAGAGGGCTCGTATTGCATTATTTCTTCCCAATATTCTTGCTCATTTCTCTTTTGAAATTCTAAGTCCACTCTCACCGGGCTATAATATCGAGGGAGGTCATCCTCTAGATAACGCCAGCCAAATCCAATTAACCACCCCTCTTAATAAGAGGGCGACGTTACAGTCGGTAGTGTATACAGCCAATAAACCCAGTTTTCAAATGAAAGCCCATCATATGGAAATATGAGAATTTTTTGTTGTTGTCTCGTCTGTGTCTAAAATGACAGCTCTTACTCATGTAGTTGCTGTGGGGGTAGCCATTTTATATTGTCTCCCTGTGACCTTCAGTATATTTCTGATTTTATTTTGAGCGCTTCTGATGGTATATCTAGCTCTAAACCCGTTATATGGATCTTTGTCACATTTCTTTCAAACCCTCCCCCCCCATCTCCCTCTCTCAAACAATCACTACCTCACCTTATTTCCTTTAACTGCATTTTGAAGTAGGGCTGTATCTGCTTTAGTATATAGTACACACTTTCTCCTCCTTTTATTTTGTTAGCCTAAAATGCATTTCGTGAAAATTTCTCAAGCTACAAGTTCGCTGAGCATTTTCACAGGTATAGAACATTATAAATCTATGTTAGGAGTTTTGGAGTTGTCTTTTCCTTAGGGCTATCAAAACACTCATTCCCAGTTTTGAGTTATCAAAACACTCTCAAGCCCAGTTTAACTTCTGTTTTCAATGAAATATCATTTTTTTTTCTTTCCATGTTATTTTGAAGGTGCAGACAGAAATATGCAAGCGAGAAGAACAAATTTAAGATCAGAGGAGAAACGATGATAAGGAAAATATTAAAAGTAAGAACAATTGTTGTATATAAGCTTGTTCCCCGCATCGGATGCCTGTGAAAGAAGACAAATACAAATAGTAGATAATTCTACATGCATGCATTTTTAAATCAACAAGTATTGAATACTACTTGTAGGGGAGAAAGTTATACTGTCCATTCGGAATATCTCCAGGCGTTGTGAGTACTTACTGCTTGACTTTGCAATTGAGGCTAAATTTGTATGCTATTATATTGTAAACATGACCAAAACAAATCATCAATTTTAAGTCATTACATCATCAGCTTGGCATGCCAGATATAATTAATGTAAAAAGTTAAAGAGAGCCCAGCTGAGAGTATGAATAGGACTATTTGACCGTTGAATCAACCAACACTGCTTGAACGACATGTGGTGGTATGTAGATAGAGCTTGGACGTTCTAAGTTAGATGTAAACAAGATTTTTTATGGTATTGTTTCTGACTGTTTAGTAAAACAACCAAATCAATGGTTCTTGTACATTGTCATGGTCGGGTTTATTCTTTATCTCAATAGACTGTCACTTTCATCATAGTATTGTGTCAATCAGGGTAGAGTCTAACCCATGCCAAATATCACCTACCCCCAAGAAACAATCTATCTTAGAAGACCGCAAAACGATTCCATATCTGATACATGGTATCATTAATAAGACATCCAGCTGCATGTCAAACAATCAAGTCAAAGTTTAGAATTACAAAAGCAATACAAATATTCGGACAGAATTTTTGAGTAAAAGTATTAAGATTTAAATATTTTCTAAATTGTACGAAAAGTAATTTGTCAGTAAATTATATTGAAAATAATTTTCCACTAAAATATATTGAGGTTAACTTGATCTATTTCTGTACTAGAACTGTATACTATTTTAACAAATATTGCGTTTTTACGAGCAATTGCAAAAACAAAACAACAGCATAAAATACATTTCTCTTGTATCCAAAGGTCAACACATTTTAGACTTGGTGGGAAGCTGCTGAACAGGCAAATTCCTAAATCCCTAACGGAGGTCCGGAGAACTTGGGTTATCCTATCAATTGACTATCAAATCCCTAACGGATGAGCAAGATCGATGATTCACGCGTTTCCCGTGGGAAAGGTCGAGAGCCTTGTTCTGATTCTAAAGGAACTAACACTAGTACCTAGACGAATTTCCATATTTGGTCGTGAGTACACGTTCGAAAATGCATATAAGTTGATAGCAAGCTTGCGACAAACCAGTTCATTCATGGAGAATCAGAAAGACACTGTCTTTCCTTACAGGTAATCTTATTTGTGTTTATAACCTAAGATTCACAAGGTTGCTAAAAAAAATTAAATTACAGAACTAATATTATGGGTATCTCAGCAGTTTCTCTTTTCGAATAAGAAAGGATCACTTGGCTTCAGAACCAAATTTTGAGATTCATTTACGCGATTCTTTACAACATGCCACTTCGTGTGTTTTCTTAAACTAAAAAATTAATAAATCAAATAAATAAATAGATAAATAAATAAGTGTACCCATGAACTTTGGAGTGAATTTCAAATAAGACCATCTGGATCAAAACTATATCTTGCAGTAATGTTGTCAGTTCAGTCCACTATTATTGACCTTTTCTTAGTCATTATACATGTTGCGTCATTTCTCTGGCCTGGCTGTAATCTGTACATAACGGGTTGAAAGTAATCCAATCATTTCAATTGATTGCCTCGCCAAAACGTGCCAGAGACAGTAATTAATTTCAAATATTTTTGTTTTAAATTTGAAACGAACATCTAGGGAAGATCGTCTTTTACTGTTTCGAAGACGAACATGATCAGAGTTGAATCAAAACTTTGAATAGGTCTAAAGGATTTTGAAATATTGTTTGGTACAGCATTTTGAAGTTAGAAGTATCATATAAAGTCATCGCATTTAGCGTTGATAAATGATACAATTTATTTTGACTTTTAATGTGTGACAATAAATTAAGGTAATTAATAACACGTTCTTTGTTTTACAAATGTATGTGTGCTTCTGATAATTTTCATTTCACGAGTCGCACTTATTTATAAGTTAAGAAAAGGCATTAAAGATTTTATATTTTATATTTTTATAGAAGTTTTATATGATAATTGTTGTACATAGGTTTTCATAGTTTGGGGCAGATGTTGATCAACATAAAATTTTTGTTAGAATGTTATTCAGCGTGTACATGCTTTGAATGCTACACCTGTAATTTATTTGGTCTTTTGTTGATCAAGTTCCACAGCTGGTATATGTTTCATTCAAAATACAGACATAATCGTCCTTCTGATAGCATACATGTCAATCAGTATCACGGCTTATCGATGTTTGATAGCCGCCAGCCAGTGATATTGCTGGTGACATGTAAACTATTGACTATCACCCCTGTATAGAGTTTTTATTTAGCCCATATTTGTAGAAAGCGAGTCAACGGTAACTTTTCGGGCAATGTCAACAGTTAAGGTTTGGGTTAATGTTCATTTGCATCTATTTTCCAAATCCTTGATAAAATCTCATCTAAAACATCTCATTCTTCGACATGCTCTCTCACTTCTTTTACTTCGGGGTTTTAGGTATGGAAAATTTGGGGTTTTATAAACGTTTTCCCATTAGTTTATATTTCCTGAACCTCATGATAGATTCTCATCCTAATTGGCTTCAACCATGATGAAGCTAAGACAATTTATTATATCACACACTCGCTCGGTTGTTTGACTGTGTAGTTAAGATTACAGTCATAGAAAACTTGCCTTTTGGTTTTGTTTTTTTTTTCTTTTCATTTACATTTCCTAATCGCCTTGATGAATTTTCTTCATTTTTTGATTGAACTATTATGAAACTAACATAAGTCGTTCTGTGACATTCTTGCTGCACCTTTTGACCTTTGCGGCAAAGCTTTGGCCGTGAGCTAACCATGCAGCCTCTGAATTGTGGGGTTGGTGGGAATACATGGTACTATGGCGACTGTCTCAGTAGTCCCAACCGTTTTTTTTTTTTTCAGGAACTGTCAGGAAAAAATATAGCCCTTCTCCCCACTCCCCCGGCTACATACTGATTCTATCAGGACCCTGTGATCCATATTAGAAAGTGGTGTAGGTAGGATTCATGATTTGTGAGAGAGTAGACATTATATTTTTATATTCAAAGAGGACCCTACTGTCAAAGCTTTAGACTGTAACTTCTGTGGACAAAGACTGTAGTTGTTGACTCAAGTAGCACAAGTCATTTCATTATTGCCTTTTTTTTAATTATCAGAGGAATCAGTCTTAGGGAATGAACAGTCACAGGTTGTCATCGGTCATGAAATATATTCGCCCATTGCAATTATCATGATCTCTTAAATGCGTGCAGTCAATATCTTATTTCATGACAACAGTGGGGGCTATGGTGTTTTATTGATGCCACATAGGAGGGCAACACTTTTGTTCTCTCAAACAAAAATCGTGAATGCTCCGTCTATTTATTAGCCCAACTATTCCTTTCAGTTATTTTTTAATTGCTTTTGTTTTCTTTAATTAAAGAACGACACAGACTTTTTCAGTACTGTATGCATATTTTAATAAAAATTGGACGAAAATGAAGATTCGTAATTGTATCTATGATATAGTTACAGTTATGTAGTTATTCCACTCGCTATTGTACCTCTGCCAAAAATACCTCCAGACAAGGTAAGATTGATTATTATTTATTCACATTCATCTGACCATTGGATTGGCCAGCAGTCAAATTGGAATGCAATGCTTGATTGGCAGCTGCTTCACGTGATCTGTGAGGTTAACTTGCTGAGCAGTTTTTGAGATCTTTCTGTTGTATGATTTGAGAGCCCAGTAACTGTTTGAAGCTCAGCTAAAATACACCATTTAATAAGTGAACAACTGAACGTCAATCATGCATGTTAGTGTAAGTTTATTCATTAATTTCTCTGTTATTATTTGATGTAAATATATTGTGGAGTTTCTAAAATCTTCTCTGTTACAAGAAGCTTTGTTAATGGACTCAACGTTTGATAAGAGACTCATACGGACCTCTGTCTCCACACAGCATATGTATGATTCATGTATTAGTTGTACAGACATCGGTCAAGCATCTGCTTTTGCGCGGAGGCTAGAAAATTCTTGTTTCTACTTTGTTCAGATGTGTTGGTGATTTTGGTTATGGTGAAAATACATCGATTCATGTTGAAAATATTGCAGATCAAGGTCGCCAAAATATGAGAATGGTTATTGAGGCCAAGCCATATTTATGGTGCCAAACACGTCACAGTCCTCAGTTGTCAGGACGTTAATGATGCATTGTAATTGTCATCTGATCCGTTTTAACAGTCTATGCAAGTTAGTCACAACTTTGATTGCCTAGTCATTTTGAACAAGTGATGACTATTCCTCTTCGTCATCTTGGACTGGTCGTTACTAAGTCCTCGTTTTGTAAACTGTCCATTTTTAACTTCTGTTCGTGTGTGAGGAACATACCTCTTTATTAACAAATAAACAAGATACCATTCCTACAAGGAAGTGTGATACATGTACCTATTGTATCAATCAATGTCTAAATTGTGTTCTCTTTTCTTGTTTTCATTACATATGTTTTATTTATATTTTTCAGTATTTCTTGACGGAAATAATGTATACTTGTTCGAATAATACTTTATATTTTCATGTTTAACATACTACTTGTGAACAGATATACACTGTGATACCAATAAAGAAATATTAACACAAAGTGACCTGTTGATGATTCTTGCAAAATTTGTTGTGTTTGTTTGTTTGTTTAGTAGACAGTATTTGGAAATATCACAATTTGTTTACTTTGCAAGAGATATTAACGTGTGTGTGTTTTGGATTTTTAACGTAGCTTTAACAATTTTTCAGTCATATCACTACGATGTCTGCAGTGTGGCAGTTTATAGTGATGTCTAGCACTGGGCATCATGCCGCAGACATGTAGCATGATGTCCCAGCCAGTCACATTATCCTGACAACAGGCCGACCAGTCCTAACACTAACCTCTTAATGCTGAGCGCCAAGCCCGCAGGCAGCTGTTAGTACCATTTTCGTAAGTCTTTGGTATGACTTGGCCGGGACAAAATATTAATGTATGAGCCATTCTAACAGAAGGCATGATATCCTTTCTGTGTGTGTGTGTGTGTGTGTGTGTGTGTGTGTGTGTTTACTGACCAGTAATTAATGGTCGCTCAGTCATGAGTGAACAATTACTATATTTCTGTTAGAATAATTATGTTCGTATCATCGGGCCAAAGACGATGAGGATAAATGACATATAAATGGGTCTCAAACTTTAGTTCATCTGGCCATGAGGCAAGTGTTCTTATGGTGTGGTCCTTTGTCCATCGTCCGTCACGCGTCATCCTTTCACAATTGCTATTTACAGAATTTAACCAAATTTGAAAGAAAGCGTCATGACATGAAACTGGTCCAAATTTGTTCAAATCATGCCAAATCGCCATCATATTACCGCCGTTAATAAAAGAGATGAACATCTGAATGAGATATTTTCAAAAATGACTCCACAGAATATAACCAAACTTTGCGAAAAAAGCAACACTGCATGATTTTGGTTTTAAAATTCTTTTCAGATGATACCAATCTGCCATTAAAAATGCCATCATGACTAAAATACAAAAACAAAACAAAACGAAACAAACAAATGAACGTTAAATGACTTTATTTCAAACATCGATTCACATTATTTTATCAATTTTGAAAGAAAGTATCCTGGCATAAATGTCTTTAAAAATTGTCCAAACGATGCCGATTCATGATCAAGTATGGCCGCCTTTACTAAAAGAATAATGACCTAAAAGCGACTTCTTTTCAAACACTGTTCACCAGAATTTGTTCAAATTTGACTAAAGCATTATATCATAAATGGCTTTTAAATATGTACTAATGATTCCAGTCCGCAATTAAATATGAGTTACATTTCTAAAAAAATAAACAAATCTTTAAGCGACTTCTACCCAGAAACTGTTCAGCTGAAATGGATCAAATATGACAGAAGTATTCTTGTTATGAGAGATTTGAAACGTATACAAATGATTTCAATTCACCTTCAATTATTGCCAAGATTAACAACAAATAGAAATTCCTTTAAATGACTTCTTTACTAAAAATGCTCAACGGAATTCGGGGATGTTTTACAGAAAGCGTTCTGGCACGAAGGGCTTTTGCATTCTTACAAATGATGCCAAACTACTGTAAAATATGGCTGCTTTTACTAAAAATAGACATATATTAAACGTTCTCTAAAGCACCACTTAATAGACTTATAACAACTTAACAGAAAGCTTACTAGCTTGAACGACTTTCAGATTTATTTAAACGCTGCTATTCTGCCATCAAATATGGCTGCCGCGATGAAAGGCAAAACAACATTGGCACAACTTTATCTTAAAAAACAAAAGTGCTGAATACAATGTGACCAACTTTGACACAAAATATCTCGTCACAGGAGACTTTGAATATGGGATAAATGATTCTAAGTACCAACAAATATAGTTGAAGATAAGAGGGGTATTTGAAAAGTTCTGAATATTTTGGTACAACTTTATTTCTTTGAACCGGTCAATAAGTTTAATGCCGATCAATAGACAAAATATCGACGTTCTATAAAATATGTAGTACTTATACGTACATTACATCGGGATACCTGCAGATATATACGTGTGACTTAACTTGGCAAATTACAGTGACGAAAAATGTCATTAAAAAAAACAAGCCTGCTATTGAGCAAACAGCATACTGAAAAAATCCGGGCACTCGCAGTGTTCCCTCCTCCTGATATAATGGCTTACTTTGATACAGTTTACGGATGTACTTCTATGTCATATCCAACAATTTTGTGTTGATTTCATCGTTTAGAAGATGGCCTCAAATCCATGGAAGACCACCCAAGTTCTGGAAGACCGTTGTCTGCGATTGGTGAACGAGAAGTGGCTGCTGTGAATGAGTGAATTGATGAATATGCTGGACACATAGTGAAATAGATTTCTACTTGCTGGGCATTAATTCAGCGGCTGTTTTTTTTTAAAAAAATATATTGAAGTATTATATCAACCTCAGAAAGATTTGTACAAGATCGGACCTGTATTTTTTGAAGGCTGATCAAAACCAGATTCGGATTGAAAAGGCCAATCTTGCCAATCTTACTACTCGCCAAATATGAAAAGAGTGACGAGAAATATTTAAATAACAATTCTATGGTTTTAAACTAAGTAACAGAAAAGAGCGAAAACCAGCAAATTTTGTGAAATTCAAAAAATAATTATTTCCCGGAATACAAAGTGAAAATTTAAAAATAACTTACAATATTGTGAAATGAATCCCAAAAGGTCCTAAAAGTTACATCACAAGTCAAAATGTATGAAGTTCCAACCGAATTTCAGTGTGATTCCAAATAAATTCCAATATAGAAAGTGTTTATGTGCCTGTAGTTCGAATGTGCTAATGTGACAGTGGCCTGGAGTGTAATATTGTGCTAACCGTATTTCCATGAGCCAGCACTATAAACCAAAATGGCATTGTCTGGAATTCACTATAATTCCAAATGTTCCAGTCCAAGAATATTATTGACGAACACTCTGTATTTCCAGTGAATAATAATTTCAATAAATAAATGAAATCCATACAAACGAAAAAGTGAACACAACAAAAAGGTTGATTCTGCATCCGATGTTAAAGCAAGAATGAGTAATTTTTCAAATAAACACGATTATATACCCCTCTTCTTGACCTTGGTCACAATTATCAGCTCTTTTTAGAGATACTGTAGCTTAATGGAATTTTCCTTTCTAGAAGGTTCTAAGATCAGAATCATGACTATAAACATGCTTACCATTAATAATAATCTGAATATTTAATGCACAATCATAAAGAAATATATATATATATATATATATATATATATATATATATATATATATATATATATATATATATATATATATATATATATATATATATATATATATATATATATATGGTCTGAAAAAGGAAATGACTCATGTAAATATTAACAAATAATTTAGCAACACTCTGATGAAGCTTTTCTCTTGTAATTATTTATAAGTTTAGATGGATACAGAGGTACAACGAGGCGATAACAGTAGTGATATGTGGCACTTAAGAGAAATAGGGTGAGTGAACACCATCAAAAGAGGCAAATGCACTTGGGGGAAATGGGAATTTAAAATGGGTGATGTCATGGGGTTTATAAGGACTAGGGATTTTACGGACAGAAGGGTTTTTATAAGGACAAGAGGGTTAATAGAGACAAACAAAATATGCATAAACAAACAACACTTATACAACGCAAAGACCAAAACAATTTGGTAGGCAATATTAGAAGAGAATATCTTTTTCGAGGCACAGGAGTGACCCTGAAAAGAGCCGTTGGGTTCCTTCTTCTATTTCCTACAGTTCCTCTACCATGTTCTTAGTTTTCGAAGGAAATATATCGCCTTCTTCTCCTTACCGTCCTCTGGTTTTCAATCTGGATGGCCATAGATCTAAAAGTTTCCTGGACATTCATCCAATTATTATTCAGTCTTTCAAATTCTTCTTGTTTCTTCTTATTTTCCCTTTCATTTGTTCCCTTCACCCAAGTAACTTTGATCTTCACGACTTATTCCTCCATGACTTTCTTCACAAGTCTCTCATCTCTGTTTAAAGCATATGTTCCCCTTCTGACACTGCTAATGGGTGGGTAATACCAATCTACGTAGACCTCTATTTCGTCTATAAAAAAGCTTTACTCCTAGCGTGCAATCAACAGCCTCTTTCAATTTTTCCTACTCTGCAATGCTCAAATGTCAACAACCCTTTTATCTTCTTCTCTTCCTCTTTCATCAGCTCTTTGACAAGTTAATTTATTACGTGGTAGCCTGGTTGGAAGGAGCTCTGGAAATGGGTAAGTTATTGGTCTTTACTTTTGACATGGCTTGGATATTAGAGTTTTAAATTGCGTGTTTCCGAATGGCGCCACATTGTGGGGCTAGGCCTGATTGTTTTAATCAACTTACTACATCTAATTGTATGGACCCGGTTTTAATCTAGCTTTTTTCCAATATTTTGTATAATTGTCAGTTATAATTTCATATCCTGCCGAGTCCGTCTTGTGCGGGGGGGTTGGTTTGATGTTTTGGGCTTTTCCACGTCATATTCTTCTAAGGAGTCATATGAGTTGGCGTGTGTTGGGGTTCGCCCTTGAACTATGTTAGCTAAAGTGTCACTGGTGAATATAGCCAGTCTCCCTCTCTTTTTCCCATTGGAACGGTATGCAACGAAGGATGTGGAGTATCCAGTGATTTTGGGAATATATTTAGTGTATGGGGTCAGGTGTGTCTCCTGAATGCAAATGATATCTGGTTAGTGTGCTTCCTTATTTAGCTTAATTATTAGTTGTGGGACATTTATTACCACTGCCAAAGATGGAATTACTTTCGGTTCAACAGGTGGCTTAACAATTTTTCAGGTATGTTGGTTGTCATCAGTAAGGAGTTTAAGGACACCATCCAATGACAGAGTTAAGTAATGGAGAGGATGATTCACGATGCTCGTTAGTGGCATTCTCTGTCTGGATAAGAACGTCTTTATAGTTACCTGCGTTCACTCTTCTGGCTGTAGTTATTTCTATCCTAGTATGGTTTCTTCTCTGTGATTTATTCTTGTTGTATGTGCTTAACGGTGTTTATAAGTTGGTTGTATCTTTTGTAGCTTCTTGCTGATCCGCATTTAAACACTTAGACGTCAGGGTTCTTTTCTGTTCTGACCAGTTTGAGTTGAAATTCTATTTTATGGAATTATTAATTCTTTTCCCTGGAAATATTTAAGTGCTCATACATACTTCTTGGACAAAGACATTTATTGAAATTCTATTTGAAATTCAAAACCTGAATATTATTTTCTGTGGTTCAATAAAGAACTGCTGACACTTTAGTACTATACTGACTACAGTATATGTCATCGCCTTCCATTTTATATGTTCGTCGGGACTCGAACTCAAATTCATAAGAACATTTTATTACTTGGACTTCTAATTTTTAAATCTTGTATTATTCTGGGATTATTTTTAGATTTTATTCTTAAAACCAAAAGTTCTTTTCCTCATTTTACCTTTTTTTCTAGTGAAATAAATTATTTGTTAAATTTTACAAAGCTTGCTGTCTTCACTTTTTTCTTGGCACTATTTATGAGAGCCTGAACACGTAATAATTTATTCTTGTGATTTATAAGTAATCTTAGTACAAATCAAAATATATCTTATTTTAAATACCAATTAAAAATTTTCTTTACAAACTTTTTTTATCCTTGTCAATCCTATATGAGTCGAATTTTTTCTTCTTTTATGTACATAACTCTCTTACCGGTGTGCCATTTAAGGTATCCTTGAAAAGACCTGGGCATCCTTTGATTCATTTGTGGAATGTTAAACACGTTGTCCTTGGGATACTCGATAGTATAATATAACTTAATGTCATACTTCATGACACTATAAAAGTCATCTGTCTAGACACGAATACATAATGAATCTGTAACCATTGCCAACAGTCCCATTGCTATCGTCCTATACCCGGTTAAGTTTGGTGAACTGATATGTCAACCATCTGAAAAATAATAATAATGAGGACTTTGTATAGCGCCTAATCTTTTGAAGCTCTAAGCGCTTTACAACATTAGATAACACCTATACGATAAAAAGCATATAATGATATGATTACAAAAACAAACACCTTGAAATTAGAAAACATTAAAAAACATGCTGAGAATATTTAACGTAGGAAACATTATTAGGTCTTTAAGTTTGTTTCGCAGTCGAAATAAGTGAGTTTTGAGAGCCCTCTTGAATGTGATCACTGTGTCTTTGTGTCTAAGTTCAGTAGGCAATTCATTCCACGTTGCTGGGCCCTGGTATGCAAAATAACGCTGTCCATATGACTTTGTTTTCATAGTGGGAATAATGAGCATACTATTGTCAGAAGAGGAGTGTAAGTATCTTGCTGGTGTGTACACTTGGGTGAGGTCGGATAGGTATGTTGGACTAGAGTCCAACAGTGAAACGTAGCACAGAGAACAAATTTTGTGTTTGATCCTGGATTGAATGGATAGCCAGTGTAGGGTACAGAGCAGCGGGGAGGTGTGCTCTGATCGTGGTACTCTAAGTATGATCCGAGCAGCTGTGTTTTGAACTTTTTGAAGTTTCTAGAGCAGATATTGAGATGAACCAGACAGAATTGAGTTACAATTGTCCAGTCTTGAAAGTACTAATGAACACACAAGTGTTTTAGTGGCATCAACTGAAAGATATTTGCGAATGGAGCTGATGCTAATATTCAAAGATTCTGCGCCGTGTTCGGTACAATTATTAGACCCTAACGTATATTTACTGCAGGGTAGAAACTGGTAGAATGCGCTACTTCCGTCCAGCCGATTTTGCTAGAAAGGGATTTTGACCAAAAAGTGGTGAAAATAAAGGTTAATTCGCCGGATTGGATTCAGGACATGGTCGTCCGAGACTTATACGTTGGTACGTTACTGTCTTTTGAATGTATATGTGTAGTTTTTCAGTCTTCTTGCGATTCTGAAGCGATAAAAGACTTCTTGCGATTCTGAAGCGATAAAAGACGCATGAGAAAAGTTGAATCGAGCGAAGGGTTGTGGTCACGCTTGCACTCCTTGTGTTTATTTATATTACCGATAAGGGGATTTCATATTGTCAGAGATTTCGCCGTACTTTATCGATAAAACGTCAGACTTCTGTGGCTTGACCCATCCCCCCTTTCTGTACACATGCGTACTTTTGTACATCCCCCACCTACGTATGTACACTTGACGCACCCCCACTCCCGAATGCTATAGAACGGCCTATATTTAATGCGCGCAGAAACGAACAAGGATTAATAATTTTATCGTGTTTACTAAAACAGATACTCCACTGACGTTGAATGTCTGGCTGCATCAAAGAAATAAGCTGCGTAACATTAAAAAGCTTGTCAAGTGTCCGCTAATCGAGGTTTCACCCCCACCCCCCGCCCCGTTTCCTATGAGTATGTACATTATCAACAGACACCCCCATACGCAAGCGTACGTATTTGGGATAACCACCCTCCCCCTCCATGCGTACGTACTAAATGGACGGCCCCAAATTTCTCTGAGTATCTCAGGAGTCTGGTGGAACTAGACAAGTGTGCTTTCCTTTGTGTTACCATTATGCAGTAGTGGCATATATTTTGCAGAAAATACTTTTTGCCCAGATATATAATAATAATAATAATAATAATAATAAGAAGAAGAAGAAGAAGAAGAAGAATGTGGTAGAAATCCCCTATGAACATATATAAACACTAACCGACCCCAAACCTTGGCAATTATCTTTTACAAGTACAGACATATATGAGAGACCCCTTTAAATATTGTTTACTTCCTCTACGCTATTATTAGCTGTACATTTCTTTTCAGCTATTGTGGCGCTGTCTCCGTCTTTTGATACCTATAAAAAAACAACAAACTCGAATTGTTTTCAGCACCATCCCATAACCATAAATGTCATTAACTTGTAATCACTTACATAAGCAGTGTCTCGTAAATTCTTTTCATGTAAGTTCTTTTTTCCAATGCACGCGTAAAGCAAAAATGGCCGAAAACGTCAACCTAATAAAGATTTTACATATATGTAAACAAGAAGGAGAAACAAACATCGGAAGTGGTATATTCAGACATACAAGAATGCTGAAAAGAATGTGCTGTTTTTTTGTGTGTGGAAAATCTGTTAGGGTCTTCCGTTTTGATTATCCAATATTTGTTTATGAACAGGCAAGCAATTGCCATTTTCGAGAAACTGGACTTTATTGGAAAATATGGGTTGAATTTTCACGTCTGATCAACATGGATGGTAGCTAGAATTTTCATAAAACACGAACTTCTTTCAATTTGATATTAATTTTGAATAGAAATGCATCTTTTATTTGATGTTGACAGATCATTCACAGATAAGTTCATGCCACAGATTATTCCTAAATTTTAAAGGTCTTTTCTTTAACATACAGATCCATAGAGATCTGATGACCAACTGCTTCCAAACAAAGGCAAACCTTTATTAGATAGGGATTTTAGACTGAACACAGTACGTACTCCAGAACAATAGTGTTACAATACAAGTTATCACAGAATGACTAAATAAATGTAGTATATTTATCATGGGACGGAAAAGCGTGTTTGAAACTAGTAATATTTGGAAAATGCTATTTTGGGTACAAATCTTTACGCAGTTGAAAATGAATTACAAGTGCAAAAAAGCTACCCCCCTTTGTATAGACAATTGAATGTTTTATTAAAAAGATATATATGAGAGAACCGGAATGTTTTATTAGATCTGTGTACATATGTGTACATATCTATACATTCTTCGTCTTAAAAATCAATTTCTGGGAGTTGCACAGAATTGATATATGATGCTTTTATAAGCAGGTCACATAAGGTATCGACCCGCTGGGGGCAATTTACGCTATCAGTAGAACTATATTTCACTCAGGAGTGTGTTCGTCTTGTGCAGTGTAAACAGAGGACGGGTATCGTTTTTAGCCAAGAAAAAAACAGAGGACGGGTATCGTTTTTAGCCAAGAAAAAAAAAACAGAGGACGGGTATCGTTTTTAGCCAAGAAAAAACTTGACTTCTGAATGACAATTTGGCGCTGTTCCCACAATGAGTGCAATTTGGCATATTTCCCAAAGTTAGGGCAGTGCATTAATCAAACAACTTAGTAAAAAAAAAAATTCAGCGCGCAAAGCTAACCAATCTTGAGTAAGTCGGATTCTTTTTCTTCACATGTGATGTTAAAAAACCACAAGCCCCCCCCCCCCCCAACAGTTTGCTTTATCTGGAAAAGTTACGAATTTTGGTTCTGATTAAAATAATTTTAGGTGAGCGGTTAAGAAGTAAAAGGTATCCAGTTTCATTTGTGTGTGTGTGTGTGTGTGTGTGTGTGTGTTTGTCTGGTTTTTTTTTGAAGTTTTGCCTCACCAGGAGAAAAATATCTAATTTTCTTAATGGACTTGTCTCAACCAAATTATGAGGCGCCGTAGCGGACAAAAAAAGCTGGTCCAGTGAAAAAGTTGCAGTTGAGATTTCGATGTTGTATAAAGAAAAATCCAGTATCACCTGTTGGATCAAATAGCATGTCCTTAAAGTTCCATTTTCTAGATCGAGATTTTAGATTTAATATGTAGAATTATATAGTGGTGTTTAAAGTTCTATTTCCCATATCGACGTTTTACAGTGTATATTTTGAATTGCACAGCGGTGGTTGAAATTTTAATATCATATGTCGATAATCCCTAATTCACTCGTTGAATGTAACTATTTGTGTTGAAAGTTCCATTTCATATGGCGAGTATTTAGATTTCAGTTGTTAAATTTCACAGCATCGAGAAGCAGCCTCCTTGTTTAAAAATAATGTGGTCCGTTCACAAAAGCGACCTCTAGCGAAGAAATTCATAGTAATTCTCGACCTGTGAAAGGTAACTTTCAAACTGTAAATGCATGAAATATAATGGCGCCTCATAATTGAACACACGAATGATGTATCTTAATACTAGATATTGTTTTGAATTGTTAAAGTGGACATTGTGTACTGTAATTTTTAACAACAACACATCATTTCACCATACAAAAATAGCAATTCTGACAAGCACAAAAAATGTCAAACTATCGCTGTGTAATTCAACAGATACAGTTAAAAAACCTCAACATACGAAATGGAACTTTCAGTACAATCAATGCGTTTCAACATGTTAAATTGAAACTCTCGACATATGACATTAAAATATCAATAACCACCATGTAATTCAGAAGATACAATCTAAAACTCGACATTGGACATCAGATTTTCAACCAGTGCTGTGTAATTCAACAGATGAAATCTGAGCACTCAACATATGAAATAGAACTTTCAACATAAACTCTTTGAACCAATACGTAAATTAGAAATTCTAAACGTATGACATTGAAATTTCAACCACCTTCGTGTAATTCAAACGACACAATAAAAAACCTCAACCTAGAAAATATAACTTTGAACCACTACTGTTTTATTCAGCAGATACAATCTAAAATCTCGACCTAAAAAATGGTACTTTAAGGGCAAGCATTTTGATACAACACATGAAATCGGAATTCTTGACATGTGACATTAAAATTTCAACGGCAACGTTCTGATTGGACCATCATGCGACATGTCTGCGGCATGATGCCCCAGTGCTAGACATCACTATAAACTGTCACACTGCAGACATCGTAGCGATATGACTGAAAGTGTTTTTAAAGCTACGTTAAAAATCCAAATCACATCACACACTGATTGGACCATCTTTTGTCCGCTACGGGTCCTCATACTAAATATGATATTTAAACTACGAAAGTTCCAGTTTTTCACCCTGAATCTCCGTTGGTAGTCTCTTGAAATCTGACCTTTTTGAGGTAAATGAGGTAAACATGGAAAGCAATATAGACGAAAGGAAAGAAAAAGTTAAAAATATATTTTGGTAGGCAGTTCAGCAGGTGGAAAGGGCTTAACAGAACGTTAAGTCTAATTTCCTTGTGAAGGACGTGTAAAACTTTATTGTTGGTATTTTCTTTATGAACATTTATACTTTTGATTGTAAATTCCTTTGAACACTTTAAACAATATCATAATGTCCCAAATTGATTTGATGCATATAAACGGCATTATATTACCGTCCTTGCTAATGTAAGAGTTTTAGGGCCAAATAAAAATTCTCACAACAAGTTATTTCCAAAGGTCGAGATACTAAATTCAAAACATTTCAAAATTAATTTCGCGTCTCGAAATTTAAATTTAGTATCTTGGAATTTCGACTTAGAGCTGGGAAATGACGACGTTAGTGTTTCAAGATTTCGAGATATCAACTCGAGATAAAAAATTGAGATGATATATCGAAATTTCAAAATACTTCGTGAGAGTTTTATATATTAACGAGAAATTTCGAGACGTTAACTAGAAACTTATGGTTTCTGTCTATATGACAAATCAATCAATCTGACCTGAATGGTGTTTAGTACTTAGTACATGTTTAAAGCATGACGCACGCTTTTTTCTAAGCTTGATATCTTCGCACTCGATGGTAAAAGGTTTTCTTTACTTCCTTGGTCTAAAGGGATACCGTTACAATACAGTAACAATATCCAGTACAAAATAGATACGGACAATAGGAGTCGAAAATTATTGCTAAAATTCCAGACAGAATACAGTACAGGAATAAAATTGGCTAAATTTTCATCATTGTCGTCATCACCTTATATTATCGTTGTTGTTTATGTCTTCTCAATCGTTTAATAATTTATAATGACTCATGTGGTAATTTTATTAAAGAGAATAGAATGTTTTACTTAACATTTCATTTAGCGATCAATCTGAGTTAAAAAGTATTGCATTAAATAACTTGTTTTTCACCTTGGAAGACTTTGTCAACCATGATATTTTACTTTTTCGTTTGTGTCTGAAATTAGTCATACACATGTCAAAATAAATCAGAAACAATCAAAAGAAACAGCTAACGCAAAGCTAGGACTACAGATGCGCGTGCACTTTTGGTCTCAGTGATTTTTTAAAATTATATTAGACTGAGGAAGAACAAAATGCTAGTCCGTGGAACACACCGATTTAAAGATTATCGTGCAGTGAGTCATAGAGGAAAGGGAATTATGAATTATTTCTTTGTTCCTTTTGATTTTATTTTTTGTCACTATTTGTCATATACGTCCTTTGAACTTATTTCACAGTCGTCCTTTTCAAGGTCGTAAGAGGTTAGAGTAAAAAGTGACTGATTGGAGAAACGAGGACTTTTAAGACAAACTATCCGAGAGCAAGATGCAAACAAATTAGACTGTGAATATGTTATATTGGTTATCTTCCCCCTGTTTCATTTGTTTTTATATTATATTTTGTTTTCATCATTTTCAGTATTACGTCATACAATTAAGTTGCATAATTATTAGAAACGAATACGGTTTTTTTCAAAACAATAAATAATACTAAAAGCTACATATGCGAACCATGTGTAAGGTATAAAAAAATGTATTGAATATTCCTACGTTGTGCAGTTGTTCCAACAGGTTTGAGGTATGTGATTTCACATTTTAAGCTGTTTGAAGTTTTTGGAATATCACGTGACATTTTAATGCATAGATGTTAAAAACGTTAAAATTAAAATAAAAAACGTAATAAAAACGCATTTTTTTCTCAATAAATAAAAAAACGAAAAAAAACTTCCAGTAGTTTTTAGGCAACACAAAAATCAATATTTTACTTATTTTCCAATGTATACACGCCTGGCCCATACTACCAGATATCAGCACTATGTTATAGCATGTTTACGTAAAGTATCGTAGGCTAACATCATAGATTCATTATTGATCGATATTTGTTATCTAGAGTATGACAGATGACAACCTGTATCGCCGATGATAAAAAAGTGGAAGTACCAAATATAAAAAACGCAAAAAAATAAAAAACGTAAAAAAAACGCGTTTTTCGAGGTAAAATAAAAAAACGAAAAAAACGTTTTTATCATCTATGCTTGAATGGTTGTTTTATACATATTCATATGGCGCTGTATCTCGCTATAAGCAGAGGAATCTGAGTAAATGTAATATGGAGGCGTAGCAGGGAACTGTTACGTGTGTGTACATTGCTACTAATACCCTAAGTTAATTATTTGTAAAACGTTTGAAATCTACGCTAATCCTGGCATCAACATTTTTAAAACAACTCGGCATACAACGTTTCTGTCAAAATATTATGAAAAAGGCAGAATAATTATGTAATACAACTTCCATACTGTGTTTGCTGTAACAGGCTCATAGCGGGACGAAAATTAAATCTTTCTGGCTTTTTGCTTCTGTTTAAAATCTTCACTCGGATTCTTCCAAATTATTCATGTTCATGCAGCGAGGTTTAACTATTACCGTAATAGTGATATAAAAAGCTTGAAACCTCATGCATTAGGAAACAATGAGAGTTCATTGATTTGCATATTTTAGAGTTTATATAGAAAGTGTACACACTGACTCCATTTGTATTAGAAGTGTACAACCCTAACCAATCGGATCACAGTTAACATTACTACGTTGTTGGAATTTGCATCTTAGTCATACGGACAAGATAAACAATTTAAAACAGTAAGTTTAAGTTGTGCGAGAAACAAGAATTCGGTCTTGATAAATATCTATTAAAAATTTACCAGGGGCGGAGGGAGGGGGTAAGCTGACGTGCAAATCCCATCCCACCAAATCACTGTGATTGTAAAAATTAGTGTGAATTAATCGGAACGTTGCCGGGAGTGTTTTTTTTTTTTTTTTTTTTTTTTTTTACAGTTAGACGATTAAAAGTATGCCTTGAAAATATTTATGCTTCAGGAACTACTGGGACTTCGACCATGGGCCCCCGTTAGACGTTCCGTCCCACAAACCCCTCGTCTGCCTGTTTAAGCACGCCTTAGAAGAGATTTCTCGATCCGCCACTGTTTACGGATTTTTCAATTTTCAACTTCACAACACTATATTAGGGACAAACTGCTAATCAGGTTCTGTCTGATTTTAATCCGATTTTACGCTTTCTCCGTATGTGATTCCCTTATTAATGCACTGCACTATATGGTAACATCTGCTGCAGCTTGATCCAAAACCCTTCGATCCAACCATATCGATGCATAGACGTAAAATGTACTCGTTGTGATTGTGGCCAATCTGATAACAGTGTGCTGATGGTTTTTATGTCATTTTCTCCCAAGGCTTCATGGTACAGTATCTTGTCGACCGTGGTGGACATCTTTTGTTTTTCTTCTCACTAACGTTTCCTCAAGTTGATGCCAATGTTTAAATCATGTTCTTCAATTCAGTTTATGGAGCCTATTTTAAAAGAGCAGTTGGAAAGTGGGAAAGACTCATAAAAACATCTGTTGAATGCGATAGGGTAAATTTTACATATACATTGAAGGAAATGACTAACGATAACGGTTTACTGGCTGCTATTCGCCAGTAAAAGCCCTTTTACTTATAAGCTACATACACAGTATTCATTTTACGTCATCAACAAAACAATCTTATCAGTAACTATACATTTATCATTGAAACAAGGAATTAGCATCATACTTTGATGTATTATCTGTGAAAGAAAAGGCTCGTGGTGATGCATGGAATCAGCGGAATCCAAGAAACATCACTTACAACGGGAAGGCTGGGAGCTTACCATGACCTCATTCATAATTCAAACAGATCAATTACTCTTTACGACAAAATGAGGATGAACATAAAATCCTTGATATTTGCATGTGCACTGGTATTGACAGTATTCGGAGTGTACTTTGTGACCGTCTATTCTGGACGTCATAGACAGTACGATCAACTGTCAGACCCCGATCAACGCTGGCTGCAGGCCATAATGAAGGAAATGAAGCAAAAGAACACCGAACAGACCTCCGAGTATCACAAACCCGAGCGAGGCAACTTCTTTGGAAGATACGGAAACGTTGCGGATAAGTACCGAGGAGAGGACAGAACTCAACCAGTCTTCGGAAAGCGCGGAGATCTCAACATAGAATGGCCAGAGCGGAATGATATATTTGATTTTGTCGATGATTCAGAGGAAAAGCATGCGAGCGCTAATAACGACTTGCATAGCGAATACTCTGATTCTGGTGAAGAGTTAAAACATGCCGAATACTCAAAAGGGAGTGACAACGCTAAACGGTACGAATACTCTCGGGAAGGGCAAGCTGCACAAAAGGACTCAACTGAATATAATGATGATATGCAATATGAGGATTTCGAGAAGCATGAAGACAATAATTTCTTGAAAGAAGCTGACCACAGCCTGAATGCAGCTAAAGTCAAAGATGCAGACGAGGACTTCACAGTTCCAGATAAAGAGTATCATAACATTGTAGTTAATGTAAAAACTGATACGGATGAACCCACACAAAATGCAAAACCTACAAGATACTTTTCGTCTACTGAAATTGATAAAAGTGAACGACAAAGACAATCAATCATGAAAGATTCAAGGATAAGAACCGGATATGAATCAAATATTGTTGGAGAAATGCTAAAGAAAGACAAATGGTTTACTGCTATGGCTGCTTCTACTGTACTGAAGGCAACAATAGCTCCAAGGGAGAATTATATTCCTTATTCGTCTACACCACTTCAACCAGTTATAGAAAATAACCTGCAAAATAAAGTCGTAGCCAACAATGTTCCAAATAGCGTTATCAGTGAAACGTTCCGGGTGGAAAAAGTCACAGAGCCTTTAAATCCCGAGGAGATACGAAAATCTGAGCCTGAACATCCTGTTTTTACTCCAAATATTCAAACTGGTGAACTGGAATCTTTGTACGACAAACTGAAGAAAGACGCTGAGTACCACGCTGCTCTTTTGCAGGAGAAAAAAACAAATGTTAATACCAATATTGACTCTCACATGGAGAATACTTCATGGTACAATAATGGCACTGTACAAGAGACTAACTCGAGGGCATTGCACCCGTTTGATTGGTACACCCCTGGAGTTGACCAATCCGTAAGCGACTGCACAATTTTCCAAACGATTAGTGGAGTACTAAATATATGTGTTTATCCGGAAGACCAAGATCACGCGATGTCTAAGACTCTGCAAAGAAGACATACGTGGGAGTTCGAAGTTTTGAGAGATGTGCAGTTGGCATTACTCAAGAACAATACTTACAATCTTATAGACCTTGGATCAAGTTTAGGAATGTATTCTCTTGCAGCTGCTAGTCTGAACCGAAAGGTTATTGCCGTTGAACCATTCATCGCACATGTGCGCAGATTTCAAAAGTCAGTAATGTTGAATAAATTCCAGTCAATTATTACTCTTTTAGTAAATGCCATTTCGGATAAATATGAGTTTGTTCAGGCTGAACACCCGGAAGGAGACATGACTGCGTCAAGAGTTACTTCCCTTGATGCTGACCACTTCTTGCAAAAGGACATAGATCAAATGCGTGTTGTCAACACAATCACGATGAATGATTTGCTTAATGTGTCTGACTTTAAGTCAGCGATTTTGAAAATGGATATAGCTGGGGATGAATATAAGGCTATGAAACATGCGGAAAAGCTGTTCCAAACGATTCACATACCTTTCATCTTTATGCACTGGGCAAACATACAAAACCTTCTCCATGCTGGTGATATTATAGCATTCTTAGTGGTCAAAGGATATGAACCTCGAGCAGGCCTAGATGGGAAGCTTTTGGACTTAAAAAACTTCAAGAACTGGGCAGGAGATGTCGTCTGGCAATTTAAATCTGCTTCCTGAATTCATGATGGAAATGTGAGTTGCTCATTCAAAGCATGGATGTGTCCCAAACTCCATTATACTCAGGCCAAAGAGAGAGAGAGAGAGAGAGAGAGAGAGAGAACATGCAACGGTGATTTGGTTTATGCCTTATATACAACTTTATATCATCTTTTTCAAGTAGCTGCACAGTTTTCCCGTGTTTTCTGAATGCATAGGTATATTTAATTTGATAGACATTTATTTTTCCACAGTTGCCCATCCCTCGAGGTAAATGTTCTCTAAACTGTAACTATTGTGTAAGACAGGAAAATATTTTACTCCAGACAACACTCGAAAACAGAGAGAGAGAGAGAGAGAGAGAGAGAAAGAGAGAAAGAGAGAGCGTCAATAAATTAACTCACTATTAGTCAGCTTTGGATATGGCAGCGACAATTATTTTAGGAATGATATCTTACATGCGCAATTGCTGATATTACGCATGACGCAAATTCTATGGTGTCGAGCATTTTGATGGAATAAATATTAAGTAACTTTATACACTGACGTATTTTCTTGATTCGATATTATATATGTAATACAGTTAAATGAGAATTGTTCGCGCACTTTACAGAAAATTCTGTTTTATACAAACAGTTTTTACATTGAAAACGCTTCTTTTTGAGTTTTGATCAATTGTGTACTGGTCACATCTGTGTTTTGTTTTGTTACTTAAATAGAACGGATGGTTTTGGTTTAGTTAACAATCACATAATAAAATTACAGCACACTTCCCATCGCATTTTATTACTTCGTCTTTTTTACGTTATCTCACTTTATCTCACTTGGCTTAATTGGTAGTAGAGAATAAATTTTCTACATCATACGTCACAATAATCATCGCGCGTAAAATCAGATAATTTCACCGTATAATTTTAAATTATTTAACTATAAAAATCATTTAAACAAATACGTCTCTTGAAATGCAAACTTTCAAATCGACTTGTCATGTATTTTATTCTTGACTCATTAAGATACTGCAGGGTTAAACACGAGTTAACACGAAAGAGTCTGGTCCGCAAGTGCTGAACGAGAAGAAAGTCTAACAGGATACATTTGGGTTGGAGGTATGTTCCATGGTATACATAAACGTTAGCCGTTTCGTGGTTTCGAAAGCTGAGTGCTCCTGACAAATGATGGTTATGGTGAAATACTATTATGCATATTTAGTTCGGCTCTAAAGTTCGCACCTTTGCTACCCAGGTTAGAAAAATATGAATTTCTCTTTCCCAATAATAGTCTTTGATATGAACACAGAAATATGTATATCATAAGGAATGTTTTTAAAAAAACTCCGTTTTCTTTATTCGTAAATCTGAATGACCGTGTTGATTTAGATTTTAGAGGGAGATGCTGAGTCAGACTTATATATATATATATATATATATATATATATATATATATATATATATATATATATATATATATATATATATATACACTTTCATATTTACTATATGAAAATTCGCTGCTGTCTTGCAAGGAGTTCCAAGGTAAGTATTCTTTTTTGTTGTTTCGTGTTATTTGCGATCAAGAACAAGTGTCAGTTCATGCTAACTTGCTCTCCAGTGTGGAAGTTGCAGAGAAAGCAATTTCTCTTTCAGTCTACCCATCATTCGACGGTGGTGCAAAATATCACGATAAACTAAAATAACAAGAAACAAGACAGGATATTAATAGATTAGTAAATATGATGAAAGTAGAAGTCATATGCATAATTTGCATATTGTGCCAGCTATACAGTGTGCGCGTGCGTGTGTGTGTGTTATAACATACGCTAGGACACCCTTTTCATTTTATTACCACTTCCTTATATTGATACTTTTTCTTTCTCGTGTGTGTGTATGTGCGCGCGTGTTAACTCAAGAAGAAATGAAGTTTCAACACGGCTTTTGTGGAAGCCACGTTGCTACTGGAAAAGCCTCTGTGGACATACACTTAACATGTCCTATTCTGTAAGAACTTTTCTACAAGGTTGAGAAGTCAGTTTTAGGTTTCACATAGTTGATATGGAAGTTACCTCAGAAACAATTGGATTAAATATTGCACCTGAGTGATAGAAACCTTTACTGTGTGTTATAATTTAGAGACGCAGTCTTATCATATCGGTAGCTCGGTAACAAAACGGCTTATTTGTCGCTTAAGAAAGTTATTGGTGTCAAAATTGATTTACCTACCCCAATGGGTCACTTGTGAAACATACGTATGCATTCATCATATTTTTGACGAGCTCACCAATAACCTGCCACATTTTTAATGAACTAATTTTGCCTTGAAAAAATCACTTCCTCTTTTCTCAGTGTATGGAAAATTAAACCGAATCTGATAAGGTCCAAATACTTTTCAGGAAGTAAGAATATTGCAGAATATGATTAAAGTAAAAAAACTTAAGCTTCGGACAAGCAAATGTTTTCGTTACAGCTAAACACTCTATTCACCGTCCAGCCAAAACACTGTTCCAACGTCCAGCCAAAACACACTGTTCAAACGTCTAGCCTAAATACACTGTTTAAACGTCCAGCCAAAACACACTGTTCAAACGTCCAGCCAAAACATACTATAGTAGTGAAGTGGGGCACTATAGGGTCTATGGGAATTAGCATTAAAAACACCCCTGGGTCGATATAGGGTCTATGTAAATTTAACATGGAGAAAAATCGTGGGTCGATATAGGGTCTATGGGAATTAGCATTACAGACTTAACCTGGGTCTGTATAGGGTCTATGTAAGTTTAACATTAATCACCCTGGGTCGATATAGGGTCTATGTAAATTTAACATGGAGAAAAATCGTGGGTCGATATAGGGTCTATGGGAATTAGCATTACAGACTTAACCTGGGTCTGTATAGGGTCTATGTAAATTTAACATTAATCACCCTGGGTCTGTATAGGGTCTATGTAAATTTAACATGGACAAAAAACCCCTGGGTCTGTATCGGGTCTATGTAAAATTGAAACAGGGAGGGTCTCTATTTTTTAAAAAAAAACTAAATAAAAAAAGGGGTAGGCAATGGTAAGGCTATCTCTTTTCGAGATATATGGCTGGCCCTGAAAAGGGCCTTTGGGTTTTCTTCTTCTTCTTCTAATTTCTTCTTTTCCTCCACCAAGTTCTTATTTTATCTCCTACACTCTTCTTCTCTTTCTTTTTTTTCTTCTCCTCCTCTTCTTTCTTCTTCTCTTCCTCCTCTTCTTTCTTCCTCTTTTCATTTTCTTCTTCTTTTTCAATTTTTTTCGTTCCATTTGCGTATTCTTATTCTTTCCTCTTCATCCTCCTTCTCCTCCTTGATCTCTTTCATGACACCACTAATCTTGTCCTTTGCTTTCCTTACGTTATTAATTTCCATCTTCACACGATGGGGACTATAGGAATAATGGTCTTCAACGAGTCTTATTAGCATCTGTTCCATTATTCCTAAGTTGTCTAAAACGTCTTGCAAGGTTTGTATTTTGTCCATTTGGTTTGACGCCATCTTCTTTTTATTCTTTGCAGAATGGTTTGAACGACGAATACTGTGGGTTCTTATACTTAAAGCGCGTACGTGAAGGAAAACATCCCCCTAAAAACATAAAATGGATCTTACCTAGATCATGACCTAACAACGCGCGGACGTGAAGGAAAACATCCCCTACTTTTTCATTTCATATAATATAACCCAAACTATACTCTTCACATTTGCTAAGAAACAATAAAGAAACCCATAATCTACTATTCGCACAAACATACCTTTACTCTTACAAACACAAACACACAAACACATACCCTCACATTTTTTTAAAAAAGAGTTAGTGTTTATATACACACTACTCTACCTACACACATTGGCAAATTAATAGTTATATCTTTTCTAGAGTATTGGGTAGCCCTGAAAAGGGCTGTTTTGTTTGGAACTTCATGGGCACCTGGTTAATGGTGGCACCTTCCAGGCCTGGCGCCACATACACATCTTATCCCCCAGTTACTTTTTACCTTTTGGGGGGAGAGAGCAGAGGCAGGATATGTCGCTTCAGAATCCCAATTTTCGCTCTCTGGGATTTTGAAATTTCTTCTCTCCTTTTCCTCCTCCTCTTCTTTGTTTCTTCTTTCCTCTTTATATCTTCTTTCTTCTTCTTCTTTATATCTTCTCTCCTCCTCTTCTTTGTTTCTTCTTTCCTCCTCTCTTATCCTTCCCTCCTCGACAATGGCTTCCGCGGCCAGTTCATTTAATATGCGCCTGGCATATTCCAGATGCACATGAAGCTCCAACAGTTTCTCAAGTCTCGTGTTCATTTTTTGGTGTTGATCAATCAACAAGGGTAGCTGGACTGCCGAACGGGTTTCAATTTATACTGAAAGCGCGGACGTGATGGAAAACATCCCCTAATAACATAAAATTCATCTTACCTAGATCATGACCAAAAAAAAACAACAACGCGCGGACCTAAAAGAAACACTCACTAACTTTTTATTCTACCCATTACTATTTTAAAATTTTTTATAAATCACTTCAATAGACTATCCACATACTCAAAGCAATCCAATCTAACCCAAAATATACACCTCTAACAGCCAAAAAAACAAACATCATTTTAATCTACTATCCATACCAACTTACTTAACCACTTACTAACACTAACACACAAATACATACACTTCCACTATTAATAAAGAGTTAGTGTTTATTTTCACACTACTCTACCTACACACATTGGCAAATGGATGGTTATTTCTTTTCTAGAGTATTGGGTAGCCCTGAAAAGGGCTGTTTTTTTGTTTGCTATGGCATTCTTTTTTAGTTTCTAAGAATGCGATGTCCTCTGAGGATAGACTTTCTGGCGATAGGTCTGCTTCTTCGGAAAGAGAAGAAGAACTCTTTGGTGTCGATACGACAATCGACAAAGCCTCTGTCAGGTTCAGGTTGCTGCTGCTGCTGCTGCTGCTGCTGCTGTTGCTGTTGTTGCTGCTGTTTTTGAAGTCTGTACTTCTCTGTCCATTCTTCTTTTTCCCTGTTCACTTCTTCTCTGAAGAGCTCTTCTATTAGGTCTTCAGTAACTTTTAACATTCTCACATTCTCTATTTCTTCTGGCTTCGGTATCAGACTGTGTCTGACCCTATGCAAATTCACGTAGGCTTCGTTGAGTTTAGCTAGTTTGGAGCACATCTTCTTAAGAGGATGAGTCGACAATGGATGGTTAGACTGGGAACAAACCGGTTCTTAAAGTCAAAGCGCGGACGTGAAGGAAAACATCCCCACACGGTTTTCGAGTCGCAACGTTTAGTGAGTGTCATGAGAGGGATAGTAAGAAATCAAAGAGCATCAATCCAACATTCTTATAGCTAAACAAAAGACAAAAGCATTTTTTCAAAACACAACATTTTTTATTCAAAAATCACTTAACACTAAACAACAACTCTAACATTTTTAACAATAATCCAACACTATAACATCAAACAATTTTTTCAAATCACAAACATTTTTTTCTCAATGGACAATCTACTTTAAACAGGGCTGACAACGTTGTGAATGAAATTGTGATTTCCACTGTTGGAAATCATTAGGCCATTGATGGACACTACGTTTCCTAGCTTGAGACAAAAGATAAGCATAATGGTCACAAAACCATCGATCTACTTTCACATCGTTTCTAGCAGAAGAACGAGGATCGAAATGAGTCACTAAATGTTCTAAGGAATAGCCCAGGCTGCGATGATGCAGAAAATACACACAATATTGTCCACACACCAAGGAATCTGTGCCTTGTAATTTCACATTATTGAATCGGGTGGTTTGAGCATTTCTTCTCATAAAGTCAATGATATCGTCTTCCAAAGGGGGCAATCCGTACGAATCGAAATATTCCACACATCCTTCTTGAGGAAAGTAGACGGCTACCCAGTGGGTTCCTGGGAGATGACTGTCGTCCGTGTTGATCACGTAAGCTTGATGGTCTTTAGGTTTGCGATGAGGGAGTTCATCTTTAGCACAGACGACAGGATTCCAAGAAGCTGTATACGAACTGTGGTTCAAAAGGTAATAAAGTTCCCAGGTATCCATTGTTTTCTGTGTTGTTTTTTTCTTCTTCTTCACAGGTAATAATAAGTTGTCAATTCGATCCTGACTTTTTGCTTGAAAATGTCTGACGAATAAACGGTTATTCGTTCTGTTTCCTCACTCTGATTTAGGAGAGCTTCGATACGATGGATCTCTTGAGTGGTTAATGGTGGACAAGAATGTTCACGCAAGTCTTTATACCACTGGTGCAACACGTCTTTGTTTGAGATGAGACTCCAAGCTTCGTCCAGATACTCGTCCAATTTTTCTTCTTGACTCAACATCAGGCATTTATCGTGTTGAATTTGACTGGGATGATCGTTTTGACATCCATAGCAATTTTTCTTGATCAATTCCGTCATTTTGTCAACCAAGTGTTTGGCAAAACAGGAGACTAAATGGGCTTCTTGTTCTGGCCATCTCGACTTCATCATGATCACTTCTTCTTTTTCGACACATTCCATCTCCAAAGTTTCTCCACTAGGTAAAGAGGGAGAACAGTCTTCCATGGCTTTCTAGTAATCTAGAATGACTTCTCTCAAACTATTGATTTCTATGGTATTATCAAATTCGGCATACAGGATGACGTTCACCGTTACATCAGGGTCTCGGTTTGCAAACTGAAGTTCCACACGAATTTGACCAGATTTTATAGGGTGGAAATGTCCGTCGTCGCTGCCTTGGTCTGGAGTGAAATCGAAAGCCCACAAAGCATAACCTCCTGCGTAATCCTCGTACGTAATGCCGTGACTGGTGTTGGTTCCTAACTGGCCGGTGGCTTCGTACAGGGACAAGTACGATCTCAAGTAATTCTTCTTCTCAAAGTCAGGTTCGAAAGGTCGGGTACACAAGGTCTTGCCATCGCGACTGACTTCGATCTTTGACACACCAAAGTGTTGAAAGTAGAAAGGATTTTTTTCGACAGCTCCGTTGAAGGCTGTATTCTCGACGATACCAACGATTAAACGTTTGGGTAGCTGTCCTTGGAACAGATGATCTTCGATCATGGATCGCTGTCCCTTGGGAATGGTGAACGTTTTCACTTCCACGCGTCGTATGGGATACTTGGCGGTCGTTCTGCTCAACGTCTGACTGATGTCGTTACCCACTTTAGGTAACACTTCCACACGGCGTACGTAGAGCCTGGCTTCCTCGATGACAGTTTTGCAAACAGTAGTACCTATCAAATGGAAAGCGGCACTGCTACGATTCAGTCTCAGGCGAACATTCACCCCGTTTAGCAAATATTTCTCTTGCAACCACATGTCCAGATGTAAACGATCCATCAATTCTAAACTTTGTCCGTTTTTGATTTTGTCTCTTCGTTCTACAAATCCGTCATTGTTTGGTGTTTTGCTTGCATCAGTTTCGAATCTTTCAAACTGGCCTGCTTCGTCAGCTTCCCATAGCACACAGGCATTGAGATGAGTGTTCTTGGCATCTATTCCGTACGTCAAGAGATTTTCCAGGTACGCTCGATAAGGGTAAGTATCCATGCTGCTGCTGACCAGTTTGTTGTTCAAGTACAAGTCCACTCCGCTAAACAAGGAATGCATGAAATTGTTGACGGGAGCTATTACCTCATCGCCATCTAGGGTCGAATTGTCCTCATCGACAACTTTGACTTTCAAGTACAAGTAACTGCTATTCAGATCGATGTAATCTTCGGGCTGTCCTTTGATTTCAAACTCGATGGGAGCTGAGGCTGTCAATGAGGAGACGGGGTGAAATTCCACCCACTGGGATTCTTGCATCGTCATCATGGTGGGGGGCATGGCAAACAGATCCAGTTCCGTCTTGGAACAGGCGCAAGACTCTCGGTGCATCATTTTTTCTATGTTTCAATAATCGAAAACGTCTAAGTCTCGAACGGTTCTTCTTTTCTTGGCCTTTCTCGCTTGAAGTCTGGTGAAAGGGTGTTTTCTGCGTCGTCTCTTTCTGCCTTGTCCTTGCTGAATGCCTGACTCGGTAGCGTGCAGGGCATTTATAGGTGTGTCTCGTCGGTCTAAAATGTCTTTACCCGTTTGCAGCAAGACATTTTTGCCTGCCCTCATGAAGGCTTCTTTAGGGTTTTGTTTGTCGATGATGACATTTTGGAGAAATTCTTTGCCTTGCGTCAGTGCCGCATCTTTCAAAGCGTGCAATCCGCGTGTCACCATCGGTTTCAACACTGGGGCCACCGAACGAAAGGCCGATTTTAACATGTCTCCTAAACCGTGTCCTCGCTGTCGTGCAACCCCTCGGTACACTGGATACATGACTTACTTACGAGTCGTGAGAAAACCGTTTTCGAAAATGGAGTTTCACCGTGACTTTTCCTTTGGTGAATGGAATATTTTGTCCTAAATCTCCTTTTATAGTAATGTTGACCGTGTCCAAATACGACTTGCTGACAGGCAAATAGTGAGGATGGACAAATTCGCGGTGGACGTGGTAAGTGTTTCCACCTTCCTCGTCAGCGAGCGTGGCAGAATCCACTTTGAAAGGAATGACACGCAGTAACGGTACGGAGGTGTGTCCCACCACGTTGTACTCCACCACATCGGAGTACACGAACATCAAATTCAGTCCTTGGTTCAGTTCTACCGGGGTACGAAAATACTTGGCAAAAGAATCGTTGTCAGAAATGACTGGTAATTCACCTTTTTCTTTTTCTACTTTCTTCCTTAGCTCCATGTCACCGCCCAACATGTCAAACAATTCATGACAAAATAAGAAAGACATGATTTTGGGCCCCTCAGGAAATTTCATCAGGAAGCGACGAGCTGTTTTGTGGTACTCCAGGGTGACACTTTTTTTGACACTTTCCAAAGCTTTCAGAAACACACTATTAAACCTGGTGGCTATGGTGTTGACCAAATGTTGACCACTAAAATAATAGCCTGGGGGAATGAACAAGTGATAGGTGGTCCACTTTAGATTTGGTGTACGGGTTTTCTTGTCATATTTGCTATGGGTATCCATCCACTGTTGCATTTGCTCGTCATGAACTTCCACATCAAATTTATTTTCATTGGGAAGGACATTGAGGACTTGGGTCGGGTGAATCATTTCTACTAAAGCCACTTCCCAATGGGCTTCGTGATCTAAGGGGATGGCCTGAGGTAATTTGGCCGTGTAACAGCACAACGTGTTGTGGGGAAACACCTCCATGGAACTGTCACTGGGTAAGGTTAAGTAAAATTGGTTTTGGTGACTCATAATTCTAGAGTTCTGTGGCTGTCCGAGGGGTTAGTGGATCTCAGAGGCGTGTCTCCGCCCAAAATGGGGTTCTGATTGTGGTTGGAGTGGTGACTGGCACTGGCACTGGACACAACGTTCCCGTTGGAAGAGAATTTCAGGGAGGGATTGGGAAGCAGGTAACCGATGCAACTGCTCAATAAAATGGTCCACAATTGTTTGTCTCCTTGTTGCAAACTCAAATTGGCAATGGCTGCCCCGATGACACAATACACCACGAAAATTTGGCAGAAAAAGACGATTTGCGTTTTAGGCACACGTTCTCCACACCACACCCACAAGGGTTGTTTTTGTAAATCTTGCACAGAAGAACTAGGGGAAGAAGGAGTGGTCGACGTAGCTGCGTCTGCTGTGTGAAAGGGCATGATGGTCACTTCTTCTTTTTATAGTCGATGACTTGCGAAGCGTCGATCCAAGAATCGAAACTGGGTGGATATCCTTTCCAACGTACTTTGACTTCTTTGACACGTCGTTTGCCCACTTTACGGGTTCTGCGTTCGAGAATGCTTTCGATGTCGTACACGTCGTCTTCTTTTTTGGTGACACGTTGTAACTCGGGCAAATAAAACGTTCCTTTGAGCACTTCTCCGTTCATGTCTTCCAATTTATAGACGGCAGGATGACGGCCATGCACTCGTCCAGTGACGCGAAACAATTCGGTCGTCCAGTTAGGTAAGTAACCTTTGTCGAAAGTGCGTTTGGTTTTGCCAATGCGCACCCAATCTCCTACGGTCAACACTCCACTTTTCTCGGGTACAGCCCTCGTCGGGGACGTACCGAACAGGCGCTCGAACACCAGCACTTCGTTGTCGGGAGTCGTCTTGCGGGGCACGTCCGATGCTTCGATGTTAAGATTGGTTGTACGCTTGCACCAGGTGCGGTAAGATGTCGATGTACTTCAGAGTGTGGTGATGCGTAAAATATTTCCACATGCGTTCTTTCAAAGTGCGTTGAAAACGTTCCACGATGCTGGCTTTGGTTTCGGGATTCTCGGTGGTAAAAAAATGAATGTCACGTTTCTTTAATTCTTTTTGGAAAGCTTGGTTCAGAAATTCGGTGCCTTTGTCCGTTTGCCATCGAAGAGGGTGACGACCGCTTTGTTTCAACACCCGTTGCAGGGCTCGCACTAACTCGCTGCTCGATTTGGAAGTCAAGGGCACGACCCAGGCAAATTTGGAAAAGACGTCGATGACACAAAACAAATATTTGTAGCCACGATTGTAGCTGGCCAAATGAGAGACATCGGCTAAATCGGCTTGCCATTGATGATCGATGCCTTCCACTCGGGTGCGACTTCTGGCAAACTTGCGTCGAATGGGTTTGTGTAAAGTGTAGGTAGCTTGTTCTTGTAACCATCGTTGCACTTGAGGTAAACGGAGACTTTTCAGTCGAGTTTTGGCAGCACGATACAATTTTTGAACTCCTGCGTAACCTGCAGGATGTGAGGGATCGTAGTAAATGCTGGCTAAGACTTTTTCCATTTTTGTGTTGGTGTGTAAATAAGTCACCCACTCTTCGGTGATGCTACTTTGGGTGGGTCGAAAGGGTGGTTTGGAAACGGATTTACGTGTCCGATGGGCTACGGGAGTAGAAGTCGAAGGTAGTGGTGGTGGTGGTGGTGGCAATGGAATGGCTTTGGTCTTCTTTTCTCTTTTCGCTTCTGGTTTCCCTTCTTTCTTTTTCACTTCTGTCGAAGGAGGCGTGGAGATCATCTTTTTAACCCAAGCTTTCATTTCTTCTCGTTGGGGTGTAGGGGACGGGGTCAACAAGGATGCTGCAATCTTACTCGAAATGGGAGCTGCTGACGGTGTTTGAAACACTTCGCGCATCTCTTCTTCCTCAGGTCTTTGTGGGGTAGCATCTCTGGTGACCCTTGGGGATGGTAGTGGTGGAAATGATGATGATGGTGCTGGACTTTTCATCAAGGTCTTAAAATCTTTTAGAGTGGGTAAAACTGTTTCGTCTAAAGCTTTCTGGTGAAAGAGTTGCAGTCTTTGCAAGAGTTGACCGTACTTTTGCGATTTTTCTGTTTCGGACAAATCTTGGCGATCCATCAAGGACTGCAATTCGTGTTGTAACTGGGACATCTCGCTCAAATTGGGATTGGGAGGTAAATGCGGGGTGCGTTGTTCTTGCCACCGATGGTATTCCATCCATCGTTTGTAAGGCACTAAAGCTAGTTTTCGTCCTTCCATGGGGTTGTCAGGGGTCGATTCTGAGATCTTGGGACTTTCGAAGGCCTTTTTATCTTGCTCCCATCAGTCCTCCCAACATGGTTCCCAAGACTCCTTTCAGTATGGGGCCTAACAAGAGAGGCAAAATGCCTCCACGTTGAACCAACATCTTCTTTTTTTGACGAATGGGAATTTTCTTTTGAACCATTTGGCGAAGAACGTGACGATGTTTGCCTAAGCATTGTTTCTGGTGTTTGGACAAAGGGATCGTGCCTTTCAAAACGTTCAAACAACATTCGCACACGGTATCGATGACCTCTTTGGAGGCCGTTTGAATGAGTTTTTTTCGTAGGGGTGGAGAAGCTTTGGACAGGACAGATAACAGGTCCCCATGTTTGGCTAAACGTGGTGGCAGTCCTTTCCTTTTCTTTCCTTGGGGTTTTCTGGAGGGTGACATCTTTGAGTCTTTAGGAGCACCAAAAGAACACTGATACCCTACTTGGTCACAGGCCTTTTTTATACTGGAACGCGTCGCCACTGATTGTCTTTACGGCGTATCAACTTCATGACAGGCATGACACGTCGTGCAGGGGTACGTAACGGACTAAATCGAGTCAGTTCTTGCTTGGACAAATCCAGTAAACTTTGTAACATGCCCGATCTTTCATGGACTTTGATTTTGGGAGAAGGTAATTTGTGAGCAGCAGCCACTGCCGCTAAATTGGAAGGTCCTGCCACTGGGGAAGTTCTTTTGGGGGTCATCAACGGAGAAGTTCTTGGTGTAATCAACGTCTCCAAGTACTCTTCAGTTCCTGGTGACATCAACGGAGAAGTGGACAAACGTGAGGCTGCCGGAGACGCTGTGGCAGCTCGTGGTTTGCGAGTGTAAGGCTGCGTCCTGGCCGCAGTGCCTCTCTTGCGACTAGTTTTCTTCTGTGGACTTTTCTTTTTCTGAGGTCTTTTTCTCTGTTTCTTTTTCTGGGGGCTTCTTTTCTTTTTTCGGGGTGGTGTCTGGTAAGAGGAGGGTCCCGCCACTGGAGAAGTTCTTCTCTTTGGGGACCTGGTCTTTTTCTTCTTGGGGCTTCGTTGAACTTTTGTCTTAGGGATAACTTTGGGGGCATTAGGATCCCATCTTAAGAGTGAGCGAATGATGACCCCTCCTAGAGTACCGCTCCCTCCAGGTTTCAAAATGATTTGTTTTTTGGTTTGAGTGTCGATGCGGGGATCGGCCAGTTGGACCAAAGCGACTTTGTTTCGATCGAAAAAGCGTTTGGTTTGATGAGGAATCTGAATGATTCCTTGGAGTAATTGACGTGCCGTCACCGTGAACCATCGTAAGACTTCTTTGAGACTAGCTTCTAAGACACGGGCTCGTGTTTGTGGATCTTTTTCTCGACTGATGCCATACAAGGCACGAATCAATTTGACGGGAAGATGCGACTGAAGGGACGTCATGTTCACACTGTGTGAGACAGACGAAAAAGGGTCTGAGGTTTTTATAGATTTTTTGATGGGGAGTGAAATGAAGTCGAGGACGGAGACGTGTACAGGACAGGCCCTCCGTCTTGGCACCAGTGGTGAAACAAGTGGGTACGAAATCGCAAATCCTCGGGGGTCGTAGGTTTCAAATCGACGAGTAAATAGGCGTGTGGCGTTTGAGTGGCATCGTCGTACGCCTGAGTCAGCCAAGGCGTTCCTAACTGTTTGGCTAAGACTTGCACTTGCGATTTATCTCGAGGGCTTTTAAACAAGACCACGTAATGCGCATTGAGACTGATGGTGCGATGGGCTTTACTTTGTTGAAACAAATTTTGGGTGATGTAAACGACACTGGCATTACGGTGATGCCCTTTGCGCGTGAACCACAATTTAATTTCTTCTTCGTCTTCTCCTAACATGTCGTCAAAAATGACCAAATGGGTTTGACGGGAGTCAGAGACGATGCCGTCGTCTTCTTTAGGAATGCCTTCCACAAACACGATGGAATCGCCTTGACTTTCTCGCAAGAGGCTGTACGCCGATTGCCACTCTTTGTAACACCACACGATCCGTTGAGGGGGTCGATCGATCAAATGATGTTTATGTTCGATCAAACGTTTGACGAATTCGGTTTTGCCAGAACCGCTAGGTCCAGCAATGAGCATGTTAAAGGGATGGCGAAGATACAAAGCCTCCCAACTGGCACGATCTAAGTGTTCGTCGATGACTTTGACAGTAGAGGAAGAGGGAGCAGAGACAGCAGAGGTAGCCATGGTGTGAGAAATGTCACTTGTGACACGAAAAACAAACAAGACAAGAGTTTATATACTTTTTTCAGAACACGTTTATTGAATGTTTCAAATATGAACACGAAAGACAAAAATACATAAAAGCCAAAGGCTTAAGTACAAGAATAAAAGGCACATGATAACGATGAACGTGGAATAAACACAAGTGTCTGTACAACCACATGTTTTGGGTAATGTTCTAACCAGTTCAACAGGGGGTAAAGTCACACAAGTGTCCTCCCGAAAAGGTCTTTCAGGTCTGTCCACGACAGTCCTGTCTTGGGTGACGGGTTCTTCTGGCACCGTCACCAACACGGGTTGAAAAGTAACTTTTTTCCTTGAACAACTCTCGTGCATACTGGGCCACTTCTTGGGTCCAAGCCTCAAAATCCCATTCTTTCCAGGCACGGACATCTGTCCAATGGGGATGTAAGTCACAAGCTACACACACATCGTCATACACGTCTTGGGTAGCTAAAAGTTGACGAATCTTTTTTTCCTGTTGAGGTCGAGAAGTATCCAGATGAAAACGCAAGGCTTTGAGCAAAAGGAGTTTTTCGTGACCATTTAAGGCCATGGAGGTGGTAAGTACTGATCGTAAAGAGTCCACAAAGAATCGGCTGGTAAACGAAATCCCAGAAAACAAGTCACTAAGACACACACCACTTGTCGTCCCAAATTGAATGGATAAAGTTCTTGTAATAATCGATGGTAATGATCCACGGTTCGAATATGGTCATTGAGTTCCTTCCACGGAATCTGTTGGATGACATACGACATAAGCCGTGGCATAGCTGCCTGTTTTTATAGTCTCTTTGTTTCGAAAAGAATACACGTACTTTCTAGCCAGTGATGTTCGTTTTCCAGTGGGTAATGTAAATCTTGCATACTGTAACCGAAACTTCAGAGTTCGATTAGAAGTTTCCTCTTCCGCTAAGTAGATTCCACGGAAAATATGTTGGTAATCCTTTACCTCGTCTTCCTCAATGGGTTGCTCTAGGTGAATCTCGAAGTAACCAAAATGATCAACACGTGAATCATCGGGGGCCTGGAAGTATTGAACAAGGTCTGACCACTGAAACAATTTCTGACGAATCAGTTCTCTTATACCCTTCAGGTACCAGGGCTTAAAGATCTGGTGACGTAACGGATGCAATTGTTCTTTACGTTTCACTTGTATTTTGACCAGCTCTCGGTAAATGCGTTCTCTCAACTCCACAGGCAAAGCACGAATGTTCTCTAGCAAAGTATCCATGAATAGGTCATACTAAATCCTCTTTGGTCTGACACAAGAAATGTACTCTTTGCACAAACATGGTTTCACTTCAGTGTCGAATTTAAATCGTTGAGTCACTAATCTACACATTACAATTCGTTCAGAAGTTTCCTCTTTCACTAAGTTGACATTGTGTTCAAGATGTTGGTAATTCGTTAACTCTTCCTCTTGAATTCGATGCAGTACGTTTACAATGATGTAACTGCAATCGTCCATACCAAACCAATCCTTTTTAAAACTAGAGGATCGTTGATCAATGCCTGTCCGATGGAACACTTTCAATTGAATCAATCCTTGTATAGCTTTCAGGTACCAGTGGTTCAAACACCGGTGACGTAACGGATGCAATTGTTCTTTACGTTTCACTTGTATTTTGACCAGTTCTCGATAAATGCGTTCTCTCAACTCCACAGGCAAAGCACAAATGTTCTCTTGTAAAGTATCCATGAACAGATTATTATGGTAAGAAGTTACTTCAATGTCTCGGTCCCACTAAGGGTAAGTAATGACAATTCGGTGACCATCGAGCATGTTCTACGTAGGCCGAATCTTGCGGTTCCCAGTGGTGAAGTGTCACATCGCAACTGAAGCACCTGACTTTATCTCCTTCGCCCAAGTAGAAAAATCCGGCTCTGGCTAATTCTTCGGGGGTCGGTCCTCCCAGATACTTAGGCCATTTTCCTTTGAACGATTGAAGACGATTTTCAAAGTCGCAGTATTCCGACAAACGCACAGGAAACGAATATTCGTCTTTCACAGGTTCGTTTCGATGAGGGTTGAGTGACATGGGTAGGAGTTTGCTCAGGGCTGGATGACATCCGTAGGGAGGCAAACGTGAAGGTCGACATTCCCCTTTAAACCCGGTAAAAGAGGACGAGCGGCATCGCTTTCGCATCCCTCAGGTTTGACACGCACAGTATCACTTTCCATGATAGGGGCAGTGAGAACAAAGTTCCCATGATGCTTTACGGCATCGCTCAGGTCACAAGGTACAGCATCGTATCCATCGCAAGGCTCACAATCGCACTCGTCTGCAAACTCCGTTACGCAATTACAATGGTAACCACATGGACAATCGCAGTTTCCTTCCGGACATTTTCCGTCGCAATGCATGGGTCTTATCCATCCAATATTAGTCACACTAGAGGAAGATACAACTTTTTTACAATCCCCAAACTGGAACGATGCCTCTTTCAAAGTATTCATCTTGTTCGCTCGGTCTTGGTAGTCACGATGAACTATCGATCTTGCCTAGGGTTCCTTTTTTATATACAGACCAATACCGACGTGACCGTACGGTAAGGTGAAATGATTGGGAAGTCGAACTCGGTTCTGGTACACGATTTGATAGACTTTTTCCAAGGGTCGACTGACGATGTGGTGAGTGGGTAAACGTACAATCTTGTTCGGTTGATAGGTGGTCACTTTAAAGTTTCCATCCTCTCCCGATTGCAAGGCTTCTTTCAATACCCCAAAGTTGACCACTCGACTGGTACGATAATTCAGAGTCAGTCCTTTCACTTTGCACGTCGTGTGCACTTCTCCTTGTTTGTCCCGGTATTCGTAGCCGTAATTTTTGGGACCACCACTGACGAAACTTAGAATCTTGTCGTCGGGATGCTCGTCTGTCCAGGCTCCTAAACGGTCTCCTTCGATGTTAGGGTGATGTTGAATCGGGTGATGGATGTAAATGCAACTGTCCGTGTCAAAGTACAGGACGCGTTCTTCTAACAGTTCTAAAGCTTCGTACAATTTTAAGCGAGCATGGGCTGTCACGTAAGCCGCAATGATGACATTTCCAAAAGGGTCGTCTTGTACAAAGTCCAGATCTTCTTCGTAATTGACCAAGATCAAATTCTCTCGAACGACGTCCACGTGTTTCATGTATTTGGTTTTGTCGTGAATCATCTGGAAGTAGCGGGAAGGTTCTGTCAAATATTCCGTCTTGGGTAAACACGGTCGTTGTGCCATTTTACCCCACAAGCAATTTAACATCACTTTGGCAAACGATCGCCTGCCTTCGTTTTTCTCGATGTGGTCTAAAGTGATGCCTTCTTGTTCGTAGTATTTCTCTTTGAATTGTATTTGGTCTTCGGGAGTGTGACACCAGGAAGGATAGCCGCTGGCTTCTTGCTTCAGTTTCAAAAAGGCATCCACGTAGTCTGCGAAAATGCCTTTCTGCGTGGGGTCACCCTTGTGGTATTGTTGTGTCTTGGGAAAGTGGCAAATTTCGTACACTTCTAACAGTTGGTATCCCATGTCCAGAGCTTTGAACAATTCTACGCTGACCCAGGTTCCCGTCAAGGCCCGTTCTTCCTGGCTGTGATGGCAAGGTTGGTCTTGGTTGCACGTTGCGGCACAAGTACGGCACAAGGGAAACATCAGTTTGCCTTGACAATGGTGAGGTAAGACGGGATGGTATAGGTTCGTGGGAGGCAAAACTTTACACTTGATCAAGCCTTCGTATTGTCGAATGTTTTTCAGGTCGATGTGTTCCGTCAGCAATTGCGGGTGCCCTACAGGAAAGCGACAATATTTGCACACGTAGGGATACAGCGAACACACGTCCAAGTATTTGATTTCTTCTCCTTTCTCTTCGTCGGCTTGGTACAGCAAACAGGTGGCATTGGTCCTTCCTCCGTACAAACTATCCCTCGGGTTCAACGGGTCCATGAACTGGTAACTTTCCACGAGGCGTTTAAACTCGGGATCGGTTTTCATACGGTGATCGTACTCGTGTTCCCACATTTCCACCACTTGGTATCCTTGCTGTTCTAACTTTAGGCCTCGCTGACAAGTGTCCTGGTACAAGTCTTCCATGGTTCGTTGCAAAAACTGATTTTTAGTGCCACGGTCAGGGTAACAAACAGGACATCCGTGAAATAAGCAACCGTTAAACTCGTACACGATCTTGGGGTTTTCTAAGTCCCAGCCATCGACCGAATGCGTTCCGATGGTCTTTTCGCCCCCTCCGTTGCGGGCATGTTGAATCCACTTGTCTTCCTTGTCGCACAAGTAATGTAACCAACGTAGGGCTTTGACCGAGTATTGACGTTTGACAAAGTGGGTCGTTTGAGGACTGATGACAGCCACGGTGTTTTCAGGCATGAATCGTTGGCGGTACACTAAGGAACACGCTTTGGCAATGGTGCAAGCTTCTTTCAAAGGATCGACCCCTCCGTGTTCCATGAACAGTTCTCGAAATTTTCCACAGCAACGCCGTAAAATGTCCACGTCGGAACGACAATACTTTAGCATTTCTTCCTGAAAGTCGAAAGGGTCCGAGGCGTGAGCCTGGTACCAAGCGTAGAAAGCTTCTCGTTGTTCGGTACGCATGTTGTCGGGGTCGTAATAGTGAGCCTCGGGTAAATGGGGTAGAACGGCGTGTTGATTGGCTTCCGTATTGAAAAAGTGTGGAAAGTACCCTTTAGCCATTTCTGTCATTCCAAACGTTTTAGGCATTCGACTCAAAGGCATGGCCAAATAGCTCATCGAATCTTTAAACTGTACTTGTCCCACTTGCATGAAAATGATTTTGGCCCCGTTCAAAGTCACTTTAGGACGCTCGGTGCCTTGTTCCGTATAGTATCTGAGAAGAAACTGTCCATCGTATCCGGAGAAATTGTGAGCCATCACTGTGGCATGGCGATGACAATCTCCGTAACGTTCGATGTCCTCTTGGCTCCACGTCTTGTCGATGGGGTCTAAAACCCATTGGGCAAAATCGGCTAACGTGTTTGGTCCCCGAAAGATTTTTTCACGCCCTCCGGGAATCTTGCTGCAGTGAGGGCAATGACTGAAGATAGGTTCTTGAATGCACTTCTCGCACGCTCGATGAGCCACGCAGAAATTAGGGATGTGAATGCCAGTCTCTTGCATGCATTCGAAATCGAAAAAGATGAAATTGCCTTTCTTCTTGTGACCGTCCTCTTTCTCTGGTGGGGGATGGTATTTTTGCACGTAGCATTCGTGTTCCAAGTCCACGATGTGGTGAGAAATGTGACATTTTTTCTTTCCTCGACATACGTGTGCCTTGGCATTGTTGGTACGTATGCCTTGTCCACACGCGGGGCACAATCTCAGCAGTTGACAAGCGCATTTCTTCTGTGAACCTTGCGTCTTCAAATGTTGTTGGTAACAGGTAGGGCTGACAAACGTGCGCAGACAAGTTGAACAAGGCACTGGTTCTTCGCTCAGACAGGGTGGAGAGGCCAAACATCCTGAGCATTTCCATCCACAATGTTTGTGCTGCTCTCGATTATTATAACCATAGTCACATTTCTCACAATAATAAACATATCCCAGGAATCCAGTGATACTGGTAATGGTATCGAAATGGTCATCGTGATGATAAACGTGAATGTATTTTCCGTCCTTAAAATCTTGCCCCCGAAACAACAGAGACCCGCGCACTTCTTGAGGGTGCACTTTCAAAGTGTATCGTGGAGCTAGGGCATCTTGCAATTTTTGCATCTCAGGAATGCCACAGGGTGTGTCTTTGGACATGCCAGCTTGTCGTAACAGGAGTTCTGCTTCACTTCGTTGTTTGGCTCGGTCCGATTGTCGAATGTTCTCCCAGTCTCTTTTCCATTCTGCCGTGTCGTTCTTGTTGACATAGGTTCGTCCCACCACGATGGCACGGGCTAAACACATCTGGTCATGAGGATTGTGAATTTGGACAAGGCTACGCTTAATGCTGCGAAGGTCGTTCACCAATAACATCTTTTTGCGTCCGGTCCCTTGAGGAGGAGAGACGTGGGTCATGTCCAGTGTGGCTTTTCCATCAGTGATGTCAAACTGGTCATTAGATTGTTGCACGTGTTGAATCTTGTCCATGACTTTGGAAGCGGTCAATTCTGCAGGGGTGCTAAACTCGATCCAAACAGGGGATTTCAAACCGTCGTGTTGTATGGAAAGTCTCAAGCGATCGTCTTCTTTGGGTTGACATTGTCGCTTGAGTGCAGTGAGCAGAGAATCCCACACTCCGGTGATGAACCCTTCTGCTTTCTCTAACGGTACTTCGGACTTGAAATCTTTAAACTTCACCGTGTATTTGTAAGCCGTGGTTCTAAATTTTCTAGAGGAACGCTTTTCCGTCTCTCGAATGGAATAGTATTTTTCAGGGTTGACTAAGGGTGGTGAACTTGGTTTAGAGGGTTCGGATTCTGGTTCACTCATGTCCTCTTCAAAATCACTGGCATGAATCTGTGCCAAGATTTCAGCCCTGGTTCGAGGCGATAGATCACGTTTCTGCCTCTTACTTTCTTCTTCTTTCTTCTCGAACGAATGGGATCGTTTCATCTTGAAAGCAAAAAGTCAAATGACTCAAGTTCAAACACCATGAGCTACTTTATAGTCATAGCAGACCAGCGTATATAAAAGGGTGTGTGTCTTATCCTTTCACTATTCATTTCACTCTCAGGCTGAGCACAACGATGGAAGAGACTAACCAGATGGAACGTTTCGTCAGAGCTTTGCGAGGGGTCATTAGAAAATTCTCTTCAGACCAGCCTACGGACTACTCTCCTTCCTTTCGAGATAAAAGTCAAGATACTTGCTATATCTGTCAGAAGAAAGGGCATTGGTCTTCAGAGTGTCCAGACCGTCAAAAAAGAACAAAAACAGGGACTAAAAAAGACAAAAGTCAAGATACCTGTTATTATTGTAAAGAAAAAGGACATTGGTCTCCAGATTGCCCAAAAAAGAAACAAGAGGAGTCAGAAGAAAAGAGGGATTCTTCAGAAGAAGAGAGGGGTTCTTCAGAGGAAGAGAGGGATTCTTCAGAGGAAGAAAGCAGACAGGTGAAGAAAAAGAAACAGGAGAAGAAAAGAAGAAGGGAAGAAAGTGAGGAGGAAGAAGAGGAAAAGAGTGTGACAGTGAAGAAATTCAAAAAACAGAGAGACTAAACAAGGAGACAGAAGAAGTCAATGAACTTTAAATTAAAGTGTTGAGAATTGTGAATTGGATTGTAAAAAATGGAGAAAAGAATAAATGAATGATATAAGGTAAGAGTCTTTGAGTTTTGATTTTAAAATAAGAAGCTACACTCACGCACTCATACACAGACACGTACTATAAGGGTAAAATGGGTGGGGGTTTTTTGAGTTATTGGCAAATTGAAATTGTATTTCTTTTCTAGAAATGTGGGTGGCCCTGAAAAGGGCCTTTTTTCTTCATGGTGAAAGGGTAAGTTTAAGCAATCAACTTTAACTGCCTTATGCCTTTGCCACGGCCAAGGCCTACTTCTGGACTGCGTAATGTTGATGATGATGATAATGATTGAGTTGAAATCACTAAGGGTGGTACGGTAGGCTTAGTCACAGGGTTGACGTGTTTAGCTCGGGAAGGTCGTATTCTCTTCGGTCGTGATAAAGAAGTCTGATACATTTGTTTCAGACTTCTTAACTCCGCTAAAATGTCCAACAGTACCGTGACCGTTTGATTTTCACTCTCTTGTTTCTTTGCTGCTACTTCTTCTTGCTGTTGCTGCTGTTGTTTTTTTCTTACCTCTTCTTCTTGTTGCTGTTGCTGTAGGAGAAAAGCCTGTTCCGCTTCCTTTTGTCGTTGTATAAATTTCTCCAATTCTTCTTTCTGTCTCTGTCTAAAATTTTCCACTTGCGGTAATGAAGAAGGTAACGCAGGTTCCGGAACAAATTCTTGCGAGGAGAGAAAATCCACAAAATCCCAATTCACCTCTTCTGAAAGTAAGTCCGGGTTCCCTTGGGCTGTCTCCCCTGTTGGTGCACCCCATTGGATCGTTTTCTGAGTTTCCGTCATGTTGAATCACTGTCGCATAGATTGACTGCACACAAGCGCTAGCGAATCTATATAGACTACGTGACGTCACAGACTGCTCTCTTCAGATTGGATGCGGGCTGACTGAATTCTGTAACGCGTGTTCGGATTGGTGAATGAACTCAATCCGTTTCAATCCTTTCTGTCCCTATAAATAAGCGCAGTTCACTGCATTGATTCACCTATTGTCGGAGCCTAAACATGTGGACAGACGTTGAATCTTCAACCCTTGTGTCAACAATGATGTTCAGGACGGACATGCTCATGTATGTCCGATCCAAGTGGACCGTTGTCCACAGGACCAGCAGCAGCCTGTGGATAAGAAGAGTCTATATAGAGAGACAAGGTTGCCTCAAGAGAACTCTGATGTATGGCCCTGCTGTAAGACGAAGTTTGAGGACAAGAAGATGTCGCAAATGCCCTTTATGTTAAGGGCATATTAACATAAACCAAAGGCCCTTTTCAGGGCCAGCCATATATCTCGAAAAGAGATAGCCTTACCATTGCCTACCCCTTTTTTTATTTAGTTTTTTTTTAAAAAATAGAGACCCTCCCTGTTTCAATTTTACATAGACCCGATACAGACCCAGGGGTTTTTTGTCCATGTTAAATTTACATAGACCCTATACAGACCCAGGGTGATTAATGTTAAATTTACATAGACCCTATACAGACCCAGGTTAAGTCTGTAATGCTAATTCCCATAGACCCTATATCGACCCACGATTTTTCTCCATGTTAAATTTACATAGACCCTATATCGACCCAGGGTGATTAATGTTAAATTTACATAGACCCTATACAGACCCAGGTTAAGTCTGTAATGCTAATTCCCATAGACCCTATATCGACCCACGATTTTTCTCCATGTTAAATTTACATAGACCCTATATCGACCCAGGGGTGTTTTTAATGCTAATTCCCATAGACCCTATAGTGCCCCACTTCACTACTTACTATTCAACGTCCAACCAAAACACTGTTCAAACGTCTAGCCTAAACACACTGTTAAAACGTCCAGCCAAAACATACTATTCAACGTCCAGCCAAAACACACTGTTCAAACGTTCAGCCAAAACACACTATTCAAGGTCCAGCCAAAACATATTATTCAACGTCCAGCCAAAACACACTGTTCAACGTTCAGCGAAAACACACTGTTCAAATAGCCAAAACACACTGTTCAAACGTCCAGCCAAAACACACTATTCAACGTTCAGCCAAAACACACTATTCAGCGTTCAGCCAAAACACAATGTTCAAACGTTCAGCCAAAGCACACTGTTCGAACGTCCAGCCAAAACACACTGTTCAAACTTAGCTAAAGCAAACTGTTCAAACTTCCAGCTAACCCAAACTGTTCAAACGTCCAGCCAAAACACACTATTCAACGCCCAGCCAAAACACACTGTTCAAACGTTCAGCCAAAACACACTATTCAACGTTCAGCCAAAACACGCTATTCAAACGTCCAGCCAAAACACACTAATCAACGTCCAGATAAAGCAAACTGTTCAAACGTCCAGCCAAAAAACACACTGTTCAAACGTCCGGCCAAAACACACTATTCAATGTCCAGCCAAAACACACTGTTCAAACGTCCAGCCAAAACACACTGTTCAAACGTCCAGACAAAATATTGTTCAAACTTCCAGCTAAAGCAAACTGTTCAAACGTCCAGCCAAAACACACTGTTCAAACGTCCAGCCAAAACACACTATTCAACGTCAAGCCAAAAGACACTGTTCAAACGTCCAGCCAAAACACACTGTTCAAACTTCCAGCTAAAGCAAACTGTTCAAACTTCCAGCTAAAGCAAACAGTTCAAACTTCTAGACAAAACACGATATTCAACGTCCAATCAAAACACACTATTCACCGTCCAGTCAAAACACACTATTCAACGTCCAGTCAAAAAACACTATTCACCGTCCAGCCAAAACACACTGTTCAAACGTCCAGCTACAGCGAACTGTTCAAACTTCTAGACAAAGCCTGCTGCTCAAATGTCAAGCCAAAACACATTGTTCAAAGGTCTCGTCGAAACAATGTCAACCATCCTGCCAAAACATACTATTCAAACGTCTGGCCAAAATACACTGCTTAAACGTCGAGCCAAAACACCCTGTTCAAACTTCTAGCAAAAATACACTATTCGATCGTCTAACCAAAACACACTATTTAAACGTCAAGCCAAAACATACCGTTCAATCGTCTAGCCAAAACACCCTGTTCAATCGTCAAGCCAAAACACACTTTGCAACCGTCCAACCAAAATACACTATTCAAGCGTCTAGCCAAAATACACTATTAAAACGGTCAGCCAAAACACAATATTCACCGTCCAGCCAAAACACTATTCAAACATCCAGCCAAAACACTATTCAAACATCCAGGCAACATACACTGCTAAAACGTCTTGGCAAAACACGCTGTCAAAACGTCAACAAAAAAAAAAGGAATTGCAAGACCTTGAATAATTTATGAACTAATAGCCGAATCAGGGTTCAATTGGAAACAAATCTCTTACCTATGAACGAGACATCACGTGGAGTGAAAGGGCATAAAAATGCACGCAGATAAAGACAGCTTGACAGTTTGTTTAAGAAAATAGTGTTGCCATGAAATCAATACTTTGAAAATATAGTATACCAGCTGTTTATTTGCCTAAAGTTCGCTTTTAATTGATGTTACCAGAGTTGCTAATTTTCTAGAAAATTGCAATCCCATGAGTTTTTTTTTTTAAATCATTAGGATTATTATGTTTCGGGCTCAAGGCAGTATCCATGTTATGTTTCTTTTCTTCCATATTTCAATACTTCTCTTAAATTTCCAATAAAAAATGCAAAGATGAAGGGTCTATAAAACAGAGAGAGAGAGAGAGAGAGAGAGAGAGAGAGAGAGTCTGAGGCTTAAAATAGTATCCATTAATTGACTTTCTCCAGAATACTAATATCCAGAAATATTAAAATCCGGAAAAACTGCACAGCAAATTTGGCTGTAACAGAAGAAGAAAAAAAAGCCCCGAGCATTGCAATGAGTGTTCGTAGTTCAACGGCGAGTCCCCTTTTTTGATTTTTTCCTTACGTACACCTTAAAGATCTATATGCCTACATATTACTTATGCAATAGTCATCATATGTCATAATGCAGTCTAGTTAAAACCTTGCTCTAGCAATGCTCACACCCTTTGGTTAGCGGGCGGAATAGTCTGCTGTCCAGGATCGGAAATGGGGGGGGGGGGCCTACTCCACCTGCCCCACCCCCCGAAAAAAATATGAGCGCGAAAGAACCGGAAAGTTTCGAACAGTAATGTTTCTTTATAGTGAGATGGTTCAAATTATGCCCCGGAAACAATTCCAATGCTGGAGCTTCCGGGGCCTTTGCCTCCTGGGGTCCTGTTGGGGGTTCCATCCCATACAGACTGTACTTGTTTAGGTTTCACCCCTCACCCCCGCCCAGTCGATATTTCTGGATCCGCTACCGGATCATTGCTTCATGGAGGTAGAAAACCATACATGCATACTTAAACAGTTATAATATGTATTCGTGTATAGGTATTTTCTAATTCTATGATTGAATTCAAGGATTCAAAATTCAGATGCAGTCGGAATGAAGTCACCCCATTTTTATTTTTATCCTCTTTGATCCCCCTGACACAAATATTTTTGCCAAGTGAGGTAAATTTTTCATCGTCAGCTGTGAACTGTATCTGTCGTAAGTTGTCAGCATTACTTGGTCAAAAAAGAAAACTATACGGCTTCGATAAATAAAACTTTGTCTGTAAAACACGTCATAGTCATGCATGATCAAATGAAAATTGAATTCAGTCTTGAGTTGAATGTGCCGTTGTTGACTGCATTGTCATTAAATTGAACACATTTAGTCTCAGATGTTTCCAAACTAATCTATCTACCTATTTATGTGCTTGCATATCTGCCTGATTGCCGCTATTTTCCAATCATGCAACCTAGTTATTCGTCTGTCTACCTGTCTATTTGTCTTTCTGTGTACATTCCTCTCTTTCTGTCTCTATGTATGTGTTATGACTCTATGGTCCTAAACTAATTAACAGAAATTAGCAAAACCAATACACTTAGTAAAGTTAAACAAATATTTTAATTCTCTAAGTCACACAGTTAAAATTTAACAGAACCTTTACGTATTGTGAATTAATACCCCAAATAATCCTACATGTTCTATGACAAGTCTAAAAGTAGAGAACGTTCCGAATGAATTCTAATCTTGAATGTGCGAATGTACCAAAAAACCTTGAACGTGCCGATGTGCTAACAGTCTTGATATATCACAATGGTATAATGCAGAATGTCTTTTAATGAATTCACAATAATCCCAAAATAGTGGGTTAGTACGAAAGTTATTGAGAACTTTGTAATTTCAAAAAAATAATTTTTGAAATATATGAGTCCTCTCAAGTTATGTTTGAACACAACAGTAAATACTTCTGCAAACTGAAATTCAAAGAATCTTGTTGATCTGAACCTTATATACATCCCACTTGACGTCATGTCACAATATCATTTTCTGCGGGGACACCCCCCCCCCCGGTCAAACGTCTTAATGGAAAGTTACCCCAAATTGCAAACATTCGTGTCCAGAAACTGCTAACGTCATAATCAAGGCTCGTTACTGAACTCAAACCCATGTAAACATCTATTTATAGCTTACAAACAAGACAAAAATCATGTACACACTAAAACTGTATCCTCAGTCACGGACACACGTCAAGCACACAATGACAACTAAATATACATAACAGTATGTATGCATATGTAGGTATTAGTTACCTATGTATTTTTATTATTAGCATATTTATGATCATGTTTTTATATTGGTGTTTTCTTTTGTTGTGGCAACATTGTAGAATGCTACAAATAAACCTAACGCTTAATCCCTCTTACATGTATTTACCATACCAACAACGTATGAGATAAGTGTGAGAAATTTATATCCAATCATTTCAGACGAGATATTCACATAAAGACCGACGAGACGAGAGGGTGGGGACCGTTATATTTCTTGATCGGATAAATCTTATGTTAGCATGTATATTCATCCAGTCCTAAGATTTTACTTTCAATTTTTACAATGCTATAATGTAACTCTCAGGATGTTACAGTTGACCTTTACTGAACGGTTTATGCTCGTTTATAAGTCTAGTTCAACAGTATTATGCGTTTGCTGATCAGGGTCTCTGTGTTGTTTGTTTTGCTGATTACTCCTGATTACTCCGAAACAAATACTCCATAGACCTAGATTTGCCGGCACATTATCTGACGCTTTACCAACTAAGTTACCGCGGTTACCATTATGATCGGATGTCTTACTGACTCCAGCATCACTCGTCGACAAGAACTCTTGTTTCAAATCTTCGGTATCTTCCATCTTTTCTTTTCACTTTGATTTCATAAAACTTAGTTGCAGTGGGAACTTACTTTTGAGAGACACAGACAAATAAGAGAGACGGAAATAAGAAACCATTATATGTGCTAGTGTAATAGGCGGGTTAACTGATATTATTAAAATATCTCTGCCGAGTCTTTGAAATGTATGTATTTTCGGAAAAGCAGTCTTGAGTTTTTGAAATCTATGTATATGGATTCGAGTCACAATTAGTACATCCAGTTCAGTACACGAATGTAGTTTTAGTCTATTTTTAGAACATTTTTTCCTCTCTCATTTTGGTGGTGATAGAAGAGTTATATTTATGCATGTTTGGTAGGGATTTAAAGGTATTTGTTTATTCTTGAGAATATGAGCTTAGGGTGTGGTATTCCATATGTATTTCAGCTACAGTGCACAGTGAGTAATAAGGCCTTGGTGATGATCCGGAAGTGAAATCTGTGCTCTGTTTACATGCTGCTCTGTTGACAGTCCAGCCTCTCAAAAAAAATGCAGGTCTACCTTTGATAAGAACTTCACGGTGAAGTCATCTTTGAATGTATTTTAAATTAACATATGATTTGTATTGATTGTCACACAGTGGAAAGGTCAGTATTGAGAAACAAATGTTAAGAACACATAGTAAAATTAATTGTGTTCTATGTCCATATGTGGAAGAGCAATCTTCATAGCTATGAGACGCTGTGCAACATAAAGACTAAGTCTTGTGGACACGGGGGGGGGGGGGGCGCATTCGATCTTTTTTGCTGCATCTGCAAATATTTTCAAGCAATGTATGAAACCTGAAACCTTGTATATAGGTGATATTTAAATTAATCTATAACGTTCATCAGTAAGCTCTTCTTATTTCGTGTGAGAAGGTAGATAACTTTCTTTCGCTCATGAAAAAAGCACGGATACAATAGTTATTTCCCTTTTTACACACCCATTACTCACAAGTGATTCTCTTCAGATTAATAATTATAATGATATTTAAAAGAATCACTAAGGAAAGATAAAAACACACAAACATAAATAGATCTGATTAAACTGTGAACCTTGCAAACATTTTGTAAAGTGTTTCCTTCCTCGCTGTGACTGGAAATAATAGAAAAACGTGTACTCGGTGCTCAAATGTTGGCAGTCTACACAGTGACTGGAAATAATAGCAACGCGTGTACTCGGTGCTCATATGTTGGCAGTCTACACAATGACTGGAAATAATAGAAACGCGTATTTTCGGTACTCAAATGTTGGCAGTCTACACAGTGACTGGAAATAATAGCAACGCGTGTTCTCGGTGCTCATATGTTGGCAGTCTACACAATGACTGTAAATAACAGAAACGCGTATTTTCGGTACTCAAATGTTGGCAGTCTACACAGTGATTGGAAATAATAGAAACGCGTGTGCTCGGTGCTCATATGTTGGCAGTCTACACAGCGATATTTAGAAAATTACTAATAAAAGAGGAGTATCAATTTGAATTATCGCTATCATTCTTAATGTAATACATTTGTTATTTCTCCTAAGTATCTTTTTTATTTTGCTTGTATTGATTTATTCAGACATTTGAAATTTTACTTATTTAAATACCACTTCTTTGGTGCCTCTATCTCTCTCTCTCTCTCTCTCTCTCTCTCTCTCTCTCTCTCTGGGAATAGTGGCATGAAAATTACTGATTACTGATATTTACCTAGATAATGTTAAAGGATAATCTACTAATGCATACATCGATAACCTAAAAGCATAAAAATCGACTTGTACTTTCCTAGATAACATAAAAGCATACATAAAAATCAACTTACAGTTAGCTAGATAACATAACACAAATCTAGGTAACATAAAAGGTTGAAAACAAAACAAACAAACAGAAACAAACCCAGCCGTATATTCATTTTTTCCCTACCACCTGGGCATAAAACTTACTAGCTATCTTCATCTATCCACGCATTTAACGCATTATAGTTGGTTTCAATAGGCATCGCTAATGGTACATAACAAGACGTATTATTACAAAATGGGTGAAAAATGGACAAGGATAATTTTGTGTACACGTTCTTCAATTAAACTATACCAATCCTTTTTGTTTTCGTTAGCCCGAACAGTATGCATGCCATTCATCATCGACAATTTAAAGCTTTCGGACTTTCGGCAGTCGACTTAAGGGCAAGTTCAACGTATACTCTTGGCGTCCATGGCGGAAATAATGGTTTTGAATTTATTAAAGACCGTGTAAGACGAATTGCATTAATACAGCACCGGATACCATATGCGACGATATCTAAAACCATCTGCTTCTATATTACGAATTAACTCAGAGAATACCAGTTGACATGGCAGAGTCACCCCCCAAACGGTCGTCATCGGTGTACGAAGTTCACGAAACTTTAGACACCATAAAACTAGATCTATGCCACATAATGCAAAGTGGTTGAGAGTTTTTTCATAAAACGAGAAGACACGTTACTCAGGAGTTCTCATTAAATTTTGTAGACTTGTCGCTCAATAATTTTCATAAAAATTTGGAGGTGAGTGTCATGAGTTTTTCTCTTTATAAAATTTGAAGACCTGTGACTAAGGGCTTTCAATAATCCATGACGCTTCAAAACTAGTTGCCCAGAGTCTTTCATACAATTTTTAAGAATGTAATCCGGGGTATTTCCTTGTCCTTGACTTTTGAAGGTTAGTGGCATAGGTTTTATTTTTCAAATTTTGAAAATGAGTGACTTGGGTATTTGATTATAATTATTGACTCTTGAAGACCTAATGCCTGATCCTTTCCAGCAAATTTTAAACATGAAATACAAATTTAAAAAAACACCAATCACGAACACTCAAAATTTAAGTGAAAAATCCTCAGTCATCGACCATATTCCTTTAAACTCTGATCACAAATGTTACGTATATCTGATTTAATATATATTTATTATAATTTAGTTGTTTGTTTGTCAGTTTTAAATATTTTTTTAATATATTTTTCTTACATGCTATTGTAATGTAAATTTATTCACTAGAGATGATACTTTTTCAGAAAATTGTTTGACCTTGACTATTAGTTCATAAACAACAGGTGTTGATCTAAATTCTGACCTGGATTCAGAATTAGTAAGCAAAGTTCTATTTTATTTTAAAATGATTGGTTGTTGTCAAGGTCATGATGGGACTACGTGGGTTAAGAAGTAAACACTTTTTTAAAAATTTTATTCTGGGAATAAAATCATTGGTCTAATCAAGGCCATATTCTGTGTACATGATATAAACATGATCGCCAATGTGGGTATGTGAGAAAGCTTGCCAGTAGCTTCTCGTGGGTCGGTGGTTCTTTCCGGGGTTTTCCCGGGTTCTTCCTCCACCATTAATACTGGCCGCCATGTATATCGCCTATCGTGTGCTGAAAAATGGCGTTAAACCCAACAACAACAACAACAACAACATAAACATGATCATGTGACCCTCCTCCCCTCTGATTTCGCAACTTGGGAGAATTTCGAAACTGCGTCTTATGATACAATATAATCTTTGTTTTGAGACAGATTTCTCAGTTTTAGGGCTTTTTACACTGATGTCATGTGAGTCTGTTGCAGCCAGATTTTAAGTTATAATTTTCTTCAGATCAGTTGGATTTCAAAAGGATTACTTCTTTATTCTCTGGAAATATTTTGAGGAGTGCTCACACATAAATTTTGGAAAGACATTACTTACAAATTTAATTTGTATTTCCAATACCGGAGTGCCATTATTTGTATTTCTACAAGGAACTGTAGATGTGTGTGTGTGTGTGTGTGTGTGATTTGGATTTTTAACGTAGCTTTAACAATTTTTCAGTCATATCGCTACGATGTCTGCAATGTGACAGTTTATAGTGATGTCTAGCACTGGGGCATCATGCCGCAGACATGTAGCATGATGTCCCACCCAGTCACATTATCCTGACACCAGGCCGACCAGTCCTAACACTAACCTCTTAATGCTGAGCGCCAAGCGAGGCAGCTGTTAGTACCATTTTGTAAGTCATTGGTGTGACTCGGCCGGGGATCGAACCCATGACCTCCCGCATCCAAGGCGGACGCTCTAACCACTAGGCCACCTGAGCGGTCGGAACTACAGATAAGCACAGTACTGACTACAGCATACGTCATCGTCATCCATCTTGGATTTTACATCAGGATTCGAATTTGAAATTATTAGAACTTTTATTACTATGTCTTTTGCATTTTAATTCGTGGAATATTCTTCGATTATTTTTGGAATTGATTCTGAAAACGTTAGTTCTCTTTTTTTCATTTTTACAGAATTTTCCAGGAAAATAAATTATTTGTTAAATGTTAAAAAGCTTGTAAAAAGCACGTAACACAAATATTTATCAGAAATCATATAATTACTAGTAGTTAAGTGGGCCACTATACGTACAATGGAAATTAGCATTACGGAGACCCCTGGGCGAATATACGTACAATGGAAATTTAACATGGCGAAAAATCGTGGGTTAATATACGTACAAGGGGAATTAACATGGGAAAAAATTGTGGGCCGATATACGTACAAGGGGAATTTAACATGGGGAATAGAGTTTGGGGGTTGTTTAGGGACAAAGGGGAATTGAATACGGGATTTTTTTTAAAAAAAAAATTTTTTTTTAAAAAAGGGGTAGGCAATGGAAAGGCTATCTCTTTTCGAGAAATATGGCTGGCCCTGAAAAGGGCCTTTGGGTTTTCTTCTTCTTCTGCTTCTAGTTTCTTCTTTTTCTCCACCAAGTTCTTATTTTATCTCCAACACTCTTTCTCTTCTTTTCTTTCTTTTTTTTCTCCTGCTCTTCTTTCTTCTTCTCTTCCTCCTCTTCTTTCTTCCTCTTTTCATTTTCTTCTTCTTTTTCAATTTTTTCATTCCATGCTCTCATCCTTATCCTTTCCTCTTCATCCTCCTTCTCCTCCTTTATTTCTTTCAACAGATCACTGATTATTACCTTCATTTTTCGTAAATTGTTTATCTCCATCTTCACTCGATGGGGACTATAAGAATAGTGATCCTCGTTTAGGTTAACCAACATTTGCTCTATCATTCCTAAATTGTCGAGGACGTTTTGCAATTTTTCCATTTTGTCCATTTGGTTAGAAGCCATCTTCTTTTTTTATTCTTTGCAGAATGGTTTGAACGACGAATACTGTGGGTTCTTATACGAAAAGCGCGGACGTGAAGGAAAACATCCCCCTACTTTTTCATTTCATATAATAAAACCCTAACTATACTCTCCACATACGCTAAGAAACAATAAACAAAATCCATAATCTACTATCCACACAATCGTACGTGAGCGCTTACATAACCCAAACTATACTCTTCACATACGCTAAGAAACAATAAACAAAATCCATAATCTACTATCCACACAATCGTACGTGAGCGCTTACAAAACCCTAACTATACTCTCCACATACGCTAAGAAACAAAAAACAAAATCCATAATCTACTATCCACACAATCGTACGTGAGCGCTTACAAAACCCTAACTATACTCTCCACATATGCTAAGAAACAAAAAACAAAATCCATAATCTACTATCGACACAATCGTACGTGAGCGCTTACAAAACCCTAACCATACTCTCCACATACGCTAAGAAACAATAAACAAAATCCATAATCTACTATCCACACAATCTTACGTGAGCGCTTACAAAACCCTAACTATACTCTCCACATACGCTAAGAAACAATAAACAAAATCCATAATCTACTATCCACACAATCGTACGTGAGCGCTTACAAAACCCTAACTATACTCTCCACATACGCTAAGAAACAATAAACAAAATCCATAATCTACTATCCACACAATCGTACGTGAGCGCTTACAGAACCCTAACTATACTCTTCAACTACGCTAAGAAACAATAAAGAAACCCATAATCTACTATTCACACAAACGTACCTTAGCTCTTACAAGCACCAACACACAAACACATACCCTCGCACTATGAAAAAAGAGTTAGTGTTTATAATCACACTACTCTACCTACACACACACACACACACACACACACACACACATTGGCAAATCGATATAGTTATTTCTTTTCTAGAGTATTGGGTAGCCCTTAAAAGGGCTGTTTTTTTTTGAACTCCAGATGCACCTATCTAATGGTTGCACCTTCCTGGCCTGGCGCCACACACGCATCTTCTTCCCCAGTCTCCTTTCACCTTTCTTCTGGGGAGCGCAGAGGGAGGATGATTCGCTTCAACACCCCAATCCTCTGTCTCGGGAATATTGTACGACATCCTCTCTTCTAGTTTCTTTTCCTCCTCTTCCCTCTGTCTTCTCTCCTCCTCTTCGTTCTTCATTCTTTCCTCTTCTACTATAGCCTCCGCGGCCAGTTCATTTAACAGGCGCCTGACATATTCCAGATGTATCTGGAGTTCAAGAAGTTTGCTTATTCTGCTATTCATTCTTGTGTTGAACAATCAACAAGGGTAGCTAGACTGCCGAGCGAGTTTCAATTTATAGTGAAAGCGCGGACGTGATGGAAAACATCCCCCTAAAAACATAAAATTGATCTTTCCTAGATCATAACCAAAAAAACAACAACGCGCGGACCTAAAAGAAACACTCACTCACTTTTTTATGATACCCATCACTATTTTTAAATTTTTTATAAATCACTTCAATAGACTATCCACATACTCAAATCAATCCAATCTAACCCCAAATTTACACCTCAAACACCAAAAAAAAAAGACATCATGTTAATCTACTATCCATACCAACTTACTTAAGCACTTACAAACACAAACACACAAACACATACCCTCACATTTTTAAAAAAGAGTTAGTGTTTATTTTCACACTACTCTACCTGCACACATTGGCAAATCGATTGTTATTTCTTTTCTAGAGTATTGGGTAGCCCTGAAAAGGGCTGTTTTTTTTGTTTGCTATGGCATTCTTTTTTTAGTTTCTAAGAATGCGATGTCCTCTGAGGATAGACTTTCTGGCGATAGGTCTGCTTCTTCGAAAAGAGAAGAAGAACTCTTTGGTGTCGATCCGACAATCGACAAAGCCTCTGTCAGCTTCAGGTTGCTGCTGCTGCTGTTGTTGTTGTTGCTGCTGTTGCTGCTGTCTCTGAAGTCTGTACTTCTCTGTCCATTCTTCTTTCTCCCTGTTCATTTCTTCTCTGAAGAGCTCTTCTATCAGGTCTTCAGTGATTTTTAACATTCTCACATTCTCTATTTCTTCTGGCTTCGGTATCAGACTGTGTCTGACCCTATGCAAATTCACGTAGGCTTCGTTGAGTTTAGCTAGTTTGGAACACATCTTCTTAGGAGGATGAGTCGACAATGGATGGTTAGACTGGAAACAACCCCGGTTCTTAAAGTCAAAGCGCGGACGTGAAGGAAAACATCCCCCACACGGTTTTCGAGCCGCAACGTTCAGTGAGTGTCATGCGAGGGATAGTAAGAAATGAAAGAGCATCAATCCAACATTCTTATAGCTAAACAAACCACAAAGGCATTTTTTTTCAAAACACAACATTTTTTATTCAAAAATCACTTAACACTAAACAACAACTCTAACATTTTTAACAATAATCCAACATGATAACATCAAACAATTTTTTTCAAAACACAACATTTTTTATTCAAAAATCACTTAACACTAAACAACAACTCTAACATTTTTAACAATAATCCAACATCATAACATCAAACAATTTTTTTTCAAAACACAACATTTTTTCCACAGTCTCCTCACATTCCATCTTTAAAGTTTCTCCACTAGGTAAAGAGGGATAACAGTCTTCCATGGTTTCTAGTAATCTAGGATGACTTCTCTCAAACTGTTGATTTCTATGGTATTATCGAATTCTGCATACAGGATGACGTTCACCGTTTCATCAGGGTCTCGGTCTTTAAACTGAATTTTCACACGAATCTGGCCGGATTTTATAGGGTGGAAATGTCCCTCGTCGCTGCCTTGGTCTGGAGTGAAATCAAAAGCCCACAAAGCGTAGCCTCCTGCATAATCCTCGTACGTAATACCGTGACTGGTATTGGTTCCTAACTGTCCGGTGGCTTCGTACAGGGACAAGTACGATCTCAAGTAATTCTTCTTGGTAAAGTCAGGTTCGAAAGGTCGGGTACACAAGGTCTTGCCATCGCGACTGACTTCGATTTTGGACACGCCAAAGTGTTGAAAGTAGAAAGGATTTTTTTCGGCAGCTCCGTTGAAGTCTGTATTCTCGACGATACCAACGATCAAACGTTTGGGTAACTGTCCTTGGAACAGATGATCTTCGATCATGGATCGCTGTCCCTTGGGAATGGTGAAGGTTTTCACTTCCACGCGTCGTATGGGATACTTGGCAGTCGTTCTGCTCAACGTCTGACTGATGTCGTTTCCCACTTTAGGTAACACTTCCACACGGCGTACGTAGAGTCTGGCTTCTAGGATTTTGGTTTTGTAACCGTCACTATCAGCCATCAAATGGAAAGCGGCACTGCTACGATTCAGTCTCAGGCGGACATCCACCCCGTTCAGCAAATACTTTTCTTGCAACCACATGTCCAAATGCAAACGATCCATCAGTTCTAAACTTGTGTCGGCTCCCGTGATTCTCTTTCTTCGTTCTAGAAATCCATCATTGTCGTCTTTCTTTTCATCAGTTTCCAATATTTCAAACTTGGTAGGTTCGTCAGCTTCCCATACCACACAGGCATTGAGATGAGTGTTCTTGGCATCTATTCCGTACGTCAAGAGATTTTCCAGGTAGGCACGATAAGGGTAAGTATCCATGCTGCTACTGACCAGTTTGTTATTCAAGTACAAGTCCACTCCACTGAACAAGGAATGCATGAAATTGTTGACGGGAGCTACTGCTTCATCGTCTATAGCACCTCCAGTCTTATCTAGAATTTTGACTTTCAGGTACAAGTAACTGCTATTCAGATCGATGTAATCTTCGGGCTGTCCTTTGATTTCAAACTCGATGGAAGCGGAATCGGTCAGTGAGGAGACGGTGTGAAATTCCACCCACTGGGATTCTTGCATCGTCATCATCGTGGGGGGCATGGCAAACAGATCCAGTTCCGTCTTGGAACAAGCGCAAGATTCTCGGTGCATCATTTTTTTGTCTCTTTTCTCAATAATCGAAAACGTCTAAGTCTCGAACGGTTCTTCTTTTCTTGGCCTTTCTCGCTTGAAGTCTGGTGAAAGGGTGTTTTCTTCGTCGTCTCTTTCTGCCTTGTCCTTGCTGAATGCCTGACTCGGTAGCGTGCAGGGCATTTATAGGTGTTTCTCGTTGGCCTAAAATGTCTTTGCCCGTTTGCAGCAAGACATTTTTGCCTGCCCTCATGAAGGCTTCTTTAGGGTTTTGTTTGTCGATGATGACATTTTGGAGAAATTCTTTGCCTTGCGTCAGTGCCGCATCTTTCAAGGCGTGCAATCCGCGTGTCACCATCGGTTTCAACACCGGGGCCACCGAACGAAAGGCCGATTTTAACATATCTCCTAAGCCGTGTCCTCGCTGTCGAGCAACCCCTCGGTACACTGGATACATGATTTACGAATCGTGAGAAAACCGTTTTCGAAAATGGAGTTTCACCGTGACTTTTCCTTTGGTGAATGGAATATTTTGTCCTAAATCTCCTTTTATAGTAATGTTGATCGTGTCCAAATACGACTTACTGACAGGCAAATAGTGAGGATGGACAAATTCGCGGTGGACGTGGTAAGTGTTTCCACCTTCCTCGTCAGTGTTCGTGGCAGAATATACTTTGAAAGGAATGACACGCAGTAACGGTACGGAGGTGTGTCCCACCACGTTATACTCCACCACATCGGAGTACACAAACATCAAATTCAGTCCTTGGTTCAGTTCTACCGGGGCACGAAATAACTTGCTAAAAGACTCGTTGTCGTAAACGATGGGTAATTCGCTTTTCTTCATCATGCTCATTCTCAGGTTCATGTCTCCGCCCAACATGTCATACAATTCAGGACAAAATAAAATGGACAGGATTTTACTCCGTTCAAATTTCATCAAGAAGCGACGAGCTGTTTTGTGGTACTCCATGGTGACACTTTTGTTAACATGCTCCAAAGCTTTCAGAAACACGGCATTAAACCTGGAGGCTATGGTGCTGACCAAATGTTGACCACTAAAATAATAGCCTGGGGAAATGAACAAGTGATAGGTGGTGTACTTTTGTGTACGGGTTTTCTTGTCATATTTGACATTGCTATCCATCCACTGTTGCAATTGTTCGTCATGAACTTCCACATCAAAAATATTTTGATTGGGAAGGACATTGAGGACTTGGGTCGGGTGAATCATTTCTACTAAAGCCACTTCCCAATGGGCTTCGTGATCTAAGGGGATGGCTTGAGGTAATTTGGCCGTGTAACAGCACAACGTGTTCTTGGGAAACACCTCCATGGAACTGTCACTGGGTAAGGTTAAGTAAAATTGGTTTTGGTGACTCATAATTCCAGAGTTCTGTGGCTGTCCGAGGGGTTACTGGACGTCAGAGGCGTGTCTCCGCCCAAAATGGGGTTCTGGTTGTGGTTGGAGTGGTGACTGGCACTGGCACTGGACACAAGGTTCCCGTGGTTCCCGTTCGAGGTGAATTTCAGGGAGGGATTAGGAAGCAGGTAACCGATGCAACTGCTCAATAAAATGGTCCACAATTGTTTGTCTCCTTGTTGCAAACTCAAATTGGCGATGGCTGCCCCGATGACACAATACACCACGAAGATTTGGCAGAAAAAGACGATTTGCGTTTTAGGCACACGTTCTCCACACCACACCCACAAGGGTTGTTTTTGTAAATCTTGCACAGAAGAACTAGGGGAAGGAGGAGTGGTCGACGTAGCTGCGTCTGTGTGAAAAGGCATGATGGTCACTTCTTTTTATAGTCGATGACTTGCGAAGCGTCGATCCAAGAATCAAAACTGGGTGGATATCCTTTCCAACGTACTTTGACTTCTTTGACACGTCGTTTGCCCACTTTACGGGTTCTGCGTTCGAGAATGCTTTCGATGTCGTACACGTCGTCTTCTTTTTTGGTGACACGTTGTAACTCGGGCAAATAAAACGTTCCTTTGAGCACTTCTCCGTTCATGTCTTCCAATTTATAGACGGCAGGATGATGGCCATGCACTCGTCCAGTGACGCGAAACAATTCGGTCGTCCAGTTAGGTAAGTAACCTCTGTCGAAAGTGCGTTTGGTTTTGCCAATGCGCACCCAATCTCCTACGGCCAACTCTCCACTTTTCTCGGGGACAGCCCTCGTCGGGGACGTACCAAACAGGCGCTCAAACACCAAGACTTCGTTGTCGGGAGTCACGTCTTGCGGGGCACGTCCAATGCTTCGATGGTAAGATTGGTTGTACGCTTGCACCAGGTGCGGTAAGATGTCGATGTACTAAAGAGTGTGGTGATGCGTAAAATATTTCCACATGCGTTCTTTCAAAGTGCGTTGAAAACGTTCCACGATGCTGGCTTTGGTTTCGGGATTCTCGGTGGTAAAAAAATGAATGTCACATTTCTTTAATTCTTTTTGGAAAGCTTGGTTCAGAAATTCGGTGCCTTTGTCCGTTTGCCATCGAAGAGGGTGACGACCGCTTTGTTTCAACACCCGTTGCAGGGCTCGCACTAACTCGCTGCTCGATTTGGAAGTCAAGGGCACGACCCAGGCAAATTTGGAAAAGACGTCGATGACACAAAACAAATATTTGTAGCCACGATTGTAGCTGGCCAAATGAGAGACATCGGCTAAATCGGCTTGCCATTGATGATCGATGCCTTCCACTCGGGTGCGACTTCTGGCAAACTTGCGACGAATGGGTTTGTGTAAAGTGTAGGTAGCTTGTTCTTGTAACCATCGTTGCACTTGAGGTAAACGGAGACTTTTCAGTCGCGTTTTGGCAGCACGATACAATTTTTGAACTCCTGCGTAACCTGCAGGATGGGAGGGATCGTAGTAAATGCTGGCTAAGACTTTTTCCACTTTTTTGTGTTGGTTGGTGTGTTAATAAGACACCCACTCTTGGAGGATGCTACTCTTTTTCTCTTGGGGTATTTTCTTGGATTGCAATGCTTTGCGTGTGCGGCCAGCAATAGGTGTCGAAGAGGAGAAGGATGTCTGAGCGGGGGATATCGGTTCTTGTTTCACTTCTGTCTTCACTTCTGTCTTCACTTTCTTTTTCTCTTGTGAGGAAGAAGGGGTGGCCATCATCTTTTTAATCCATCCAATTCTGGAGGTAGGTGGTGTTGTTAACTTGCGTACTTTTTCTGGAGGAGTTTGAAACCCTTCCTCTTCTTCTCCTTTTTCTGTCTTGGTCACGGGTACTGGTGGTACTGGTACTGGTACTGGTACTGGTGATGGTGCTGGACTTTTCATCAAGGTCTTAAAATCTTTCAGAGTGGGTAGAGCTGTTTCGTCTAAAGCTTTCTGGTGAAAGAGTTGCAGTCGTTGCAAGAGTTGACCGTACTTTTGCGATTTTTCTGTTTCGGACAAATCTTGGCGATTTATCAAGGACTGCAATTCGTGTTGTAACTGGGACATCTCGCTTCAATGGGGATTGGGAGGTAAATGCGGGGTGTGTTGTTCTTGCCACCGATGGTATTCCATCCATCGTTTGTAAGGCACTAAAGCTAGTTTTCGACCTTCCATGGGGTTGTCAGGGGTCGATTCTGAGATCTTGGAACTTCCGAGGCCTTTTTATCTTGCTCCCACCAGTCCTTCCAACATGGTTCCCAAGACTCCTTTCAGTATGGGGCCTAACAAGAGAGGTAAAATACCTCCACGTTGCACTAACATCTTCTTTTTTGACGAATGGGAATTTTCTTTTGAACCATTTGGCGAAGAACGTGACGATGTTTGCCTAAGCATTGTTTCTGGTGTTTGGACAAAGGGATCGTGCCTTTCAAAACGTTCAAACAACATTCGCACACGGTATCGATGACCTCTTTGGAGGCTGTTTGAATGAGTTTTTTTCGTAGGGGTGGAGAAGCTTTGGACTGGACAGATAACATGTCCCCATGTTTGGCTAAACGTGGTGGCAGTCCTTTCCTTTTCTTTCCTTGGGGTTTTCTGGAGGGTGACATCTTTGAGTCTTCAGGAGCACCAAAAAACACTGATACCCGACTTGGTCACTGGCCTTTTTTATACTGGAACGCGTCGCCACTGATTGTCTTTACGTCGTATTAGTTTGAGGACAGGCATGACACGTCGTGCAGGGGTACGTAACGGACTAAATCGAGCCAGTTCTTGCTTGGACAAATCCAGTAAACTTTGTAACATGCCCGATCTTTCTTGAACTTTGATTTTCGGAGAAGGTACTTTGTGAGCAGCAGCCACTGCCACTAAATTGGAAGGTCCTGCCACTGGGGAAGTTCTTTTGGGGGTCATCAACGGAGAAGTTCTTGGTGTGATCAACGTCTCCAAGTACTCTTCAGTTCTGGGTGTCATTAACGGAGAAGTGGACAAACGTGAAGCTGCCGGAGACGCAGTCACCGCCGTGGCAGGTCGTGGTTTGCGAGTGTAAGGTTGCGTCCTGGCCGAAGTGCCTCTCTTGCGACTAGTTTTCTGTGGACTTTTCTTTTTCTGGGGGCTTCTTTTCTTTTTCCGGGGTGGTGTCTGGTCAGAGGAGGGTCCTGCCACTGGAGAAGTTCTCCTTGGGGACCTGGTCTTTTTCTTCTTGGGGCTTCGTTGGACTTTTGTCTTGGGGATAACTTTGGGAGCATTAGGATCCCATCTTAAGAGTGAGCGAATGATGACCCCTCCTAGAGTACCGCTCCCTCCAGGTTTCAAAATGATTTGTTTTTTGGTTTGAGTGTCGATGCGGGGATCGGCCAGTTGGACCAAAGCGACTTTGTTTCGATCGAAAAAGCGTTTGGTTTGATGAGGAATCTGAATGATTCCTTGGAGTAATTGACGTGCCGTCACCGTGAACCATCGTAAGACTTCTTTGAGACTAGCTTCTAAGACACGAGCTCGTGTTTGTGGATTTTTTTCTCGACTGATGCCATACAAGGCACGAATCAATTTGACGGGAAGATGCGACTGAAGGGACGTCATGTTCGCACTGAGAGTGAGACAGACGAAAAAGGGTCTGAGGTTTTTATAGATTTTTTATGGGGAGTGAAATGAAGTCGAGGACGGAGACGTGTACAGGACAGGCCCTCCGTCTTGGCACCAGTGGTGAAACAAGTGGGTACGAAATCGCAAATCCTCGGGGGTCGTAGGTTTCAAATCGACGAGTAAATAGGCGTGTGGAGTTTGAGTGGCATCGTCGAACGCCTGAGTCAGCCAAGGCGTTCCTAACTGTTTGGCTAAGACTTGCACTTGCGATTTATCTCGAGGGCTTTTAAACAAGACCACGTAATGCGCATTGAGACTGATGGTGCGATGGGCTTTACTTTGTTGAAACAAATTTTGGGTGATGTAAACGACACTGGCATTACGATGATGCCCTTTGCGCGTGAACCACAGTTTAATTTCTTCTTCGTCTTCTCCTAACATGTCGTCGAAAATGACCAAATGGGTTAGACGGGAGTCAGAGACGATGCCATCGTCTTCTTTAGGAATGCCTTCCACAAACACGATGGAATCGCCTTGACTTTCTCTCAAGAGGCTGTACGCCGATTGCCACTCTTTGTAACACCACACGATTCGTTGAGGGGGTCGATCGATCAAATGATGTTTATGTTCGATCAAACGTTTGACGAATTCGGTTTTGCCTGAACCGCTAGGTCCAGCAGTGAGCATGTTAAAGGGATGGCGAAGATACAAAGCCTCCCAACTGGCACGATCTAAGTGTTCGTCGATGACTTTGACAGTAGAGGAAGAGGGAGCAGAGACAGCAGAGGTAGCCATGGTGTGAGAAATGTCACTTGTGACACGAAAAACAAACAAGACAAGAGTTTATATACTTTTTTCAGAACACGTTTATTGAATGTTTCAAACATGAATACGAAAGACAAAAATACATAAAAGCCAAAGGCTTAAGTACAAGAATAAAAGGCACATGATAACCATGAACGTGGAATAAACACAAGTGTCTGTACAACATGTTTTCGGTAAAGTTCTAACCAGTTCTATAGTAGGGGGTAAGGTCACACAAGTGTCCTCCCGAAAGGGTCTTTCAGGCCTGTACACGACAGTCCTGTCCTGGGTGACGGGTTCTTCTGGCACCGTCACTAACACAGGTTGAAAAGTAACTTTTTTCCTTGAATAACTCTCGTGCATACTGGGCCACCTCTTGTGTCCAAGCCTCAAAACCCTGGTCTCGGTGATGTCCAACATTTGACTCCTAACCAATCTGGTTTCTTCTTCGTCATCGACATGGCAAGTTACTTCAATAAACAATGAACTATCGATCTTGCCTAGGGTTCCTTTGCATATACAGACCAATACCGACGTGACCGTACGGTAAGGTGAAGTGATTGGGAAGTCGCACTCGCTTCTGGTATACAATTTGATAGACTTTTTCCAAGGGTCGACTGACGATGTGGTGAGTGGGTAAACGTACAATCTTGTTCGGTTGATAGGTGGTCACTTTAAAGTTTCCATCCTCTCCCGATTCCAAGGTTTCTTTCAATACCCCAAAGTTGACCGCTCGACTGGTACGATGATTCAGAGTCAGTCCTTTCACTTTGCACGTCGTGTGCACTTCTCCTTGTGGGTCCCGGTATTCGTAGCCGTAATTTTTGGGACCACCACTGACGAAACTTAGAATCTTGTCGTCGGGATGCTCGTCTGTCCAGGCTCCTAAACGGTCTCCTTCGATGTCAGGGTGCTGTTGAATCGGGTGATGGATGTAAATGCAACTGTCCGTGTCAAAGTACAGGACGCGTTCTTCTAACAGTTCTAAAGCTTCGTACAATTTTAAGCGAGCATGAGCTGTCACGTAAGCCGCAATGATGACATTTCCAAAAGGGTCGTCTTGTACAAAGTCCAGATCTTCTTCGTAATTGACCAAGATCAAATTCTCTCGAACGACATCCACGTGTTTCATGTATTTGGTTTTGTCGTGAATCATCTGGAAGTAGCGGGAAGGTTCTGTCAAATATTCCGTCTTGGGTAAACACGGTCGTTGTGCCATTTTACCCCACAAGCAATTTAACATCACTTTGGCAAACGATCGCCTGCCTTCGTTTTTTTCGATGTGGTCTAAAGAGATGCCTTCTTGTGCATAGTATTTCTCTTTGAATTGTATTTGGTCTTCGGGAGTGTGACACCAGGAAGGATAGCCGCTGGCTTCTTGTTTCAGTTTCAAAAAGGCATCCACGTAGTCGGCGAAAATGCCTTTCTGAGTAGGGTCACCCTTGTGGTACTGTTGTGTCTTGGGAAAGTGGCAAATTTCGTACACTTCTAACAGTTGGTATCCCATGTCCAGAGCTTTGAACAATTCCACACTGACCCAGGTTCCCGTCAAGGCACGTTCTTCCTGGCTGTGATGGCAAGGTTGGTCCTGGTTGCACGTTTCGGCACAAGTACGGCACAAGGGAAACATCAGTTTGCCTTGACAATGGTGAGGTAAGACGGGATGGTATAGGTTCGTGGGAGGCAAAACTTTACACTTGATCAAGCCTTCGTATTGTCGAATGTTTTTCAGGTCGATGTGTTCCGTCAACAATTGCGGGTGCCCTACAGGAAAGCGACAATATTTGCACACGTAGGGATACAGCGAACACACGTCCAAGTATTTGATTTCTTCTCCTTTCTCTTCGTCGGCTTGGTACAGCAAACAGCTGGCATTGGTCCTTCCTCCGTACAAACTATCCCTCGGGTTCAGCGGGTCCATGAACTGGTAACTTTCCACGAGGCGTTTAAACTCGGGATCGGTTTTCAAACGGTGATCGTACTCGTGTTCCCACATTTCCACCACTTGGTATCCTTGCTGTTCTAACTTTAGGCGTCGCTGACAAGTGTCCTGGTACAAGTCTTCCATGGTTCGTTGCAAAAACTGATTTTTAGTGTCACGGTCAGGGTAACAGATGGGACATCCGTGAAATAAGCAACCGTTAAACTCGTACACGATCTTGGGGTTTTCTAAGTCCCAACCATCTACCGAATACGTTCCGATGGTCTTTTAGCCTCCTCCGTTGCGGGCATGCTGAATCCATTTGTCTTCCTTGTCGCACAAGTAATGTAACCAACGTAGGGCTTTGACCGAGTATTGACGCTTGACATAGTGGGTCGTTTGAGGACTGATGACAGCCACGGTGTTTTCAGGCATGAATCGTTGGCGGTACACTAAGGAACACGCTTTGGCAATGGTGCAAGCTTCTTTCAAAGGATCGACCCCTCCGTGTTCCATGAACAGTTCTCGAAATTTTCCACAGCAACGTCGTAAAATGTCCACGTCGGAACGACAATACTTTAACATTTCTTCCTGAAAGTCGAAGGGGTCAGAGGCATGAGCCTGGTACCAAGCGTAGAAAGCTTCTCGTTGTTCGGTACGCATGTTGTCGGGGTCGTAATAGTGAGCCTCAGGCAAATGGGGTAGAACGGCGTGTTGATTGGCTTCCGTATTGAAAAAGTGTGGAAAGTACCCTTTAGCCATTTCTGTCATTCCAAACGTTTTAGGCATTCGACTCAAAGGCATGCCCAAGTAACTCATTGAATCTTTAAACTGCACTTGTCCCACTTGCATGAAAATGATTTTGGCTCCGTTCAAAATCACTTTAGGACGTTCGATGCCATGTTCCGTATAGTACCTCAAAAGAAACTGTCCATCGTATCCGGAGAAATTGTGAGCCATCACCGTGGCATGACGATGACAATCTCCGTAACGTTCGATGTCCTCTTGGCTCCACGTCTTGTCGATGGGGTCTAAGACCCATCGGGCAAAATCGGCTAACGTGTTCGGTCCCCGAAAGATTTTTTCACGTCCTCCAGGAATCTTGCTGCAGTGAGGGCAATGACTGAAGATAGGTTCTTGAATGCACTTCTCGCACGCTCGATGAGCCACGCAGAAATTAGGAATGTGAATGCCGGTCTCTTGCATGCATTCGAAATCGAAAAAATGAAATTGCCTTTCTTCTTGTGACCGTCCTCTTTCTCTGGTGGGGGTTGGTATTTTTGCACGTAACATTCGTGTTCCAAGTCCACGATGTGGTGACAAATGTGACATTTTTTCTTTCCTCGACATACGTGTGCCTTGGCATTGTTGGTACGTATGCCTTGTCTACACGTAGGGCACAATCTCAGGAGTTGACAAGCACATTTCTTCTGTGAACCTTGTGTTTTCAAATGTTGTTGGTAACAGATAGGGCTGACAAACGTGCGCAGACAAGTCGAACAAGGCACTGGTTCTTCGCTCAGACAGGGTGGAGAGGCCAAACATCCTGGGCATTTCCATCCACAATGCTTGTGTTGCTCTCGATTATTATAACCATAGTCACATTTCTCACAGTAATATCTGTATCCCAGGAATCCGGTGATACTGGTAATGGTATCGAAATGGTCATCGTGATGATAAACATGAATGTATTTTCCGTCCTTAAAGTCTTGGCCTCAAAACAACAGAGACCCGCGCATTTCTTGAGGGTGCACTTTCAAGGTGTAGCGTGGAGCTAGGGCATCTTGCAATTTTTGCATCTCAGGAATGCCACAGGGTGTGTCTTTGGACAGGCCAGCTTGTTGCAACAGGAGTTCTGCTTCGTTTCGTTGTTTGGCTCGATCGGATCGTTGAATAGTGTTCCAGGTTCTTTTCCATTCTGTCGTGTCGTTCTTGCTGGCATAGGTTCGTCCCACCACGATGGCACGGGCTAAACACATCTGGTCATGAGGATTGTGAATTTGGACAAGACTACGCTTAATGCTGCGAAGCTCGTTCACCAATAACATCTTTTTGCGTCCTGTCCCTTGAGGAAGAGAGACGTGGGCCATTTTCAGTGTGGCTTTACCATCGGTGATGTCAAACTGGTCATTAGATTGTTGTACGTGTTGAATCTTGTCCATGATTTTGGAAGGGGTTAGTTCTGCAGGTCTGCTAAACTCGATCGAAACAGGCGATTTCAAACCGTCGTGATCTATGGATAGTGTCAAGCGATCGTCTTCTTTGGGTTGACATTGTCGCTTGAGTGCGGTGAGCAAAGAATCCCACATCTCGGTGATAAACCCTTCTGCTTTCTCCAAGGGTACGTCGGCCTTGAAATCTTTAAACTTCACCGTGTAGGTGTAAGCCGTGGTTCTAAATTTTCTAGAGGAGCGCTTTTCCGTCTCTCGAATGGAATAGTACTTTTCAGGGTTGACTAAGGGTGGTGAACTTGGTTTAGAGGGTTCGGATTCTGGTTCACTCATGTCCTCTTCAAAATCACTGGCATGAATTTGTGCCAAGATTTCAGCCCTGGTACGAGGCGATAGATCACGTTTCTGCCTCTTACTTTCTTCTTCTTCTTCTCTCTTCTCGAATGAATGGGGTCGTTTCATCTTGAGTGCAAAACGTCAAATGACTCAAGTTTAAACACCATAGACTAATTTATAGTCTTGGCAAACCAGCGTATATAAAAAGGGTGTGTCTTGTCCTTTCACTATTCATTTCACTCTCAAACCGAGGAGAACGATGGAAGAGACTACCCAGATGGAACGTTTCGTCAGAGCTTTGCGAGGGGTCATTAGAAAATTCTCTTCAGACCAGCCTACGGACTACTCTCCTTCCTTTCGAGATAAGAGTCAGGATACTTGCTATATCTGTCAGAAGAAAGGGCATTGGTCTTCAGAGTGTCCAGACCGTCAAAAAAGAAAACAAACAGGGGCTAAAAAAGACAAAAGTCAAGATACCTGTTATTATTGTAAAGAAAAAGGACATTGGTCTCCAGATTGCCCAAAAAAGAAACAAGAGGAGTCAGAAGAAAAGAAGGATTCTTCAGAAGAAGAGAGGGATTCTTCGAAAGAAGAGAGGGATTCTTCAGAGGAAGAAAGAAGACAATTCTATTTCAAAGAAGCAAAGAAACAGGAGAAGAAAAGAAGGGAAGAAAATGAGGAAAAAACAGTGAAGAAATTCAAAAAACAGAGAGACTAAACAAGGAGAAAGAAGAAGTCAATGACCTTTTAATTAAAGTGTTGTGTTGTGAATTGGATTGTAAAAAATGGATAAAAGAATACATGAATGATATAAGGTAAGTGTCTTTGAGTTTTGATTTTAAAATAAGAAGCTACACTCACGCACTCATACACAGACACGTACTATAAGGGTAAAATGGGTGGGGTTTATTTTTGAGTTATTGGCAAATTGAAATTGTATTTCTTTTCGAGAAATGTGGGTGGCCCTGAAAAGGGCCTTTTTATTTTGGTGTAGGGGTGAGTTTAACCAATCAACTTTAACTGCCTTAAGCCTTTGCCACGGCCAAGGCCTACTTCTGATGATTGGGTTGAAATCACTAAGGGTGGTACGGCAGGCTTAGTCACAGGGTTGGCGTGTTTAGCTCGGGAATGTCGTATTCTCTTCGGTCGTGATAAAGAAGTCTGATACATTTGTTTCAGACTTCTTAACTCCGCTAAAATGTCCAACAGTACCGTAGCCGTTTGATTTTCACCCTCTTGTTTCTTTGCTGCTACTTCTTCTTGCTGTTGTTGCTGTTGTTTTTTTCTTACCTCTTCTTGTTGCTGTTGCTGTTGCTGTAGGAGAAAAGCTTGTTCCGCTTCCTTTTGTCGTTGCATAAATTTCTCCAATTCTTCTTTCTGTCTCTGTCTAAAATTCTCCACTTGCGGTAATGAAAAAGGTAACGAAGGTTCCGGAACAAATTCTTGCGAGGTAAGAAAATCCACAAAATCCCAATGTACCTCTTCTGAAAGTAAGTCCGGGTTCCCTTGGGCAGTCTCCCCTGCTGGTGCACCCCAATGGATCGTTTTCTGAGTTTCCGTCATGTTGAATCACTGTCGCATAGATTGACTGCACACAAGCGCTAACGAATCTATATAGACCATGTGACGTCACAGACTGCTCTCTTCGGATTGGATGCGAGCTGACTGAATTTTGTAACGCGTGTTCGGATTGGTGAATGAATTCAATCCGTTTCAATCCTTCCTGTACCTATAAATAAGCGCAGTTCACTGCATTGATTCACTTGTTCTCATCGCTTCAAGATGTGGACCGATGTGCAATCTTCTACGCTTGTGTCTTCCATGATGTTCCGGACGGACATGCTCATGTATGTCCGATCCAAGTGGACCGTTGTCCACAGGACAAACACCAGCCTGTGGATACGTAGGATCTACGTTGAAAGACAAGGATGCCTGAAAAGAGTGCTGATTTACGGACCAACAGTGAGACGTAGCCTAAGGACAAGAAGAAGACCAATGCGGTACCATTTATGTTAATGAATACATTAACATAAACCCAAAGGCCCTTTTCAGGGCCAGCCATATGTCTCGAAAAAAGATAGCCTTTCCATTGCCTACCCCTTTTTTAAAAAAAATTTTTTTAAAAAAAAAAAAAATCCCATATTCAATTCCCCTTTGTCCCTAAACAACCCCCAAACTCTATTCCCCATGTTAAAATCCCCTTGTACGTATATCGGCCCACAATTTTTTCCCATGTTAATTCCCCTTGTACGCATATTAACCCACGATTTTTCGCCATGTTAAATTTCCATTGTACGTATATTCGCCCAGGGGTCTCCGTAATGCTAATTTCCATTGTACGTATAGTGGCCCACTTAACTACTATTACTTCTAATTTATTAAACTTAAAACCTACGTTATAAAAACGCCGATTTTTAAAAATCAAATGATTCTGTCACAGAAATCGTAAACTGTTTATCAATCAGATACATTGTAGACAAAAGTGTTCAAGCCAAAGACGACTTTTTTTGATAAATCTGGCTGGTTTATCGTTGATACATTAGTATTTTTTTAACGATATTAGTTATTATAGTGGTACAATGTTTAAGCTACAGCCTTGGAAACATTAATCATATTACTCTAACGATAAATTAATCCATGTTAATCCTATGGAGTTAATATAAATAATTATGTACTTAAGTTTTGGAACATTATGCGAACCTTCTGTAAGACAAGAAGATGATAGCAAAGCAAGTGCAAAGACTGATAAAATATTCTGAATTATAGACTGACTGATATACCAGTCTACTTAATCATTACCCAAACATATCAATTATAATAATATATTGAAGGGTATATGTTAGTTATGCAATTGATCAGAACAATACAATGATATGAGAATTAATGAAACATTTAACCATATATTCAAACATATTATGACAGTTCATAGATGTCTTCTCCACTTGCGCATGTGCTAAGAAAGTGAAAACAAAAACGAGAGAGAGAGAGAGGTAGCAGGTTGACCTGCCACTCAAGAGACCCACGTTCGAAATCTTGTTTTCAGCTGAGTAACAGTGTTCACCTAAAATTAATTTTCACATACCTCTATTTAACAGTGATTTTAACAGTAGACACAGACTGTGTAATACTTTTTCTATTCCGTACATGATTAATAAAATACATAGCACAAGAACCTAGTTCTCTAATTTAGTTGCGCTGTACCTTCATCTATTAGTATTTTGCAGTCTTGAATAAAGACATAAGAACGTCCCGTTCTTTAATCGGCGTGATACGATTTTAATAATTTGTTCAGCTGGCATTTCTCTCCAGTATTCAAAGGTTCTAGCTAATTATAGTTTCGTTTGTGAGAATTCAAGCAGCAGTTGATGTTGGTTCTCCAAAGCCTTGATTTACAGTTGTATCTTTTATATGTTTCTTATCAAAGTCATATTTATTTTTCCACTACTATATCTCTAACCAGTCTTCGTATCTTCATATATGTATATATATATATATATATATATATATATATATATATATATATATATATATATATATATATATATATATATATATATATATGTGTATCTATATATATATCTATATATATATATCTATATATGTATATATATATCTATATATATATATCTATATATGTATATATATCTATATATATCTATATATGTATATATATCTATATATATATCTATATATGTATATATATCTATATATATATATATGTATATATATATGTATATATATCTATAGATATCCCTGTCAATGTATATATATCTATAGATATCTCTGTCTATGTCTATATATATCTCTAGATATCTCTGTCTATGTGTATATATATCTCTAGATATCTCTGTCTATGTGTATATATATATCTAGATATCTCTGTCTATGTGTATATATATATCTCTAGATATCTCTGTCTATGTGTATATATATCTATAGATATCACTGTCTATGTGTATATATATCTATAGATATCTCTGTCTATGTGTATATATATCTATAGATATCTCTGTCTATGTGTATATATATCTATAGATATCTCTGTCTGTGTATATATATCTATAGATATCTCTGTCTATGTGCATATATATCTATAGATATCTCTGTCTATGTGTATATATATCTATAGATATCTCTGTCTATGTGTTTATATCTATAGATATCTCTGTCTATGTGTATATATATCTATAGATATCTCTGTCTATGTGTATGTATATCTATAGATATCTCTGTCTATGTGTATATATATCTATAGATATCTCTGTCTATGTATATATATATATATATATATATAGATATCTCTGTCTATGTGTATATATATCGATAGATATCTCTGTCTATGTGTATATATATCTATAGATATCTCTGTCTATGTATATATATATATCTATAGATATCTCTGTCTATGTATATATATATCTATATATATCTCTGTCTATGTACATATATATCTATAGATATCTCTGTCTATGTATATATATATATATCTATAGATATCTCTGTCTATGTATACATATATCTATAGATATCTCTGTCTATGTATACATATATCTATAGATATCTCTGTCTATGTATACATATATCTATAGATATCTCTGTCTATGTATACATATATCTATAGATATCTCTGTCTATGTATACATATATCTATAGATATCTCTGTCTATGTATACATATATCTATAGATATCTCTGTCTATGTATATATATATATCTATAGATATCTCTGTCTATGTATATATATATATATCTATAGATATCTCTGTCTATTTATATATATATCTATAGATATCTCTGTCTATGTATATATATATGTCTATAGATATCTCTGTCTATGTATATATATATATATATCTATAGATATCTCTGTCTATGTATATATATATATATATATAGGTATCACTGTCTATGTATATATATCTATAGACATCTCTGTCTATGTATATATATATCTCTATAGATATCTCTGTCTATGTATATATATATCTATAGATATCTCTGTCTATGTATATATATATCTATAGATATCTCTGTCTATGTATATATATATCTATAGATATCTCTGTCTATGTATATATATATATATCTATAGATATCTCTGTCTATGTATATATATATCTATAGATATCTCTGTCTATGTATATATATATATATATATATATATATATATATATATATATATATATATATATATATATATTTATATATATATATATCTATAGATATCTCTGTCATCTATAGTTATCTCTGTCTATGTATATATATATATCTATAGATATCTCTGTCTATGTATATATATATCTATAGATATCTCTGTCCATGTATATATATATCCATAGATATCTCTGTCG